>JAUPFV010000002.1:296152520-296233617 GCA_036936605.1 Limnanthes douglasii subsp. nivea
AAAATTACTTATTAAGAAGGTCTTAATTTTTTCCCCTAAACTTAATCATTGACATCTTATTTTGTTTCTCTAAATTACTATCTTACTTTCTAATCTTTCAATTATTCCTTATAAATCTACAATTGTTAGTAATCCTAACTGTTATTGGGCGTCTAAATCCCAACATTAAAATTTTGGGCGAAAAGACCCTCCATGTAGGTACTTGTTATCCAATATCGTATCCAGTTATTATTTATAACACCATATTAATAATAATAATATAGTTCTTAATCGTTGGTCCAATATTTCAATTGATTACTTCAATTCAACTTGTTACAATAGTCACAAGCACCCAAAATTACCCATGTTATAGTTTCTCTGTAAGTTTCGAAATCTCTCTTTCTAAAAAAATGTGAGAATCAAAATTGAGGTTTCTTTCTATTTATAGAGTTGAGTTGAATCGACGAGGGTTCTCTAAACATGCTTCGTAAATATATAGCTAAGCGTGTACGTAGGCTCAAAGGTTTTTCAGATTCTCCAAGGGAATGAATACGAAGACCCGACATTAGATTCATAAAGTGCAATAATTATTGCATAATTATTTGATTGAAATTCTTCAAAACTAAAATACTCAATGGTGTACACCACTTGCCAATTAAGAGAATTTTATTTTCTAACATGATTCATTTATAACATTAATCCAATTCAAACATGTTCAACCCTAGATATAAAATTCTTACAACAAAAACAAAAATTAATTTAATGTGTGTATCATTTACAGAATTTAAACCAATACAGAGATTATAAAAAAAAATCAGAGTTTCTTTGATTTTTTAATACTTGATAATAGATTCTCTTAGAGATGACAACAAATCTTTTCATTTCAATCTTTACACAAATTTGCTCATAAAACAAGAACATCTTCATACAAATCTCTTCCTAAAATAAAAACAAGAACAAATAATTTCAATCTTTTGTTGGATGTTTTATTTAGATTAGGGATAAACTGTGAAGTCTTATTTTAATAATTTCATATTAAAATTATTTTAAAGGTTTTCCAAAAAAATTCAACCGAATAAAGTCAAAGTGTTCTTTTGAACAACAACAATGCATATTTTTTTTATTGTCATTTGTCATTTTAACAGAATCATATTTATTTATTTAACAAAATACTCAAACTGTAAAAACAGTTTTAGATCCGAAAACGGTTATAGTTTCAAATGATAAAATCGGCCAAAATATTCAAATTCAAATTCGAATGAATTTTTCTAATTCAAAATTTCAAAGAATTTTCAGGATAGCTTTATTATTCAAAATATAATTTAACCACAGCAGGGCTCCGCCCATTGGACCCACTAGTCATAATAGATTTTCACAAGTGTACGCTACCCACTCTCCGACTTGCACGATAATATATTATGACTACATTAATCGATTAGATAATCCAATTACACTAAAATATTCCAACAAAATTTACCGATGTGCTTTTAATAAATATGATATAAGTGAATGTTTGAAAGTAAAAATATAATAAATATATTTTTAATATGTATTTAACAAAATCGAAAGAATTTTTTTATTATATTGTACATTTAAATTATTGAAGATGCGTTTACATATATGTATAAATTTAGCACAATAAAAAGTGCGGAGAGATGGTCTCTTCTCTTTATTCTCTAACGGCTTCTTTTCCTATTTGCAAGGTTGTCTACGGTCGTTTCAGACTGTTTGGCCTGAAACCAAAGCTTCATTTTGCGGTTATGGTAGTTTCTTACTATTTAATATATTTTCCCCTTGTCGAGTCTCGTCAAGCTCTTTCCTTCTCGGAGTTTCTAAATCGGTCGGTGTTCGAACTATGCTAAGCTCCTCTCTTCCCGGAGCTCCTAAGACGGTCGGTGTTTTTATTTTATCAAGCTTTACTATCTTCGGTGCTCACTCTAAGTATAACCTTTCCATCTTTTTATCCGACTTCATTTCCAGAGCTTCAACCAAGCTAATCCTTTCCCTTTTCGGAGTTCCTTCGTCGGTTGGTCTCTAGTTGTCACTGTGCCTTATCTGTTTTACATACAACTTTCTTGGAAGTGGATAACATCTCCATATCTCTCTGCTCCGCAGTAATATTAATTTTTTTAAAGAAAACTCTATAGCTCTTTATCCTCTTGAGGTTTTGTTCAAAGAGGTAATCATGGCAGAATATCTAGTGCGAGTGAAGGCGACAATACCGTTCGAAGCATTCTTGAAATTTTCCGGTGGTTTTGTGCAGCTTCGATGGGGTTACCTTCATAAGAGGTTCCGCTCTTGTAGATGCATCACTCTCTCTCATCGGAAAGAAGTTGATTCGTCGAAGAACGCTACTCCCAGTTCTAGTTCTTGTTGGATAAACATTGAACTTATGACATGTTTAATATCAGTTATTAGGCAGTTATTTAGATAGGATCTAACAGTTAGTCTGTGTCTTCTATATAAGAAGAAAACCCGTGTATTGATAAATTTAAATGAAAGTTACATTTTCACACATTTCCACACTTGCTTCTTTATTTTAGGGACATTTTCCCTACATTTGGTATCAGAGCCCGTGTTGGAGATCACTAGAAGGCAGTTGCGGTCACCAAACCGATGGCGAGAGGAGTCTTAATCCCGATTCAATATCCAACGTTAAGCGAAACGAACTACGGCATATGGGCTGTCAAGATGAAGATAATCTTGCATTTGCTAGGAGTATTGTTGGTGATTGAAGGTGAACACATAGACGATGTCAAAGATCAAGGCGCCATGGAAGCCATTTCTCAAGCGGATAAGCAGACAACAAAGGAGGCTTGGGATGCACTCAGGGAGATGTGGGTTGGCAGGTTTGCGAAAATCACGTCAAGAAGGCACGCGTAGAGGTGCTGGAACGGCAACTGACTAAGATTACACATGTGGCAATTTCGGAGAAGCTGACGGCAAAGAGAAAATCAGGCAGACGACAAACAAGAGAGCAGTCAAGTTCAATGTTAAGGGGGAGAATCTTGGATAAACATTGAACTTATGACGTGTTTAATATCAGTTATTAGGCAGTTATTTAGATAGGATCTAACAGTTAGTTTGTATCTTCTATATAAGAAGAAAACCCGTGTATTGATATTTGAAATGAAAGTTACATTTCCACACTTAGCTGGGTATATATATTTGTCTGTATCTCTATCTACTTCTTTATTTCAGGGACCTTTCCCCTATAGTCCTACCACTCCGATTTCACGAACTGACGGAGGCTCCACTTCCACCATGACGGTTTCGATGAGAAGAGCCGTCAAGTCTTTGTTTGTTTTATCTTATTCTGTTTCCGGTGTTCATTAGGTGTTGCAGGAGGTGCTCGATTGACGGTACGCGTTGGTGTCGATCCTAACTCAGACGCATGGCAGGATGTTTTCGTAACAATTGGTGTTTGCACATCAAAAAATGCTTATGGAGATAGAATTCTCATTTTTATATATGATTTTTTTTATTTGGTGGACCTTCTTTCTCCACTCGTGATCTTTTTATATTTAATAATCCAGTCTTTTTTTAATTATTATAAAATGGTCCAACTTTATTTTAAATTTAATTTAATAACCTTTTTATTATTTTATATTAAGGTGTCATTTTATTTAGGTACAGAGTTTATCATAATCTTCTTTTATTATAAAATTAATTTTGTGATCCCTTTTCTGAAGTGGGACTCTATTATTAAACTTTATGGTCTTTTTATATTTTTTGCAACAATGTTGTATTTTATTGTTTTGGAATTCTTTGAAGATTTTTACTTTCAAATTTAGTGGATGGGATCTAAGTTGTTGGAATGATTTAATAACCATCTCCAAGAAAGATCAGGGCATCCCCTAGATCTCTGTGGGGGATTTCAATGCCATCCGTGATCTGGAGAAGCGATTAGGCTCCTCTAAAAATTGGTCTTCAGCAATTCATGACTTCAATAATTGTTGCTAACTTAGTGAGCTCAGTGATCTTCGATCCACTTGATTGCACTTCTCTTGGATTAATAAACAACATACTCATCCCATTCTCTCCAAAATCGTCTGGGACGATCTCTTTCCTATGTCTTTCGCTCATTTTGGTTTTCTCCTTTCCTCGATAACACCACTGTCACTCTCAATCTTGGGTTCCCCCATCAAAGACGGAATAAACTATACAAATTCTTTAACATCTGGCAATCTCATCCTCAGTTCAAAAACATTGTTTCCAAAAGCTGGAATATTCCTATATCTTCTTCTGGTATGCGTCTTGTCACTAATAAACTCAATCATCTTCAGCACGAGCTTGCTTGCCTCAATAGTAAAGAGTTTAACGACATTAGTTCTATTGTTTCTAATGATCAAAACATCCTCTTTCAAGCCCAATCTAATCTCGCTCATGACCCACTCAACCCTATCCTTGTCACCAAAGAAGTTGAGGCTTCCACAACTTTCATCTTTCTTAGTCGTGCTGAAGAATCCTTCCTCAAGAAATAATCTAGAGAAAACTGGATCAAGCTTTGTGATAAAAAAACCAAATTTTTCACAATAGTATAAAAACCCGTCTGTTCTATAACAAAATTATTTCTATCAATAATGACTAGGGTATCACTGTTTTAACTCCAGCTACTGTTTCTAAGGTCATTGTGAGTTACTTCGAGGACTCCATTGGTACTAGGCATCTTGCTGGTTATTCGGGGATGGAGAAAGTTTCCTCTCTGCTTTCCTCTAAAGTCGACGATACCGACAATGTCTCAATGATTCATGAGATCACTAGCGAGAAGATTAAATCATCTATTTTTAGTATTGATAGTAATAAATCGTTGGATCCTGATGGTTTTAATTCCACTTATTCAATTCCATCTGGAATTTTGTTGGGCAGGACATCTGTAATGGTGTCCTCGAGTTTTTCCAAACCAGAATTCTTGATTCTTCTGGGAACTCTACTTTAATTCCTCTCATTCCTAAAAAGGATTCCCTTTGTTTGGTTCCAGATTTTAGAACTATTGCTCTTTTTAATATCGTTTACAAGACCATCTCTAAAATTTTAGCTAATAGAATTAAGAATTAATTCCCCTATCTGATTGATAATTCCCAATCGACTTTCGTCTCTTGTAGGAACATCTCAGATAATATTATTCTTTCCCAAGAACTTTAAGAGGCTATCATACTAATCGTAGAGGTAAAAAAGTAGCCCTTAAAATTGATCTTATGAAAGCTTTTGATAATGTCCGTTGGCATATCATCCTTGACATTCTTGTGGCGATGAACTCCCCGGAAAAGATGATCACTTGGATCATCAATTGCATCTCCTCCACCTTTTACTTCATCAATATTAATGGAGATTCTTACGGTAACTTCAAAGGTAGAAAGGGTCTCATACAAGGGGACCCGCTTTTCCATTTTCTCTTTGTCATTGTCATACAAGTCCTTTCCAGTACCCTCAAACAGAAGAGTAATGACAAAAACTTCCGGTTTCAGTGGAAGTGCCACAAACTCAAAATTATTAATCTCTACTTTGTAGACGATCTTATGTTTTTTTGTTATGGTGATGTCAATTCTCTTCTCCTCATCAAAGAGGCTCTGGATGATTTCTACTCTCTTTCTGGTCTAAAAGTCAACCCTTCTAAAAGTCATATATATCTGTCGAGTATTAATAATCCTCTTCGCACTCAGCTCCTGTCTATTATGGGTTATCTGGAAGGTTCTATCCTAATTAACATTTGTGAGTCCCATTTTTACTGGTTGTCTTACCCATACGGATTATCGTCCTCTTCTCCATAAAGTTAATGCCAGGATTGATTCTTGGACCTCCAAGCACCTGTCATTTGCGTGTAGAACCCAACTAATAAAATCTATCTTATTTGATGGTCAAGTTTACTGGTCCTCAATCTTTATCCCCCCATCTAGGATCATTAAAGAATTGACCCAGGACCTTCGTCGTTTTCTTTGGTCGGGTTTCCGCTATGAAAATTCATGGGGCCAAAATGGTCTGGTCTAATATCACATTTGCCACAAAAGAGGGCGGCCTTGGGATCCTTGATTTAAAAATATGGAATCAGGCGGCTGTCCTTAAGCATCTCTGGTCTATTATTAGTAATACCAATCACTATATATGGTTGGATAAAAATTGAAAAAATCAAAAATAATTATTTCTGGGATCTTTCCGATTGGTTCCTCCCCTTCTTAGATTTGGAGGAAAATTCTTCGTATTCGCTCGTTGACTAGTAATTTATACATGATGGCTATTAGAAATGGTGTACTTCCTTCTGGTATGACCCATGGCTCCTCGCTACCTCACTAGTTTCGCACTATGGTATCAATATCATCAAGGATTCTCGGCTCGGGAAAAACCTCAAAGTATCGGATATCATACGTGATGGTCACTGGAATTGGCCTCCAAACATCAGATTGGCTAGAGCTAGAAGTCGCTCTAATTTTTTTTAAGATCAGCAGCCTTATCTTCACCGTGCCCCCTCCTAACATTAACTCCCTGTATGCAACAACTTCAGAACCAAGGATACCTATAACCCTATTCGGATGCATGCCCCTGTTGTGGGGTGGGCCGAGTTAGTATGGAATAAATTCAATATTCCTCGTCACTCCTTTATCTCATGGCTCGCTATCCAGGGCAAAATTTCTACCGAAGATAAGCTTCTCAGTTGAGGCTGCGATACCCCACGTGATTGTGCCTTATACAACTCTGCTGCGATACCCCACCTGATCTTATCTGATCTTCGGTTCAGATGCCACGACACCAAGATTTGCTGGCCTATGTAACTGCTTTTAATTTATTTTATTTATTTATTCTTCTACTTATTTGCACTTCCTCTTCTTTTCAGTCTCCTCTGTTGTCTTCCATTATTGTGGTCTTCCTTGGAGTTACTACATGTTGGCTCAATTGGCCCTTGTTTCGTTGTGTTAGTTGTTCTAGTTTATCTCTACTCTTATGTCATTCATAGTATGTTTGTTTTAGCAGTCATGTCTATTAACCTCCTTATGTCAAGTGTATCTCTTCGATATATACCCTAGATACTTGTATGAAAACTTTTTATTTTATTTAATGTTTTTCACATCGAATTTTTTTTAGCATAATAAATCTGATCAAATAAATAAAATATGTTATTAATGATGCTAGGATACTAAAAATTGAGATATCTCTGCATGTGCTAGAGATTTACCAAAACCAGAAGCTTTAAAACATATAAATATAACAATAGTGAAAAATATCATATAAATATAATTTAAATAATACAATTTTTTATGTGATAATACAACTAGGACCGGAAGTTAAATGTCAGAAATTATTATGTATCAAATTATCACGATGCACCTTTTAAACAGTTCCTTAAGAATACTATTTTTAAAATATTGATTGATATTTCTGAAAAATTATAAATTATATTCTTAATTTTAGGATTATTAACTCAGATTCATATCAGTTTTTCTCAGTGTTTGAACTATACACACGATTGACGTCATCGAAAATAATCATAAAATTTAACTTATAATTTTTATAATTTAAAACATATATTAACCAACTCCAAAAAAAATAGTCTGCACGATATAACAAATTAATATATGTATTGTTTATTTAACTTAACATCGTTATTGATAAACATATTTTTTTTCTTACAATTCGAGCATGCGAACTCGTTTTATAAATAGCTATAATATATAGAAACCAAAATGGGAGACAATGATAAATCGACTCTGAGTAAAATAGGGACAAACTCTATACCAATAACCTGATTGTCCAAACACAAATGCGGCTGTGTCGTAACAACACTAATTGATGGACACCTCAAACTATTTATAATTATAGTCTAAATACTTATGCTAAAGCTAAAAGTGTTCCACCGTTTTTAATTTTCTAGGTGTCCTTAATTTTAAGGTAAAAACAAAGGGGAAACGAAACACTTCTTCAAATATATATTTAATATAAAGTTGAATCATAAATATAGTCGACTATTTTATATATATGGGTTGACTAAGAGCTTGTGAAAAAAATAAAGGTAAATCAAAACGAATCCAATATTTTTGGTCATTAGCGTTTTTTCTAGACATAAGATTTTTTAATAACTGAAGCAACAATATGAAGCAACAATACGATATTTTCATCAGCTGCAAGTGAAAACGGATATCTTATGTCTATCACAAGACACATAACAATCTCTTCAGATTTTTGTCATCTTGAATACAAGTGAGATATCATGTGCTATAAGACTTGGCATGAATACAAGTGATTTATTGGACACAAATTGTACCATTGAGAACAAAGATGTGGAATGATCATTTCCAGATGGCAACCAAACCCTTACTGAATTCTAGAGTTTGTTTTGGAAGCAATGCTATGTATTCTGAATCTCAATCGCAGATAGTTTAGAATTATTCGAGATTGATAAAGACACAATTGTTTTATATCTCATTTCAGGGTACAAACAAAATTGCAAAATCAATTGTATAAAACTAATAAAGAGTTTATACAAACAAATCAATAATACAGCTTCATCTTGCAATTTCATTTAAAATCACAGGCTTCATTCTTCGAAATCTGAACATATTGGATTGCATTTTTTCACCGGAACAAATCCCTCTTCTGCTTTTCTCTTCTGGGTATTCGTCACAAACATAGGAACTCGAGAATTGACTCCATGATCCATCTTAGGAAGAGATTTGTGATATAAGTTAGAGGCATCATGATAGACTTTCTTCTGACCACCTTTTTCTTGGAAGACCATACATTTTTCAAAGTATATGTTGTATTTGCTAGATTTGTCGTCAAGAGCAAGATTCTCTTTAATATAAGCTCTAGTTTTGTTTTGTCGGTGTTTTTTAAAATTTGATTAATCACGAGGGGGAAAACATTTATCCTATCTCGCTTTGTTTATATAACGTGTTGAGAGGGCTTTGTAGGTCGTGTGTTCCTCTTGTAATTCGCTTTTTTGTTTTGAAGATAGTTATTATCTTACATGCATTACAAAATGGTGAAATTCAGCCTTATCTTCCTAAAAGGTATGAACTCATCAACAAGATTTCTTTGAGCACTTTGGTCCCATAATTTGTTAGGAACGACTTCTTTTTGTAGATGGATAACCTTTTTACCTAAGATTTCTTATTCTTCCTGGACATATTTGTCCTCTTTAATAATTGTTTTGGCTTCTCTTTCCAGAGCAACTACAGGTCGAACCATGCTATGAAAGATAAAGCCCAATTCATCGGAGGTATGAAGTAGTAAGGTTGGTTCTTCAGAATTGGTTGGATCATGTTTGTTCACATAATTGATTGGTAGGTGGTTTTCTTCGACAAGTTCTTAGTTTTTATAAACATTTTTAGCAGTGGTGTCTTGTTGATCAAATTAGGGCTCAGTGCAAAAAAATTAATGGTATTATTTTCTTCTTCATCTCCAACAAATGTCGGCGTGGAAAGAGAGGAGGATACATTAATAACTTGACCAAGAATAGGTTTTTTCCGATTCTTGGCATTACAAGTTTTTTTTCTTGGAAGCTACTGTCTTATTTCTTTAAAAAGCTTCAATCGCATTAGTTTTGGTGTTAGGAGTTATATCATCAACCTTTCTTTTGTTTTTCTTCTTTATGATTGATTTCGGTTTCTAGTCGTTACATTTTGACGGTTCTGTTAAGAGTGAGTAAACTTGATCATTTATCCCACATCGCTTAGACTGAACAAGTACTTACAATATATAAGTGAATGAAATATCTCAACTAATGTGATATCTCAACTAATGTGAGGCCTTTTGGGAGT
The DNA here is from genome assembly GCA_036936605.1 of Limnanthes douglasii subsp. nivea. NCBI lineage: Eukaryota > Viridiplantae > Streptophyta > Magnoliopsida > Brassicales > Limnanthaceae > Limnanthes > Limnanthes douglasii. The sequence goes on from JAUPFV010000002.1 coordinate 296,162,252, forward strand.
GAACCAAGAGCAAAACCGTGCGGGACTAATCGCCCAAAGCGGACAATATCACATTAGTTGGTGGAGATATTTCTGACATGGTATCGGAGCAAGGTTGAAACTTACGTTCTAAGCCATGCAATGGGTGTATTGAGTGAGGCGGAATGTATAGAGTGTATATGTCATTCCGCGGATCAAGTTCGCTTAGACTGAACAAGTACTTACAATATATAAGTGAATGAAATATCTCAACTAATATGATATCTCAACTAATGTGAGGCCTTTTGGGAGTGAACCAAGAGCAAAACCGTGCGGGACTAATCGCCCAAAGCGGACAATATCACATTAGTTGGTGGAGATATTTCTGACAGGTTCTCCTTCAGTTTTTTCTCCATGCTATGACTAGAAGCCCTACCTTTAGCAAGAAGGTTAACTTTTGCATCATGGAAAACCAATATCTTTACAACATATTATGGGCTAGGAGGTTCCATCAGTTTGTCAGAAATAATAGTTGTTTCAAATGAGATTCTCCATAAATGGTTATGCACAAGGTTTAATGGGTCGAAACACTTGTGAAATTTGTTCGAGCATTCGGTTTTGGCCCATTCACTAAGGTTTAAAAAAGTTTATTTGGTGTCATCATTTTGTTCTTGGCAGCGTTTGGGATTTCTTAGATAAAAATTAGTAACATGGTAATTTTCACAGAAAGTGAACTTACTTGTACTCTTCCACTACAAAGAGAGCTTCTGAGGATTATTTGCTGAGATTTCCTTCCTATTTTCCCAACACCCACTTATAAAGAATAACTATGTTTCCAAGTTTTTTAGCCTCAAAGAGATCATCCACTATTTTTGAAGCATTCTTCAATATAATATAGTAAGAGGGTCAACTACTTAATTTGAAATTAAATTTTCGATATTCTTGAGGCCATGATACAAGACAGAAATGTGAACCACAAATTGGGGCTAGCTTGGCTTTGATATAGGTCAATCATTTTTGAACTATTCGATAATGATGGTTTCAATTAGAAATCAAAGTCCCCAATTTAGAATCTACAGATATAGAATCAACTCGTATGGTCCACTTGATAGATTAGTTTCTCGGTTGGCAGGAAGACGATTTATGATGGAGTCAGAGATTCCTCATTGCGTTTGAATTGTAGGCGCATCAAGTTTTGCACATTACTCAGAGTAATAATGTATTGTGGGAATAATTCTTTGAAATCCTTTTTTAGATATTCACCCAGTTCGATTGGGAGAGTAACATCTTCGTTTGATTCTTTTTTTCTTTTTTTTTACCTTCATAGGAGCTATGGGGAGAGGTGTCATTAATGATTTGTACGATCGTTTGCTACTGCTGATTCTTGAATATTAACTTTCTCGGAAGATTCATCTTGTAACCTGGAATAACATTTTGTGCACTTATTTTTCCCTTATGTGAAGACACCATATGTGATTCTTTAGTCGCCACAGTTTTTTACTTTGGGGGAGGGTTAGTCTTCATATTTTTTAGTTTTACATTTTTAGCTTCTATGGTGTTTGATCATGACAAATGATCTCTCTTTGAAACATGTTGATCATCGAACCACTCATAGTGCAATACTGAGACCTTAAAACTGGGTTTTGGCAACAAAATATGGAATTTAAAAAAGAATATTTGTTGGCAAAGATTCGACGGTGGTGTTTTGGGATTGTTTTTCAGAGGAGGCCAAGGACCATAGGTGAAAGTTTGAGAAATTTGTTGAGGCTCGTGAGACAATATTCATACAAATCCTTTTCAACATCCTCTATAGGAATGGTATGCCAATCCCACATGTTCTTTATCCTAAAAATACATATAGGAGATTTGCCAAAGTATAATAAGGAGCGATCAAATAATTAAAAAGGGAAATTGAGTTTTTTTGGTGGTTACGGATGAAGAGTGGTGAAGAGCTTAGTTTAATGGTGAAATGAAGGGATGGTTACTATAAATTTTTATCTATCGATTTTGGTAAGGTAAGGATTTGTGAGCCAAAGAGGAGAATTTATAACAAGTGAGTGAAAGACTTTATAAGATCTGTTATAAGGATTTGAAAAGCCTCTGTATTTACTGGGACATGTTGATCTTTTAAGAGTAACAACTACATGATGCGACTGTTATGGTTTTAACAGGTGTCAAAGTGTGTCAAAATAAAAACAACACATTCCATAAAACTTCAAAGTGTATCCGAGGAGGGTTAGTTCAAAGTCTATCAGAGGATGTCTCGTTCGAAGACATATTTTAGTCCTCTTTCAGAATTATTCGCAAGGAATAGAGGGGCTACTGATAAGTGTTAATTAATTTGAACTAAAATAATTAGTTTAAAAGGATTAAAAGATTTACAAATAATATATAAGTAGGTGAAAATTAATGGACTGCAGATGGAATATATAATAAATTTGTATTTACTTACTATTATAATTGGGTGAGAAGTTGAGTAGGTGAAGTGTATTTCTGTTACATTCCATCTGAGACCCTATAAATTGGTGTTCTTTATCTTAAAAAATGGATAAATCAAAACCTTTGTTAGTCCTCCCTCATCATTTGTTACTTTCTTTCTCTAAGATTATTTTGACATTTTATCTTTCTAGCTATTAGGTTAACCATCATAAGAATTTATGTTAGACCAAATATTGACTCTTCGCTTACTTTCAATTATTCCACGAGCTAACAAATATTAATTATTAATATAGTTTATTTATTTATAAAAATGGCCAGTAATAGTTTATTTCTTTCCATTTGATACTCTGTATATATATTTTTCTTAATCAGTGTAATCAAGAAAACCTAACAGACCCTGAGCAACAGGCTTGTTTGTTCGTTTTTTAGAGTTGTGACAATAACGTATGTGGCATAAAGAAGCAAATTTTCAAAAAACTATTATATGTCTTACATTTATTGCAATTTCATCATCATAAAATTTATCTAATGTATACAACTTATCATTGCAATCAATAACACCATATTTAACTAAGTAATTATCCTAACAGATTTAAAGATTTCCATTAGCAAAAGAACAAAAATAACCGTATTTTTCCAACAACGAACATACAAATCCTTCTTTAAAAATAAAACAGTTTTTGAGCTTAAACAAAGAATAAAATTATATTTGGCTTCAATTTGGGAAGCCACACCATCCGCAATATAAAGCTGCATATCGGAATGACTACGGGCCTTGCCTTGGCTTGAGCCCAGTCAAACAAATAAATACTTGAGTTGTTGCGGTTGTCTCAACCCACCATATGTCCTTTGAGAGTGAAACTAAATTAACATCCTAAGTTACAACATAAGAGAGTTTACATTTCTCATCCAACATGACCATTAACATGGATTTATCTCTCTTCCAGTGATCTATGATCTTATAATGAAAATATGTTAATTTCTTGCCTTTGCCATTCTTCGGTCTCCTTTATCCTTGCTAGAACCCGAAAAATTAGCTTGTGAAATGTTAATGGACGAATGCTTCGACTTTTATTAAGGTCAACTCTTTCCTACATCAACCATATTGGCCTTCAAAACCCATTTCTCTAAAATATTTTTCCTTCTTATTGACCAAATTCGCAATTCGAATGGTCATATATTACTTCTTCTTGAGGCAACCATACGTCATCTTGATGTTTCAGAATTTAAGTAGGCAAGGGACAAGAAAATTTATCCCACCACGATAGTCTTCAAGAGCTCAAAATGCAGGAACTTAAGTTTCACGTAGATGTACTCTTGGATTTTTTCAACCCATGTACTTAATAGTAGAGATCTTCCTAATCAAGGTCTTACTTTCAAACCAAAGGGTCAAGATGTTCAACAACATATAGGTTCGAATACCCATTACATTAAGCTCACCAAAGACATATACACGAGGCATGATCAAGATAAAGATGTAGTCTGGTTCCGGAAACAAGAGAAACATAGACTTCAAAAGAGTCAATAAATAAAAAATAAAGTTATAGATACCATAACAATATTGGTCATACTCGATAGTTCAAATCTCTAAATGCCGAGATTGATGAGAATTGTTGGCAATTAAAAGCTCTTCATATTCATCAAACCTCGAACCTTTGGGGCCGATGAATAAAAATCCAACTCCTTAGCCATCGACACCCAAACATGAGCGACTCAAGATGCAATCAAAGTTGTAATTCCATAGGCCCCGAAAGCTATAATAGTTATTGAAACCTACCACAAATATATAAGGAGAAACCCTAATAAGTATTAATCTTAATTCAAAAACATCCCACATCGCTGACCGTGAAGTCTAATAAATAAACTAGAAATTGGTTCACCTTTACATGAATATTTTGATGTAGATGATTTTTGGAGTATTTTGATGTAGATGATTTTGGGAGGATAGTGGAACCCCACGAGTATATAGTCAACAATACCACCAAAATCCCATAGGAACGCGGTCAGAAGATATGTATTGATACGAGAAACTTTGTGCATGTTGGTTTTAAAAAGAGTTGTAATCAAATTCGACACTTAACACCCTTATCACTATCTAGAATGGTATGGGTGAGTTTTAATGAAGCCAAAACTCTAGGGTTTGACAAACAAAGACTAGTTGTCTTCTTGGGACAAAGAGAGTGTAAAAAAAATACAGTTAATATTTATGATAGTAGACGATTCTTTGTTATATAAGGTTATTTTTTTATTCTTAGATTAAATACATGCATACTATTATGTCTACCATGTATCAATACATAAGAAATGTTGTTACCGAAGGATTATCGTAATTCGTGAGAGTCATCGCATAGCCAATGAATTATATGTTACTTCCTTACTCATCACTAATAATAAATAAGTGGATCCCCATTGTATTTGACGATATAGTCGGTCTGAGGGATTCTCTCCTAAATAGCAGTATAAAAAGTAACACGAAATGAAAAAAATTGACCTGCAAACTAGTGTAAATTTTTCTCTCAATGCTAAAAGAAGAAAGAAGTACAGTTAGACTCTAGTGGAAGCTGAAAGAAGTTCAGTTAGACTCTAGTGGTAAAGAAGCTTTCATCCACAACAAAATCTTAATGACTTCTTCAGTGGTATTAACAAAGCCGAAGCCAGGTTAGCCTTTATGGTTTTAATTCATAATTTTTTGATTTTTTTATTAGCATTGTCTTAATAAGAGAATACAGAAAAAAAAATTAGGCTATTTATTATGTAAGCAACTTTGTGCTAGATGGTGAAACCAAATAGAACAAAACGTTGAGATGTATTTAGAAGACCGACTAGATTTTCATTAGAGTTAAAAGCTTACAATAAAATTGTTGAACCAACGACAATTAAAAATCAAGCCCAAACAAATTGCTTAATTGAATGTCAGTAGAAAAAGAGCTACACCTTCAAAGGATAATATTTTTTGTTATAACCAGATAACAATATGAAGGATGATTCGTGCTTATTTTGGACTTTTTTTTTACTGATGTTCGACTTTTCTTGAAAATATTTATATTGTATATTATTTTTTAACAAATGTTTATATGTTTTAAAGTATTTCGCTTGTTAAAAGATTGAAAATTTAGTTGAGATTTATTTATTAAGTGAAATTCTCATATTAGTTGGAATTTATTTATTAAGTGAAATTCTCATATATATATATATAAAGTATTTTTTTAATATTTTTTTTATCAATTTTCATTAATATTTTTAAATTTTATAAAATAGTTATGGTTTATATATCTTTAGACTTAAATATTTACTGTATTTTTTATATTTTCTTATTGTTTGACATATTAATTGGGTTTCAAGAGAAGTGTGGTTTTAAACAATTTTTCTAAATTATTAAATTTTGTATAGCAATATTTGTTAGTTAGTGTATAGCTATTTTTATAAAATTTAAATCTAAGAATTACATTTCTAGAGAAATAAATTTAAATGAATTTTTTTTAACTAGAGAGGACTTTTTTTATTTAACTAACAAATTTAATTATGTAAATGTAGTTGTCAAGTATGTATATAATTTTTTTTTGATTACTTCATATAAATGTTTTTATAGGGTACAATATAGACAATTTATTAATAAATAATATTATTAAATACAATCTTTAAGTCTATTTTGATGGTGTTTTAGATCAAAAGAGTTAAGTGATAAGGGAAAAATACTAAGAGTAGAAAACGAGATAGGAAAACTATAATGAGTTATTTCACTATCCAATTATCTTGTACTTCTCTCTATAATTTACTCTTTAAAAACTTTTTTTTACTTTAAAAATTTTTTCTAAATAATCTTTAGAACTACCATCAGCTCTGTCTGCGGGAAATAAGGTTCGTATCCGGAATCATTTTAAAAAACCATAGTATTATTCTCATACATTGTAAGAGTAATGGATATAGAAATGCAAGGATTGCTAGAGTCTGGTACGAAGAACAGTATGGTCGGACATTTATTTGGAGATCTTCTATTTGAGGAAAAAATATAAATAAAAGAAACGAAGCAGTTCGAAGAAGATGGCTCAGTACCCCGGCAAAAAGAACTTTTAGCAGACATCGAAAGATTGAATTTTGAAAAGGAAGTGATGTTGAGTTCACGAAGACGTAAATTAGAGGTCTGAAGAGAACAAATATTAAATAAAGGGCATGTGGAAGATATTCATCGGACCGATGAGAGGAATCAAAGAAATAGTTGTCATTCATCAGAAAGAAGAGTGAAAGCTACACATCGTTATGAGTAAACATAATCTAGTGAAGATTCACCTTATAGTACAAAAAAAAGATTCAAGGAGGTGAAAAAAATAGTCCTCGAATATCTCATATAACCAAAAAGGTTCAAAAAATGAAAAGGCTGAATAAGGGAAAACAGAACTTGGCTCTGAGGAACAAGATAAGATTGTGAATATAGCAAGAAATAAGAAAATTCACATATTAAGATCTATTATGGAATTCATAATTTCGAATATCGTATGAGCAATCAATTTACATATCCATGTGAAGAAGGTTTTGATACTACATTGAATGAGGGCCCTGGGGGCAGTGCGTACAAAATGGGTCATCTCCCCCTGTAAATTATTTCAGGGCATCTACCTAAGTGGTTTAATATTTCAAAGTTGGAAACGTTTGATAGAACGCGAGATCCGGATAACCATATAAAGAAATTCAATAATTCCATGATCATAAATGGTTATATGGAGATATTTCCCAAATATTTAAGACCGCAACTTCAAAGTGGTACAATCGTTTACCTGAGGGTTGCATTAAAGTTTTTGATATGTTCCAGAATACATTTCGTCAAATTTCATAGGTAGCAAAAAAATCCATGTGAATGGTGATACAATTATTTATTACAGACAGAAAGTAGGGGAGAGTGTTAAGGATTATATAAACTGTTTTATTAAGGTTGACACTGACATGGAAAGTTATGAAAATAAAGTGGTGTTAGGTGAAATTCGAATGCGACTCTTCCTTGGAATAATGAAAGATAATGATGCAGAGAGACAAGCTATGACATTTGGGGCTTTGTTGGATCAAATAAAAAAAATTATTTTGGTGGAGGAAACGCAAACGTTGGAAATGAATTCTTTGGAATAGTTTAAGGAAAACCATTTCCATCAGAATTTGATAGTAACATATAAAAGTTCACATCCAATACTTTTTGTTTGAGCTCATCCTATATCTAACAAATAGATCCGACCAGTAAATTTTACTGAGTTAACAAAATGTTTAGCAACGGTTTTTTAAAGAATAACTCCGCATATACATTTCTGTAAGCCACTTCTGATACAGACTTGGGCATGAAGCGAAGGATTGTGTAGCATTGAAAAAAGAGATACATGCCTTAATCGAAAAACATTTGTTAAGAGAAGCTCTCTTACCACTCCAAAACAAGAAAATGCTCTGATAATTTCAGAACCTATTGATGCAGTTGCTATTAATGCATTTAACGTTTCCATGGAGTAGTTAGATCTAAAATCAGACAATAACATCATATTGATGGTGGAAGAATCAATTGTAAAAGGAAAGGTTAGTGAACTATGCGATTTTTTTGAATCAATAATAATTTTTGGAGGAGATATTATCGCATGGATATCGAATTATTCTTGAAAAAAACACATTGCTGTCTTAGAAACTAAATCAGATGCATTCTCGATTTGAGTTCTTATGAGAAAAAATTGGACTCAAAATACCTCCGCTCAATTCGAGAGGGGATGACACAGTAAAGAAAATAAAAGATAGATAAGAGAGTTTGTATGATGTATAAGGTTTAAATGTTGTTGGTGTGGTAAAAAACAGAGAACTAAGAGGGAGGAGACAACTAGAGAAATGAAGCCAACAATGTCAAGTAAAACTTGATGAGTCCGGATAATTCCACCACTACCTACTGAGATTTCCGAACAAGGGAAATTTGGACATAAACAGCCCACTGAACTATCCGAACATGACAAAAGTATAAAATGACTAAACTATGTACTAATCAGCTTATTAAGTAAATGGGTCCTTAAACTTGATTCGGTTCCATAATTTGACCCGAAAGCCCATGGGTCCATAATTAAGGGTATAAATACCCCAACTACTTTCATTAATGAGGGTAATGAACATTTAATACAACCAGGCAGCTCAAATCTCTCACTACTAAACACCCAAACATTTAATACTCTAAAAAACTTTCAAAAACACTTGACAAAATTACCCTCAGCTTAAAATAAAACTCACCAAATTGGCGACCATAGTGGGAGGCGACGGTGCTTGAATCTAGCATTCAAAACCAGCAAAAAAAACATGTTTGGATGGATCCGAATGAGCAAGAAATTCCACCACCTTTGGTGGAGGTGGTGGGAGAAAACAATGAATACACTACCGAAGAGCGAGATAAGTTGAAAGCTGAAATAGAAGCGTTGAGGGCCACTAGAAAGGCAGAGAAGGTTTTAACGGAAAAGTCAAAGGCGTCAGCCATTCACCATACTGACATCCCAAGGGAGAATGACCCATCAACAAAGACTCATTTGAGCACAAAAAAGACACATTTCTGTTCCAAGAAGTCTCACCAGTCCAAGCCGGTGGAGAGCTCGAAATCTGAATCCTCTAGTAGCTCTTCGAACGAGGATGAGCTTGAGAAGTCCTTGTCATCAAGCAGTGATGAGGGAAGGTCCACGAAGAAACAAAAGTTAGTTAAACAATATTCAGGAAAAAAAGATAGGCATGGGAGACTAAATAGGCATCTAGGAAAAGGGTCATCTCATAGCAACAGCCATAGTCACAGACATGTGGACCAGCTGCTGATTGATCCCTTTGCTTTCCATGATGAGCCGGGTATTTTTGTAACACCTAATGAAGACATAGTTTTTAGTCCTAGTCGGAATTGGAGGCAATCGCCATTGTCTGCCAAGATACTGTCACGAAACCATCCTAAGAGGTTTGACAGTACTACAATGGATAAATACGATGGGAGCAAAGATTCAGACAACCATCTAGAACAGTGTAAAAAATTTATGATGAATTTTGATGACGATGACAAACTTCTGTGTAGATCGTTCTCTCAATCCTTTACGGGAAGTGCGTTGAAATGGTACAACAGCTTGCCACAGGGTTGTATCAGAAACTTCGATACGTTTTGGGTTGCCTTCCGAAGGTAGTTCGTGGGGAGTAAAGAGGTGAAGGGCAATGAAGATACTATTATCAATTGTGCCCAAGAGCTAAATGAGTCACTGAAAGACTATATAAGCCGGTTCATAAATACCAAGAACGAGTTAGTTGATTTCTTTGAGCAGGTAGCAATAGCTTCTCGGAGACAAGGGTTAAACCCTGCGAATCTAGCTGATTCAATAACAAGGAAGAAGACCATCAGCGTGGATGAAACAAAAAAGATTAGGGTCCACAAAAAAGGGGTCTGCCCCAGCTGCTCCAAACCAGAACCTGTCCGGATACAAGGCCAAAGAAACCAGACAGGGATCCAATATAGCCAAACAGACTCAATCCCACCCAAATCCAGCTCAGCGCCAGCAGTCCAAAAATAAATGAGGACCTTAGGTCCAACCGAAGTGGTTTACCGAGTTAAAGGAGAATGTGGAAACCATTTATGACAAAACTAAAGATGAGGTGCATTTCCGGAAATCGGAAGCGCTTCAATCTCCCAGGGAAAGTCGTAATACTTGTTTTTGCCATTATCATCATGATATTGGCCACAACACCGAAGACTGCATTGCTTTGAAACAAGAGGTACAAAATTTTATTGAAAGGGGCAAGCTGGGAGCTTATGTCAAGAGAAGGAGTGAAAACAGGCCTGACAATGCTCCCCGAACTGGCCCAACAAACAATGCAGTGACATATGCTCCATAAGGGGCTATGATGATCCTTGAAAGATTTGATGGTTATTCGGAGAATTAGGATCCTGATCCAACCCGGAATAAAGTGGGGGTCATAACATAACGAACTAAGACAGTGCCCAAACTCATAAGTTTTTTTGAGTCATTTACTATATTCGGAGGGGACACTATGACTGTGCCGACTCCTTATACGAGAAAGAGGCATGTTCACATTCTAGCTACTCAGTTCGAGGGAGGCATGTCTTCTTATCAGTCTCAAATTCCTTTTCCTTTCATTTTTTTATGATGATGATTTAAGAAATATAGTTGGGCTTCATGAGGATGATGTAGTGATATGAGCTTCAATTGGGGGCAACGACATCAGGCGAATTCTGATTGACACTGGCAGCTCATCCAATATTCTCTTTTTAAGTTCTTATAAGCAGATGAAGAATCCGGCAGTGATTCAACGTTCAAATAGATCCATTGTGGGCTTCACAGGGAGCTCTGCAGATGTAATCGGAGAATTTTAGGATGAGGATTGTTGGGAAAAGGCCCTTTCAAGAAGATGGTCAGGGTACTATTTGTTGTGTTAGATTTACCCACATGTTACAATACGATCTTTAGGAGGTCCTGGCTCTCTAGGAGGAATGATGTGGCTTTAACAGTCCATCAATGTTTAAAGTATGCAGTTCAAGGACAAGCGGGAGTTGTCTGGAGTTGCCAAAAGATAGTAAGAGAATGTTATGCAACTGCACTTGCTACTAAACCGCTAGGGGCAGTCCGGATTAATGAAGATTAGCAGTTGTTGGGGCCCTCTATGGGTGAAGGTGAAATTGATGACCCCAGAGAGACCCCTGGTGTTTTCATACGAATTGAAGAACTTGAGACCCACTCTCTGGCTAAAAGAATGAGTGTTAAAGTTGGCTCCAAGATCGCACTAGAATGGAAGAAATTTTTTTTCTCCTTTTTGGTAGGTCACCAACACGTTTTTGCTTGGTCCAATGCTGCTCACACAAGTTGTCTATCCAGAGAGATGTTGCACCTATTGTGCGAAAAAGGAGATCTTTTTCTAAGGAGAAAGCTGATGTAATAGTCCAATAAGTTGACCGACTTACCAAGATTGGGCACATAAAGGACTCTTAGTATCCTTTATGGATAGCCAACCCAGTGTTAGTTAAGAAAAAGAATGTGAAATGGCGTATGTGTATCGACTTTACTGACCTCAACAGATCTTGCCCAAAAGATCTATATCCAGTCCCCCGGATAGATCAGTTGGTGGACTCCACATCTGGAAACAAACTATTATCGTTCATGGATGATTTCTCTGGGTATAACCATATATAGGTGGATCTGAAGGACCAAGAACACACTACCTTTGTTACAGATAGGGTCTGCATTGTTACAAGCTTATGCCTTTTGGGTTCAAAAATATTGGGGCTACTTATCAGAGGTTGGTGAACAAAGCATTTGTTGATCAGATTGGAAGAAATATGGAAGTTTATATCGATGACATTATTGTTAAAAGTTTAGAAGAAGAGTTGCACCGAGTTGATCTTCAAGAAAATTTTACCAACTTGACAAAGGTTAATTTAAAATTGAATTCAGAAAAATGTGTATCTGGGGTGCATTCCATAAATTTTTTGGTTATGTAATAAGTGAAAACGGGTACAGCCTAATTCGGACCACCTTGATGCCCTATTAAAAATGGACCCTCCTCAAAATATTAAAGAAGTACAAAGGTTGACAGGAAGACTGGCTTCTTTAAAATATTTTATTTCAAGGTCATCGGACAATGGTGCCCCGTTTTTTCAGACCTTGAAAGGTGCCAAGGACTTCAACTAGTCTCTACATTGCGGTCAGGCTTTTGATGAAATAAAAAAGCATTTTTCTTCTCCCAAAACCATTTTTAAGCCTCTTGACGGAGAAACACTTGAAGCATAAGTGTACTACATCAAAAAAAGTCTGATGGATGCTGAAAAGAGGTACCTAAAACTTGAAAAGTTGGCACTAGCCTTAGTGATTGCTGCCAGAAAAATGAGGCCATATTTTCAATCTCATTCCATTGTCGTCTGAATATCTTTTCCTTTGAAGCATGTTCTTCAGAAAGAAGACATATCAAGCCGGATGACCAAATGGTCAGTGAAATTGGGTGATTATGACATTTATTTTGCCCCACGAACTACAATTAAAGCTTAATATGTTGCTGATTTCTTGGTAGAGTTTCATTCGAACATAAGTACTAAACAAGTTTCAGCAGAAAAAACTAAAAAAGAATGGGTTGTCCGGACATATGGTGGATCAAGCACAATGGGTTGTGGGGCTAGGATTTGTTTAACCTCTCCATATGGTGATAAGTAATACCAGGCTATATGCTTTACTTTTAGGGCTTCTAACAATGACTCTAAATATGAAGCAGCTATAGCTGGTCTAAAGTTAGCTTTCTTTGTGGGGCTAAAAGAGTTAGATGAATTGATTCTCAGCTTCTTATCCACCATGCTCAAGGTCAGTCTGAAGCCAAGAAGGAGAAGTTGATCAAATAGTTATCCATTCTTAAAAAAGCAGCAGCCAACTTAAAAAATGTTTGTTATGAGCATATTCCTAGATCGGAAAACACGCTGGCAGACTCCTTAGCAACCATAGCATACTCTGAGTTATACCCATAGATTCATGTACAAGAATGCCCATCCATACAATCAAATCAGAGCAAGGAAGAGGAGGAGAGCTTGAGTGTACAAGTGGTGTTCAATCCAAAGATTGGAGATTTCCTCTTCTTCAATACATCTTTGATGGAATTTTACCTCTGGAGAAGGAAATGGCAAGAAACATGAAACACAAGGCTCGTGGTTTCTTGATCATAAGAGAGGTTCTTTACAAAAAACTGTTCAGCATACCTCTCCTGCATTGTTTGGGGGCTTAGGAGTCCCAAATTATTTTATCTGAACTACATGAGGGAGAGGGATAAACACATTGTGGCTATAGAGCTCTAACCCGATGGCCGGATACTATTGGCTATCCATAATGGCAGATGCTAAGGAATTGGTTAAAAAATGTGAGCCATGCCATAGATATGGTAACGAAATTCATATCCCAGCAGTTCCTATGGATTCAATGTCTGAGCAGTGCCTTTTGCTAGTTGTGGACTGGATTTAGTTGGGCTTCTACCAATGGCGTCCAGAGGGTGCAGGACTATTATTGTAGCGATTGATTATTTCTCAAAGTGGATAGAAGCAGCCCCATGGCAGGAACTACTTCGAAAGCTGTTATAAAATTTATCTTGTCTAACAGTTGTTGAAGATTTGGGGTTCCATAAAAGATAACCACATATAACGGGCCACAATTCGATAACAAGGATATGAAGAGTTTATGTTCCTCTAGAGGAATTCAGCATTGATTATCTTCTCCTTTCCGCCCACAAGAAAATGGCCAAGTTGAGGTGGCAAACAGGATTATTCTGTCCGATTTAAAAAAAGAATTTAGAAGGGGCTGCAGGGAAGTGGCCAACTAATTTATAAGAAGTATTGTAGGCGTACCAGACTACTCCTAGAGTTGTTACTCAAGAGTTTCCTTTTGCCTTGGTATATGGGATGGATGAAATTACTCCTATAGAAGCAACCCTACCATTATACAGAGTCCACAACTATTCCGAACAAGCCAATGAATTGGCAATTAGAAGTCAGTTGGATTTAATAGAAGAAAGAAGAGTTAAGGCGCATCTTAGAACCACCCATTACCAAGACTTGAAAGGAAAAGTATTAAAACTCATTGGCAAAGTATTAAGAAAGGTTTTCTTACATACTAAGGAAAAGCACTTCGGCAAACTGGCTCCGCACTTGGACGGCCCTTATGAGGCCTCCGAAAAGCTTAAGCTTGGGACATATAGGCTTAAGCTTGTGTAAATATTTACTTGTTTAAACTCAATGTAAATATTAGGGGGCATACTCTTTCCTATCGTGGTGGCGCGGGGAGGTTTTAATGAGGTGTCCGGTTTTTTCAATAAAATATGATGTCATCTTACAATATTTGGTATGGTTTGATTAGAATTCTTTTCAAGTCTTCAATTTAATACTAAGGATCTTTGACAGATTGGATTAATCTGGTTGAATGATGACCATTAAATGCATGTCATCGGAGATATTAAACACTCTCACTTTAAATATCTTTGAAGTAATGAAGGGCTCTTTAAACATTAGCCATTAAAAATGAAAGTAAGTATGGAATAAAACAATATTTGATAGATAAGCTTGTCCGGGTATGAACCCGATAACGTTACTAAAATAAAAAAAAATGCATTGGCCATCCAAGGACTTTAAGTGTTGTGAAAGACTTATCTGGACCCAGTCCAGATACGATTATAAAAACTCATTGTCCATCCAAACACTTTCGTAGTTCGCAAGATTAAGAAAGCACAAAAAATAGTTAAAAACCTCAGGGCTTATTTCCTTCGGATGTTCCTGCTTCACCTCCTTTTTAGGGGCCTTTGAGTTCAGCGCTTGAACTCTCCCCGGTTCCTTCTTCTCCATCGGTGGTAGAATCAATTCTACTAGAGTAGTTATTTTTATCACCATATGCCATGGTATGGAACGGGATGTCTTCATACTCCACATACTGCCACAGGGGACCAAGCATCCTCTTCGGGAACGTTTCATGAAAGAGTAGTACCATGTCGGACTTCACTTTGGCATACCTTGTTTCCAAGGAGTCTATTACCTCGTTGGTGTATTTATTAATGTTGGCCTGAATTTTCTGTTCCTGCTCTTTTTCCAAATCTTTTTTCTCCTTGGCTTCCTTATACACAACCTCTTCAAGGGAAGTCTTTTCGCCAGACAAGGTCTGGATGGTACCATTTTTGGTCTTCAGATCTTCCTTTAAGGTTGAGAGATCTTTCTCCAAACTAGAGCATTTAGCTTGGAGCTCAGTGTTAGCATTCTCCAAAGTGGTCAGCTTGATCGACAGATCTTCCTTATCCTTCTTCAACACTTCAAGTTCTTTTTTCAACTCTTATATGCTTTTATTGGCATTGAGGAGGTTGGTTGATAGAGACTCTTTGTCTGTATTAAGGGTTTGGATAAGGGTGGACTGCTTTTTCACCTGCCTCTCCAGATCAAGCACTGGTTGGATATGACCTAGAAGAGAATGGGCCACTGTATCTTGGTCCTCGGAAATAGAAAAAGATTTACCATTATAGGTCACCATGTTGGAAGAGCCTGCAGGACGGAACAGACCAGCAAAGTCATATTTCTCTGAGTCGGTGAAGTAAATACCAATGTCCTGGAGGGCTCTGATGTCAAGCCCTCCTCCGGTGCCCTCTCTCAGTTGCAAGTCTGCTGGAATTTTCTCTGCCAAAGTAGGGTCAGCAGGAGCTGGTGGAGGAGGAAGCTCCGAAGGGCGAAGAGTTATTTCTCCCCCTAAGGTGACCTTCTTCTTCTTGGCAGCCCTTTCATCGTTATTGGCTCCCCGTTTTCAGTCATTCTTTGGAGGCCTTGGTGGAAAGCATTGCCCCAACGTTCTGCGGCCCATGCATTCAACTTGGCACATGTAGTCTGCCCCTCCTCCAGATATCCGGTATACTCCTTCGATAATACTGAAAAAGAAGTAATGAATGATTCAGAAGTGTAATGTTTGTAAAGTGAAATATGAGAAAATGAGAAACAAAATTGAAAAGCTTACTTGTACTCTTCCACCTACTAGTAAACATGCTAGGGTTAGTCTTGGCTTTGATCTTTCTCCCATTCTCCCATGACCCACTGATGAATAAGAACTGAGTTCTCCAATTCTTCTCCGTCTCCAACAAATCATCTACCACTTTAGAATTGTTTCCCATGTTGTGGTGATAGAATGGGATGTGATGATTCTTGCACAGAGTTGCCACAGTGGAAAATTAATCCATAGGGAGAGGGATTCCGGACAGCCTTGATGCCATTATGCAGGCAAGGAGGGAGTACCAAGCATTTGGACTTAAATGGCTTGGGTAAAGCTAAATCAGGTGGAAGTACCTGACGATCACTCGGTCTAAGGGGAATCTGAGCCCCAGTTGAACAGCTCGGTGTAGATGACCACTTCATTCACTTTGCAGTCCATTGGAGTCTCTGTAGTGATATGAACCCTCACCTTCACTGACTCTGGGTTCCCCCACTTTGTCCAGATTCGGCCCAGCTCGGCAGTATGAGTATAAACATAGTTTATTTTCTCATTGGCCAACAAAAACTTCACATTGACTTTCTAAAAGTAAAGTCCTACCTTTCTCTCCAAGCATTCCGGGAGATCCAGATGAGCCACTCCAACCTTCACTTTGCCTTTGCCTTTTCTATCAGTGGCACCATCCCAGTTTTCCCTGAGGCTTCAGTTTCCAAGGGGGCCTCTTCGATACTATCTTCCATCACTGTGGAAGGTTTATGAGTTGTTATGGATGGAAGGGTGTCAGCTTCTGGCTCTACGGTCTGTCTGGATGATTGAGCGCCAATTTTTTCCAGAGCCTGGTGTCCGGTTGGGGCTCAGTTCCAGAGAAATTCACTTAAGAAACTATTTTGAATACCTCCGATCCGGAGCGCTTGTCTCGTGGGGCTCTTATAGATATCTCTGATCTAGAGGGTTTATCTTTGGATATTGATTTAGAGGCCTCCGGTTTTGAGGGTTTTGATTATGAGGCAGTCGTTTGGGCCTTCACCAAACGAGTTGTCCGGTGTGGGTTTGATTTTTCTGGAGATTTTTCAATATCTGATCCCATGGCTATGAAAGGGAAGGGTTTTCTAACGCTCGATACTGCTTTTTCTTGGGTAGTAGAAGGTTGGGACTCCTGAACAGAGGAGCCTGATGGGATTGGTGAAAGATTTGGTTTGAACAATCGTTTGGGTTTTGGATTTTTGGTAGAAGATGATCCTTGATCAGCTTCTTGGGATGGTTTATCAGACTTGTCGCTTGGGGTGACTGGGAGACCGGCAACAATACGCCTTTCTCGTTCGACTTTCATTGCTTTTTCTAACTCAAACATATTCAACCAACCGCCTTTTAGAAGAGCATTTCTAGCCGTGAACATAAAACTAACCAAGAACGAATCTGAAAGAGAGGGAGAAAAGCTCTGAAAAATATTTTTAAGTGATGAAGGTAATGAAATAGTTAAAATGATTTATATATTGGTAGAAAAAGGTAACTGATACCTAGGAGAAGACAAAGAGATTTTTGCAATGATTGAAGACAGCGCTGACGTGAGAAAAATTAAATACATAGGTTACTTTTTAGGTTTAGCGGGAGCGCCAATCTAGGTAAAAAACGACTGGTAGGTCAAATCAGATTGTGGCACGTGTCCCACGATCCAAAGAGAAATTCTTAGAATTCTCGGAAGAAGTCAGTGCGGACAAACCTCAAGCCAAATATACAAATGGGTCGGAGAATGTCGTTACTTACTAAGTGAATTTTTTAGACCTACCAAAGATTTTTGACAAAGCCTAAATAAAGGGGCTACTAATGAGTCCGGATAATTCCACCATTACCTACTGAGATTTTCGGACAAGGGCAATTCTGACATAAACTGCCAACTCAACTATCCGGACACGAAAAATGTATAAAATGACTAAACACCTTTTGACTAAGTTATGTGCTAATCAGCTTATTAAGTAAATGGGTCCTTAAACTTGACCCAGTTCCATAATTTGACCCGAAAGCCCATGGGTCCATAATTAAGAGGGTAAATACCCCAACTACTTTCCATTAATGAGGGTAATGAACATTTAATACAACGATGCAGCTCAAATCTCTCACTAATAAACACCCAAACATTTAATACTCTCAAAAACATTCCAAAACACTTGACAAAATTACCCTCAACTTAAAATAAACCTCACCAAAACTAACAATAAGTCTTACAGGGTTAGTTCATCAAAAGTTGAACTGAGTCGGACTAAAGCATTTGGTTTAAATCATGAGCCACGCTAACGCTTTAATCCTAAACCTTGGTTCAAATAAATTTAGGGTAACAAGAAACATAATACACAAAATAATTAGAGGACCCAACAGTTTCAAATGAGGGAATAAGGATAAGATTTTGTAATAATTTTTAGGAATATTCATATAGTACAACAGTACATGATTAGTTATATTTACAGGGTACATATTGTAATGAATTACTGAGAACAATAAAATAAGAAAACATTGGAAGCTCCATAGAAGAGTTGTCTCTTTAATTCTTAAATTCTAATACATAAAAGTAACTTGATTGTCCAAATAGACACACCCTATAGTTCAAAATACTTAATAAATATAAAACGAGTATCCACCTTTTTAAGTTTTGTACATAAACCTCATGCACAAGAAACAAACAACAAATACAACACATCTTCATAAATATATTTTTTATATATCTATATCGTGGAGAGGATATAAAATAAGTAAAAAAAAAAGGAAGTAGAATAAAGCATCCCTAAAAAGGTAAACATGAGGTCCAAGAAGATCCACAACAAAAGTGGGCGACGACCGAGAAATCCAATGAGAAGAGGAGAGATCCACAATAGCCAAGCAAACACAAGTTAAATAAGAATAGAGGATTGTAAAGGCATGAAATATTGGTGGTATGAAATCTGAAACGTAGATCCGAGAAAATATGAAAAGAAACCGTGAGCAATAACAGAAGTGAAACCAAAAATTCTTGCATTCTTCTCCCGCCAAGCGTGGTAAATGACCACACCAAAAAAAACACCACAACTCATTTAAGTTTCACTCCGATGTTCTCGATGACTTTCTTATTGTATTTCTGATTTATCTTCAAGGTTTCTTTTTAGGCCTGCCAAGTCTTTCTCAAGATCATCAATAAGATCATCAATAAGATCATCAATTCTACAGTTGTACCTTTCTTTCTTCGCGACTTGGTTTTTCTTAAACTCAAGCATCACCTTTTCTGTGTCCCACTCAATATTTATGTCTTTTATTTTCTAATCACTAGCTTGATGATTGGATTCTTCTTTATGGTGGATTTATTGGGAGCCTTGGCTCCATGCCTTACAACAAACGTTTGTATCATAGTCCATATATTATTCAAAATTGGTGAAAAAATATATGAGAGTTGGGAGAAGTTTGAAGCATTGAGACTTCAGGGACCGATCATGATTAAAAAGTTACCTCGTAATTAGCTTCAAGAAGTTTGCGTACCTAACAACTAACTTAGAAAGATCTTCAAACCCATAAATAACCATCATGGCTTTCTCTTTTGACCCACGTTCCCTAATAGGCCCTGGGAACCATGACTTGGCATGGACTTGGTATGGCCCCATTTTGTTTCAGCCGCTTTCAGTTTTCCTCAGCTCAACTTTCAAAATAGTCACCTAGTAAACGATGATGGCAATTTTGGCAGGATCATTAGACTTTAACTAGTAAAAGTTGAGAGAAACAGTGTTAGCAGCCTTCGAGCACCCATCTTTTCTTATTTGTTTCAAGGGTCGCCAGGCTTCTCTTTAACACATTTACTAGGAGCTCACACCTGATGTAGCAGGTTTACTGTCTTTTCCATAACGGCCTCAAACTTCAAAATTTTGATACTTTCATCATCTTTATTTTCCTCGGGAGTCATCCACTTCTCCATATCCAAGAACTTTAACTTAATGAGATTGATGATGGTAAAACACTTGTGAAATTCACGTTTCCAGTTATGTGTGACCCACTTCCTCAATAAATTTAGTTGCCTCTTACCCAAGCAATTAACTCCGAGTAATATATAATAGAACATAATGAGGGAAAAGGTTAGTAAAAATAGAAAAAGATGAAGGAAAAAGTTTTTTAACTAACTATTAGGTAAAAAGTGTGAAAACTATTATGGTTGCAGCTATAAAAATTTCTAAGAAACTTCGGTTTGTTAAACTAATTAGATTTCCATTCTCCCATTCTCCTCGAAAAAATATAAAAAATTTCTTACATTTGTCTTCAGACTCTCATAAATCTACTATAACTTTCAATTCTTTTTCCATAATAAGGTATAATGAGGATAGTTGTGATTGTTAGAAACGTTTCTTTAAGAAAGCAACTCCTCCATCTCCTCCATTAAAAAAAGAAGTCTCGATAAGCCCGAGATGATTCCAAAAGACACTAAGGTTCTCCATGTATTCACTAACTTGGCTTGGGCACATTTCAAGAATATTAAATAACTCCCTAAGACTTGAATGAGTAGGGAAAGTGGAATCTGTAGTAATAAATATCAATAAAAAATAGCAACTTGACCGACTTTGCTGAGAGATGCCTTCGACTGCCAACCTTAGCTGAACATTCTTGGTCGTTTTCTATTGAACTTGCATCCTTAAGATTTAGATGGGGAGGAGGTATTCATATTTGATCATTTCAAGTTTGGTACGAGTTGGAGTTTTTATATAAAAGACCAGGTTTGGAAGCTTTGACAAAAGGGGCTATTAGGCAAGCTCGAAGCTTTTGGGTTTGGTAACTCTAGTAGACGGGGGATCCTAGGAAAGTCCACAACTTTTAATTTGGGTTTCTCTTTTTCGGCTTGCGATGAACCTTGACGGGCACCTGTAGTATTCGGTGGTATGTTCAATTCATTTCTTTTCACGCGCTTCTGCTATGACAGGGTCATACTTACTAGTTGTTTTTCTAACTTCTCGCTTTTTACGTGATTTCTACTGCATCGCTAGTGGAGGATACATTATAGGAAATTTTTGGTTATGGTGGAGTAGATAGAGAACTAATCACAGGGGTTCTGTGTGCGTTCGATTACTCGAAGCACATATAATAGTAGTCGGTCTGGTCTTCGATAACTTAACTTAAGTTGGGTTATTGATGATTTAAATATCAAGATGGTTTTCTGCAAAGATGATAAACTCGTCAATGGAATTATCCTCCTTGTTTGTTAAAGTTTATAACCGTAGGGCTTCTATCTATAAGGGATCCGACTCTAGAGGCTCACTTAACTGTCTGGGGTAATACAACCTCTTAAAGAGATTAATATATGCTTGTTCGATAGCCGAATATAAGAACAACTAAAAATAATATACCTCTAAAAAATGTAAGGCTCACTTGAAAAAAATTAAAAAATGGAGAATATGACATGAACCATGTTAAGAGTTTTGATCAGCAAATAAAGCATAAGTAGATCAGAACCTAAGACGACGAGGAGAATTTCCGATAGCTGGAGGAAAGGTAGTGCATGTGAATGATAGAGTTTTTCTCTCTAAGTTTGGGAATATCTCTTTCTAAAAAAGTGTAAGAAGCAAGAGTGAAATTTCTTTCTATTTATAGAGTTGAGTTGAATCGATGGGGGTTTTCTAAGCATGCTTCGTAAATCTATAGCTAAGTGTGCACCTAGGCTAGATCTGAGATGACATGTGGAATAAATACGAAGACCCAACGTTAGAAGACGTGTTAGAAGACGTGAAAACCTAGCCTCAAATGTTTTTGAGATTCTCCTAGGGAATGAACTTCAAAGTCGTCTCTTAGAATTAAAATTGTTTGGCTATTTTCGAATTTTCTAATATTGCTTCTTCGAATTTGAGCACTTCTAAACCTAGACTTTCTCCCTAAAACTCTTAAGGGGGCTTTTCATGTTTCAGCCACGACCAACACGCTATGAATAATGCGGCTACTAGTAACGGAATTATATGTGAGGCTCGTGAAGAATAAACTTCATCCCATAGAGGACCCCCAATCCCACATTGCTAACAAGGACCATAAAAAAGTATATATAACTGTGAGCTCACCTCAACTAGCAAGAGGCCTTTTGGGAGTACACCCAAGAGCAAACCCGTGCGCTCGTACGAGCGCAAAGCGGACAATATCTCGCTAGTCCGTGAGGCCGGTTCACACACTCGGACACCAATTCTAACAAGGCCTAATGATTTATGTTGGGTTTTCTTAAAGTATTATTAGTTGTAGGCTAAATACGATCCCTATAAAGGATTTTATGTATTCATCGGCCAATGAGCTAGTCCGTGAGGTCGGTTTACTGGGCTGGGATAAAGTTTAAGGGGGAATGGGGGAATGTGAAGAATAAACTTCATCCCATAGAGAACCCCCCAAGCCCACATTGCTAACAAGGACCATAAAAGAGTGTATATAAGTGTGAGCCCACCTCAACTAGCAAAAGGCTTTTGGGAGTACAGAGCAAACCCGTGCGCGCCTACGAGCGGAAAGCGGACAATATCTCGCTAGTCCGTGAGGCCGGTTCACACACTCGCACACCAATTCTAACAAGGCCTAATGATTTATGTTGGGTTTTCTTAAAGTATTATTAGTTGTAAGCTAAATACGATCCCTATAAAGGATTTTATGTATTCATCGGCCAATGAAACTCAAAGGCCCATATTGGTTACAATAAATTTTACTTGTTACTGTTCGTGTTACCCATGAATTAGGCCCTAACAACAACATAAGCACAATTTTCATTCCTTAAAATGTGTTTTTAGGGTATTATGCAACACAAAATGTGGCCTTTAATGAGCATCAAATTCCGTATTTTTGTCAGTTTTTCATCACAAAGAGGGTTGAATCTTTCGTAACTATTTCTTATTCTCAGTAATTCACTATTTTTCATAAGGTTCATAATGCGTCTCATGATATTTTAATTTTAGTGTAATTCTAATGCATATGATTCTACTAAAAATGAGACATACTTGAGACTTGTCGTGCTTTAGATCCACATCATCCCTCTAATGCTTCTTTGTACTCGCACAAAACACAACAATATTCTAGTGGGAAAAGGTTTAAAGACTTACTAAATTTCTAAGGATAATTTATACTATGTTTTCCTGAAAGAAATTAGTAAGATCCACCTATGTGTAGGCATAAAGGTTGTCAGGGATGTCATCAAACTCTTTATAACCGACATACAATATGTTGAAAACTTACTTGAGTTTACTGGAATGAGTAATTCAAAGGCTTGTGAGACTTCAACTGATGTAGGGTAGTGTGTGTGCGTCTTCTTGACTGAGATCTTCTTCTTGACCTTATATCACAGCTTGTTAGGATCGCTCCAATATTGTTTAAACGTAAGGTCTGGCGCAGCCTTTGCGATTAACATGTTATCACATTTTTTAAAGGTACCTAAAAATATACATTTACAAAATTTTAATTGGAATAACGCGTTACTTATCTGAAACTAAATATCTTGGAATTTATTAGAAACCCTGGCCTCAACTCTTTATCACTATCTTATATGATGCTGACTAGCCGAGTTCAATTGATGACCGTTGATATATCGCAAGATATTATGTCTATCTAGATGATTTTACATCTCGTGGTCCTCCAATAAGCAACATGTAGTTGCTCGTATGGTATTGAGTCTGAGTATATAGTCTTGTCTATTATCTCCTTTGAACTTGTATGATTCAAAGTAGTGCTTCTTGAGTTCCAAATACATCTATCCCAGCCTCTAATGATGTAGTGTGACAACATTTATGCTTCCATATTGGCTTCAAATCCCATCTCTCATATGCGAAGATAATTTAGTTGATGTCATCTCGGTCACAAAATACTTTCACTTGGAGCTATGAACTTAAAATTTAAGTTATCATAAAATTATGAATATAACGTGTAACTCTTTATTATGTCTATTTTTACAAAATTTAAAATAATATTATGGGTTTCTAACATGCATGTGAAATTATTCAATTTTTTATAACATAACTATATATATAAAATCTTTTAGTTTAATATTATTATGAAAGCCAAATACGCTAAGAAATAAATATAATATAATACATAAGAAGTCATTTCACAAATATTTTTAAAGTATAAACATATACTTTTTAAATTAATATATGTATTATTTATCCAATTTTAGATTAATATATATATATATATATATATATATCCAAATTTAATGATCACTAGTTATAAATCAATATTTTTTTATAAATTTCGATGGAACGAACTCAATTCTATAAAGGAAAAGCAAAAGATACAAACTAAAGTAGGAGACTATGTTAACTTTTCTCATTAAAGTAGGAGCAAAGTCCATAATTATTTGATCGAAATTCTTCAAAATCAAAATCATTCAATAGTGTACGCCAGAAACAATTTAAGAGAATTTGATTTTAAATGATCGTTTATATATAACATTCTACTTTTCTTTTGGCATACAACAATCCATTTCAAACATGTTCAACTCTAGATACTGAAATCTAACAACAAACACAACAATTAATCCGAAGTGTTGTATCATTTACGAAATATAAAACAATTCATAGATTATCACAGTTTTTATAATCTCATAAACCAGACATCAATGAGTAAAAAGTCAAAGAAGAAAAATTTACACGACGATGATATCATAGTTTCAGTGATGCTTTAATGCTTGATAATATAGCGTTTAAAGATGACAACATAATTTTTTATTTCAATCTTCATACCATAATTGTAACTGGCGTACGACAGTACGTGGCAAAGAGACCTAAAAAACACATCGGTAAGGTGATAAGAAGAAGAGGAATCAGGTAAAAAGAGGGATGCTGATTTGTGCTTATCTAGATCTTATTATCAAGGTTTCGTTTTTTTTGAAGAAATTATTCAAGCTAGTTTTATTTTTTAATAACTTTGAATCAAAATTAAATATTTGGCTGCTTATCATTTTGGTTGTTGCAAACACCATAAAAATTGTTAAAACAAATGGTAAAGAACTAATTAAAAATAAAATACGATGTATTCACACACTATTATCAGTTATGACTTATACGGTTTTCAATTTCTAAATCAATTGAAATTCAAATACAAAAATAAATTATTATTTTTAAGTATAAACTAATTTAGATTATTTTACTTTTTATATACTTATTTTATCTTATTATTCTTATTTTTTTTAATTCATAAATTCAAAATTAATTTATATATAAATTAATAGTATTTATTTTAATATTTATAAAGTAATTATGGTTCGTATTCTTTAAACTAAAACATCTATTATATGAGGTATTCTCCCCAGTTTTGGTTTAAGATTAAGTGTCTTTTTTAAAAAAATGTTTCACAAATAAATGAATTTATAGAATTTTAATTTGATGTTATTATTACAAATTGATTATTATGTTTTTTCTCATATAATGATATATCTTATTTTTTAATGAAAGTTAAGTAACTAAAATTTGTCAGTAATTTAAACATGTTTTTCGAAAAATAGTAAAGATGAAAATCAAGCCTGTTTAATTGCAGTAGGTTTGTATGATCATGAGGAAGCATTATCTCTTGCGTAGGAGTTGAGTCATTGAAAGTTTATGATGCATGATTGTCTTAAACATCTAAGGAAGTTTGTTCATCATATTTTTCATTTATTCGACAAGATGTCATCCTCTTCTTCGCTACCTTGATATAAATGATTATATTTACTATTATCATGTGGATATTCCTCTTTAAAAATATATCTTTTCAAATTACCAAAGCGAAGTCGTCAGTAATTTTTAGATCCGTTGAGTATTAAGTGTTTACAATATTTATTACACGCAACA
The DNA here is from genome assembly GCA_036936605.1 of Limnanthes douglasii subsp. nivea. Lineage (NCBI taxonomy): Eukaryota > Viridiplantae > Streptophyta > Magnoliopsida > Brassicales > Limnanthaceae > Limnanthes > Limnanthes douglasii. Next base: position 296,187,903 of record JAUPFV010000002.1, read on the forward strand.
TCGGTCGATTGTTTAAATTTTTATTTTGCTTGACGAACTGGTTCGTTTTTCTCTTCGCTACCTTTATCCATTTGTCCTTGAAAATATTATATATTATAGGTAAGGGTCACCTCGCTGGTTTCAGGCTTTTCAAGTTCGCCATATTTAATGAAAGTAGCATATAAGGTATTCAATTCAGCATACTCAATCTTATGTTTTTTGATTTCAAGTATTAATATTTTAAATGTGTTAAGATGAAATAAATATACCATCAAGTAAAGGGAAATTATAGTAGCTTCAAAACTTAGATATTGAATAATTATTAATAAAGAAAAAAATTCTAATAATAAAAATAAACAAATAGAATACCTTTTAAAAACATTTTTTGATGTGTTATTTGAGGAGAGTTGGAGACGATTAGAAAGATTTATTTAGACATAATGCAAGTGGATGACCAAACAGAAGATCATGATCCGAAACTGATGATGAGCTAATCATCTTTTTAGATGACATGATAATACCAAATGTAGATGAAGAATCATTATATGCAATTCCTATAGCATGAGACTTATTTTTGGATATGTTATCCTTAGAAAATGAGCTAACATAGGTAGTTTTATCAATTTGGTGAAATAAAATTATATTTTTCAGGAAGTTTTTGGAGAATTCTTATTTACTGTTTTAGCAGAATGTTTAGTCTTTTTTTTACGGGATAGTTCCCCATTTATAGTAACACACTTTTTAAGTTACTTTTAAAGCTAACCACGGTAATCTCCACCAAATGTTTATGAAAATATACCCTCACTAGCCTCACATTTGATACCTTTGGCACCGGTAATTTTTATGATAGTTTTTTCATCAATAGACATCGTCAAATCTTTTAATGACCAAATACCATATAAAACTAAATTAATAATTGTAAATATTTGACTACTTTCGTATTTTTATCGTTCTAAAAAATATTGTAGAAACTTTTTAAAGCAAAGTTTATCACAATCAAACCCCATTTGTATTTAAAAATAAAATAAATACTAATTAATTAGTTAAAAAAGTGAACGAATATTTTTGTTAGAATGACTTAAAACATTATTCTCTTTCTCACATTGTTGGATTTAACATATTTCAATCTGACCAAAATGTTTTTATGATTCCTAATAAACACTTTTAAAAAAGAATCATGACTTTGAGTCACAATTTGCGTCTAAAGTTTGAAGACCCCTTTGAATCGACCATGAGAAAACGAATACAAATGAAATAGGATTTATGTAATGGTTATTGGTATTTTAAGAATATGTGAAGCTAATAAAATTCCAATTAGTTTTTTTCCACTCTTTTGTGTGAGTTGAAAGAGGAAAAATTCTAACGTAGTTGAAACTTTTAATTATTAAATAGTAGAGTATAAACCTTCGACCCAAATTAAAAGCATAATAATCTCTATATTTTTGGGAACCTATTAGAAATAGACTCATAATTGTCCCACTTATAAATCATTCTCATCTTTAAGTTTGTTAAGTTATATATTTGGATTAGGTAATTAAAAGAAAACGTTATCTAAAAATGTAAGTTTTTCAACAACATCGTCAAAGATCAGTCATTGACAGGCATGGTATTATAGATTAATTAGAAGACAATGACGTATTGTATTCGAAATTTCAAGAGGGATAATATTAATACTCTCATTTTAATCGACTAATTTATTTTCTAAGGTAGAAAAGGGATATCTCTTTGTTTAAATATTTTATTTTGTATTTTAAAATAACCACTACCATGATCTGCTATACTAATACTACTACAAATTAAACTACTAAATGATCCACTTTGGTGATCATTTCGAGAACAAGATTGGCAAATACTATAGAAGGTATTTGTAAATCATGTAGTGTTTTAAAAGAATCACGACTTTTGGCATCAATCATGTCAAGTTAGTAATAAGTATAAAATTTTACCTTCAAAATGTTGTAATATACGATCAAATATTTATACGAGGTAAGAAAACATAACAAATTAGTCTGATATAAGATTATTCTAGAGAGATAAAGTTTTAGAGAGGGAAGGTTTGGAAAAAAAATTGGGAATAATTTTGAGAATTTCGTACAGATAACATGCGAAAATTATAACAGTTTAATAAAGTTAAAAAGGAATAAGTGAGAATCTACATTAACAAAACATATGGTGAACCTTGTCATATAGTCTTATACGTTAATCATTTCAATTTTTTACGATGAACCTTGTCATATAGTCTTTAAACATTAATCTTATACTTAACAACGAGGGGGAGGCCTAATAAACTCATATTTTCCTAAAGGTCTTATGAACTTATTTATGAGATGGGAATTTGAAGGTATGAAAATGAAAAAAAGATAATAGTGGATTATGCGAGACAAATAGTAACAGTGGCTAACGAAGTGAAGGCACTTGATGTTTTGATTAAGGCAGACTATGTGAACAAAAATTTGCTAAGATTATTTTCGTCAAAGTTTACACAAAGAAAAAGTATTTTGAAATTGTTATCGGGGCACTAACAAATCATAAAGAATCCCTTAAATATAATGAAGAAGAAAAGGAGGATGAAAAAGTATTGTTGACAAAAGCAGAGTGAGAGTCATGATTCAACTCGACATATTATGGTGATGGAGCTGGACATATCCAAAGAAATCCAAAGTTTGATATCACAAAGGTACGCTGTTATGCTTGGAATAATTTTGGGCAGTATGCTAGGGATTGCAAACCAAATATAGGGGAAGCAATGAATCTAACCACATAAGTGGAGGATAAATATACATTGTTGGTCATATAGACAAATTTAATCTTTTCTAGAGAGAAAACATTGATGCTGGCCAAAAATCAAGTGGAAACAATGGCAACTAGAGGGAGTGTTGATGAATCAATTTGGTACTACAACACATACACTTCAAATCATATGACCGGGGACCAAAACCTATTGAAAGACTTAGATAAATCAATGAGTGGTACAATGAAGTTTGTCGATGGCTCGATGATCAATAGTTTTCGAAGAGGGACGACAAACTTCCAAAGGAAAACCGGGAAAAGGTTGTGCATGAAGAACGAGACTATTATGTACCAGTATTAAAATCTAATATCATTAGTCTGGAACAAGTAGATGAGTCAGGAGGAAAAGTTGTTGTTGAAGGTGGATTACTAAGTGTTTTTAATGCAGATTACAATCTAGTGGCCAAAATACCTCAAGCAGAAAATAAGATCTATGCAATGAAAATGAGTTAAGAAATTTCATTATTTCTCATATCTACCAAAGTGTAAGTCATTTTTAAATTTTTGGATGTATAGCTTGTTGGATATTAATCCTTCTTCTTTTTCTGACTGTAGGATTTAATCTGTTTGCTTCTTCTAGAATGTAAGGTTTAATCCATATGCTTCCTTAGAATGTAGGATTTAATCCTTCTGCTTCATCAAGAATATAGGATTGCGTTAAACAAATTTTATGTGTTTTCAGAAAAGAGAGAAAACGAATTTTTCTTGAAAGGGTTAATGTTTTATTTCACTAATATAATATCTTAAATATTACATAGTAAAATAACACAAATATATATTAAGAAAACGGTTTTACGAAAATAGTCTTCTATTTAACTTCTTTGAACTGCTCTTGTATCAGGTTTTTCTGAACTAATCGTATCTTTCAAAGCTTTGCTTAAAGTTGTTATTTTACCATGATTGAAAACATAGTTTACTCTAACACTTCTCTCCATCAATTAAGTATTCATTCAACCATATATCTCAAAATCTGACTTCTTTTTTAATGAGATTATTGAATTTCATCTCTGCTGCAAGTAACGTATCTTCATCATCCTGCTTGCCCTTATAATTTGCAGCCAAATGACCATATTTATTGTAATTATAAATTTTGACCTTTCCAAATGTCAAAGATGGAATTTTGCTTATTCTGTCTCTCACCTTCGTTGCTGGAATTAGTTTTGATTCGACCCTTACCCTTTCTCGGCCTCTTCCTTTTCACGCGCCTCTTCTTTTGAAACTCAAACTGCCTTGATTATTGTTTTGCACATCGTTCTTCGCGTAAAATATTTTTTCAAAACCTTTTTTTCCTCGAACTTTGTCATCTTATCTGCAAAGGCTTTTAAAGAGCCTATGATTTCTTCCAAAGACTTGAAGGAGATATCACCAAACTCTTCAATAGTCTTGGCCACTAGCATGGATTTTGATGACACCGATCTAAGTAATTTTTCGATGACATAGTTTCCGTCAACATTTTCTCAGAGAGACCTTATTTTACCCACTGTCATAGTCACATTCTTTGTGTTTATCTTTTTAATGCCTGAGTTTTGAGTTTAACAACACAATATGCTTCAACGTAAGTCTCTTTCAACGCATCTCGCACTCCTTTTGTGGTATCTTTATCCAGATTTTGATATAACATATCAAAAATTAACCCTTGGCAGAGAACAACGAGTGAAAGTTAGTCTGTTTATGTGGCAACCGTTGACAACACTTATTCCCAAAATCCTTCGATGCGAATGAAATTTTTATATACATAGCCCATACTTTGTAGTTTGTATCAGACAGTTTCGGGTACTGGAAGGATATAGATTTCTCCTTCAGGCTAGATCTACCTCCAGAAACTCTGTATGGATGCTCTCATTGCCTCTCAGCATGCTCACATAACTATCATCACATCTTCGCGTATGCGACATTATGGCTCTCACAAATTTTGGATTTTAAGCCTTCTCCATTTTCTGCTTCTTCTAGAAAGTAGGATTTAATCACTTTTCTTCTTCTTCTTCAGAATGTATTCATTTTATTTAGAATGTAGGATTTAATCCTACTACTTTTTAGGATTGGGTTAAAAAAATTTGATGTATTTTCAGCGAATAAAGAAAACAAAATTTTCTTGAAAGAGGTAATATTTCATTTCACTAATATAATATCTTAAATATTGCATAGTAAAATAACTGAAACATAAACTGAAGAAAACGGTCTTCAAATACAACTTTCTTCTATTTAACTTCTTTGAACTGCTCTTGTATTCGTATTTCAAAACGTATCATATCTTTCAAGGCTTTTCTTGAAGTTGCTACTTTACCATGCTTGACTACATAATTTATATAACTATAAGCTGCGAATTGTTCACAGTTTTAGTCTACAATTTCCCAATTCGCATCCTCCCCAGACAGTTGTTTGAAAATCAAGTACTTGTACACTCACGCGTGGACAAAATGTAAACAATTCGCAATTGTACTTGAGAGTTGTTCTCAACTCTTGAATTTCTTGAGAGTTGTTTGCAACTCTTGAATTTCCTGATAGTTGTTTGCAACTCTTATAATTGCAATTCGCAGAATATCCTGAGAGATGCATGTAATTCTCATGAAACCCTGAGAATTGGTAACACAATTCGCATCTTCCTCAATAGATACATCACACAATTCGCATCTTCTAAGTTAAAAATCATTGAACAATTCGCATCTTTTGTCAGGAATGCCTAAACAACTACAACTCGTAGTCTACACATTTTTCACGTTCAAAATCAACATCTAATACACTAAAAATCAATATATAACTAGTTAAACAAGGATTAACGACAAACATTAACAAAATTAACATAGATCACTGGAACAAAAACAAAAAAACTAGAAAAAGCTTGAACTAGATTTATTAAGAACAGAGACCTATTCCAACTTAGAAATCCAAAAACTTCGAAATAGGTAGTTAATCACGATTACCTAAAAGCAACCCGTAAACTCAAAAACAACAGAGATTCCAACAATGTCGAATAACGCGTGATTCTAACGCTCCGATCACCTGAAAATTGTGGTTTCTTGGTGGTTCACGGTGGTTTGTAGGGTTAGGTGGTTAGAGCGGCTAACAAATTCAAATCTTTAAAAGCTAGAAAATGAGGAAGAAACAGAAAATTATGCTTATATAGTGGGTTGAGGGTAGTTAGGATATTAAAATAATGTTAGGTATTAAGTGGTAATGAGGTAGTTGAGTTAGGTATTAAGTGATAATAGATCAAACTTTAGGTATTATATGACAATTGAATAGTTGAGTGGGTACTATAAATGCAATTTCCCTTTAAAAAAATATATTAACCAAGGTTTATCCAACTTTAACATTTTTATTGATAAATCTATATTTTTTATACCAACCAAGTTTTAGAAATGATTTAGAAAATATACAAAACAAAATGGAGATTATGGTAAGTCCCCTCGTTAAAATAGTACCGAACTCCATACAATTAACCTGATTGTCCAAACAAACCGTTTCGTTGAAACTAAAAGTGTGTCTTGCCTCTCTAAATTTTCAAGGTAAACGTCATGCAACTGCAAACAAAACACTTTTTAAAACATATATCTAAATAGTCTCGATAGGTCATCTTGTTTATTACGGTGCTGATTTATTACTTTATATATATTGGTTTACTAAGAGCTTTCGAAGGAAAATAGAAGTTAAATCAAACCAATTTGATATTTTGGTTCTAGAGTTCCTTTTCTTGTATCCTTTTATGTAACCACATATATGAATCTGCAAGTCTCCAGACGATTAACGAAAAATCACATAGGTTCACTTGCTATGTGTATCACCTGAAATGTAACTCTATCATGGTGGGTTTCAAAAACTTGTTTGATGTTGAGTTTGGCGCCTGCAAGTACCTGAAGTGTCTTCTGATGACTCCGTTTACTCGTCTCAGTTAAACTGCGAAGCTCTATTCCCATCTCGCACAGTTCATGCTCCCACTCCTTGTAGTTGACCCAGGTCTGAATACTGGATAAGAAAGGAGACGGCAGATTTAGTGTCGGCCCCAAGCATGCTTCCATAAATTTGAATAATTTCCCGACAAATCAAACTTTTCACATGGATATCTACTTGAATTGACATTTATAAAACTGTAAGAGTCCTCTACAACAAGCCACTCTCCTTTCTACAGACGGTATAAGATCTTCTTCAATAACTTAAGCAACCATACAATATGTTCTCCAGCTGCAGGTGAAAGCTGGTGTCTTATGTTCTCCAACTGCAGTTGAAAGCTGGTGTCTTATGCCTATCACAAGATACATAACAATCTATGTCTTATGCCAATCACAAGACACGTAACAATCTCTTCTGACTTTTGGCACCTTGGAACTAAAAAGAATTCATGTGGATGATTGATAGTGCAACACAGGACATCGGTGGTGTGCTCTAAGAGCTTCTATGGATACAAGTGATTTATAGGGAGACAAACATATTTTTCACTGTTCAATTAAAATGTATAGAAATTGAAGCACTTCTAATAAAACCAAATACTGCAAAATCAGCGAAAGGAAAGAGAGAGTCAATCAAATTCAACCTTTTTCTGTTCACAGTTCTTTATAATAAAATGTCGGAACTCGTTTGACAAAAAAAATATGGCAACCTAGCCTGAAGTACACAAATGAAATGCCGTAGTTGAACTAAACCAAATTGAAATCCTACAGTCAAACAAACACAAATTCAACCATTATAAACAAAGTTCTGGAACGATAATTTCAAGATGGTAACCAAATTCTTACTAAATTTACTGAACTCTAGGGTTTGTTTTGAACTAAATTTATTGTAATTCTGGATCATAGACAGACTAGAATTATGCGAGATTGATAAAGAGACGATTGTTTTATATTTCATTTCATAGTACAAAATAATATTGAAAAATCCATTGTATACAACTGATAAAGAGTTAATACAAACAAACCAAAAATGCAACTTCATCTTGGAACTCCATTTAAAATCACAAGCTTCATTCATCGAGATCCTAATTTATCGGAGGCCCTTTTTTCCACAGAAACAAATCCTCTTTCGGGTATTCGGCACAAACATAAGAGCCGTAGAATTGACTACATGATCCATCTTCAGGAATAGATCTGTGATATCAGTTAGAGGCATCCTGATAGACTTTCTTCTGGCCAACTTTTTCTTCGAAGATAATACATTTTTGGGCGATGTGTTTTCTTTGTTAGATTTGTCACCAGGAAAAAGATTCTTCATCGTTGTATGTAGAGGATGGTGTTATCTGTTCTGGGTTGATGTGGTGTTCTTGCGCTCTTGCAGTTTTGGGGATATATATATATATATAAAAGTTGCATTGTCCCTCAAATTAAGACCTATATGTTTTGGTTTTTTTATTATTAGTTTTTAAAATTTTAAAAATTGGAGGGAAAATATTAGTGATGCTCAAATATTAAAATTTTAAATTTAGTAAAAAATATCCGATCAAAAAATTAGAACGTGTTATTAGCGATGCTCACATCATAAATATTTAAAATATGGATAAATGGGCTGTTTGTCTATTACTGTATTTTAAAATGTATAATAAATATAATATTACTAAAAAAGTATTATATAAATGTATGTTTGAAATCTGAATGAGAAATGGGGAAGCTCCAAGAATCGAGTCGGGTTTTCAAGAAAGCCTAAGAAGTACCCTCTTGCACTTAATCTTCTCTGCGATCGTTTCCTCATCTCAACGAAAGATCGATCATCTCAAATCTCTCTCTAATTCCTCTCCCAAAACCCTATCTTCACTAAAGTGCCGGTCAAAACCAGCCAGAGAGCGTTTTCTTCATCAAATCGTTGGTCAAAACAACAACTAAATCTTTGCTCCAGAAAACCCTAAGTCGCTCCAGAAAACTCTAAATCGATTTCACAAAAAAGACCCACAAAAAATGCTCCAGAAAAGCCTAAACCAATCTTTACTGGTTCTATAAGAATCGATATCGATTCTTGGAACTTTTCAGATCTAAAACGATTTAGATCAAAAAAGGTTTGGTCCGATGGACGAGAAATTGGTACATGAAGAGTTTCCATCACTAAAGGGTACCAGCACACCAAACATGGTCATGAACCCGACGTTCGAGCACAATGGAAGCAGGAAATCCTTTGCTGAAATGGTTGGAGGCAGAAAGGATAAGGAGTTCATACACACGGGGAGCATGAAGACTACAAATCGGTGAAATTTCTACAATCAGATAAGTCTGCTTTAACCAATATCTCTAAAACTACGCTAATGGCTAAGTTCTCGTTTGGGAGTCCTACTCTCAACGAGTTCAAATCATACATTACTGCATTTAGGTTTATAGGATCATATAGCATCTATAAATGGGATTACAGGCATTTCTTTATAGAATTTGAGCAAATAGAAGATGTTAAAACTTTCTGGAGTAAAACTATTAGATCTTTAAGTAAACTGTCCTTTATAATACTCAAATGGTCACCAGAATTTAACCCCAAAAAGAAGTCACTTGTGACTCCTCTTTGGATTTCATTACCTAAATTACCTGAAATTTTTTACAATACTGATTCTATAACCCATATTGCTAAAGCAATTGGATTTCCTTTAACAGTATGGGTTCCAAAAAATAACATTGTTATGTACTATAACTGTAAAGCTTGGGTTTTAACTGATATTTCTAAGCCTCTTCCCCAAAGCATTTGGATATGCTTTGGAGAAGAGGATGGTGTCTGGCAAAATATTAAATACTTGAAAAAACCATTTTATTACAAAACTTGTAAACACATAGGGCGTCAAGAAAATCACTGTAAACAAGAAGAGTTTGAACAAAACTTAAAAAATAACAGAAGCACTAAAGATCACATGAAGAATGTATCCAATCTTCCTTCAAAAGAAGTTTGGATACCAAAAGTACACACAGAAATCAACACTGGAACTCATACTGAAATTGATATTGAAACCAATGATAAAAATCCATAAGTAAATAAGCAAAATCAAACAATTGAAAGGGATAAAAACTTAATAGCAAATACAACACCTGAAAATGATATTGTACCTAATCCACCTGCTATAGAAGTAGACATTCAACAACCAAATATAACGAAAACAGACATTGCAAATAAATCACCTCAAACATACAACACACCTGAGCATCAGAGTAGCAATGTACTAATCTTTAACCAACTTAAAGAATCTGTTGAAATCACCAATAAGGACATATCAAATGCAATTGAGACTATCAAATTAAACAACTCATTTAATGTTTTAACTGATGAAGAGTTAGAAGATATTGTAGAAACATAACATATACCTTTAGTTAGATCAAGTTTAAGTGAACCCAACTCACAAAAACAAAGGAAAACTAAAAAAGACTCTTTTAATACTAATGTAAGAAGATCAGTAAGAAGTAAAGTAATATCAAAAACAAGAAATCTTAAAGGTTCTATAGGATCCTCAAATCAAAGCTTGAAATGACTATATCTTTACTAAATTGGAACATAAGAGGAATAGGTAACCAAAAAACATTAAGAAGAACAAAAAATATGATTAAGAAGTTTGCAGTTGATATCATAGCTCTTCAAGAACCTATGATATCAGCTGATAAAATTATACCAACTTGCTTAAAACTTGGATTTGAATCTCAATATGCAAACATTAATAACAAAATATGGCTGATTTGAAAAAACGATTACGAAATTAACATTTTAGATAACTCAGAACAACTTTTAAACACTATGGTAAGTCATCCTTCTACTAAGACAGTAGTTCTGATTACCATAGTGTATGCAAAATGCAACAGATCCCATAGAATGTTTCTATGGGACCAATTAAGAAACATATCTGTAACTAATTTACCTTGGCTTGTTGTTGGAGATTTTCACACAATCTCCAACACAAGTGAACAAATGGCCTGCTCTATACATTGCTCAAAAGGAAAAGATGAATTTAACCACATGATTCTAGACTATAAATTAGAAGACCCTGGATATATTGGTTCAAATTTTACATGGACAAACAATCATAAATGGAAAAGATTAGACAGAACACTGCATAATGATAAATGGAGAGAAAGTTTTAATATAACAAAGGGTGAATCACTTGGCCAGTACCTGTTCTGACCATTCACCCTTATTAATTTCAATATCACTTAACTCTACATATAAAAACCATCATTTAGATTTCAAAATATGTGGATAAAACATGAAGACTTTCTTAAAATTGTAAAAGACAACTAGACAAAACAGATACAAGATTCTTCTAATATATTCATTTTTTTGTCTAAGCTAAAAAGACTTAAGAAACATTTAAAAACATGGAACAAGGACACATATGGAAACATTTTTTACTGTTTAAGCAAAGTGGAAGATGAAATAAAAACTGCTGAATCAATGTTAGAAGACAATGACTGCCCTGGAATTCAATCTAAGTTAGCTAATCTAAATATTACATACTCAGAATTTCTTGAAAGATAAAAAATATATTGGAAACAGAGGAGTTATACAAAGTGGCTAAAAGATTGTGGTAACAATTCAGCCACATTTCTTAACTATGTAAAGAAGAAAAGATCTAAAAGCATAATCAAGGGAATTCATGATAAAAATATTTGGATTGAAGATGATGATCTTATTGGTTTATCTTCTGTAAAATACTTTTCTAATCTATTAAACAAAACTACTACTCAAAAAGACCTTACTACAATAAAGAATACCATTCCTAAAATCGTATCTACATGACATAATGATAGTATCTTGATATTGCCTTCTTTAGAAGAACTTTACATTGTTATTAAAAGCTTAAATTTGGACAGTGCTTCTGGAATTGATGGATTCAACTCCAGATTCTATTGTTCTTGTTGGACAATTATAAAAGATGACCTCTTAAAAGCTGTTATAGACTACTTTTTAGATGGAACAATACCAAAAGGCTTATTTGCAACATTGATATGTTTAATACCTAAGGTCAAATCTCCTAAAACCTGGTTGCATTTTAGACCTATAAGTTTATGTTCTGTTCTCAATATAATCATTTCAAAAATTATAAACAATAGACTAGCTAAGTTACTGCCTTTAATCATATCTAAGGAACAAGGAGCATATGTAGAAAACAGAACCATTCAAGAGAATATTCTAATAACACAAGAGTTAGTTAAAGATCTGAATAACAAAACCAGAGGAGATAACCTAATAATAAACTTAGACATGTCAAAAGCATTTGATAACATAGAATTCAATTTCATTTATGAAGTAATGTTAGCTTTTGGATTTAATGAACATGTAATCAAACTGATTAAGAGAAGCATTGAAAACATTACATATTATGTTATAACTAATGGCAAATCAACTGGCTTTTTTAAATCTATCAATGGTTTAAGGCAGGGAGACCCTTTATCTCCGTGCCTTTTCATCATAGCTGAAGAATTTTTAATTAGAGGTGTAAATAATCTAATCAATCAACACAGATCTATGTCCTATAATATGAAAAGCTCACTGTAAATAAATTGTTTAGCATATGCAGATGACATCATTCTATTTCTAAATGGATCTTTAATAAGCATAAAAAAGTTATCTAAATTCTTAGACACATATAAAACTCTCTCTGGTCAACAAATAAACAGACAAAAGACAACATTTATAACATCTTCTAATGTGAATAAAGCAAGAATAACATCCTTAGAAAGAGTCCTAGGTTTTAAGCAATCACATCTTCCATTTACTTATCTAGGAATCCCAATACATTCAAACAATCATTCTATTCATTTTGAAACTCTAATAGATAAGATAAGAAACAAAATCTCATACTGGAACTCTAAAAACATATCATTTGGAGGCAAAATAACGTTAATAAACTCTGTTCTAATGTCTTACCCTATATATTACCTACAGTCTATCAGATTACCTTTGAAAACAATATCTAGAATTGATAAACTACTTAATAAGTTTCTTTGGGGATTTAGTGAAACAAACAAACATATAATTTGGTCTAGTTAGGAAAATCTATGTAAACCATACAATGAAAATGGTCTAAATATCAGAAACATTAGAGACATTCAAACTGTTTTTTCTTTCAAACTTTGGTTCAACTTCAGAAACAATAAAACACTCTGGTCAAACATGATGCATTCAACATACTGTAACAACACTCATCCTTTACAAACTAAATTGAGAGTAACAGATTCTAAAACATGGAAAAGAATGCATGAAATAAAAGAAAATCTAGAAAAACATATACGATGGAAATTGGGAAATGGTAACTCAGACTTTTGGCTAGATCAATGGCATAGCTCTAAACACTTAATCACTTTAACATCAATCAATTCTCACCATTATACTCAAACAAAGATCAATGAATATTGGATTAATAATGATTGGAACATAGAAAAACTACAAAATAACTTGCCTTCTAAGTATGTCACTGAAATCATCAAGATAAAGTTTAATATAAGTGTAGCTGATTCAATTATTTGGAAGCCTTCATCTGATGGTACTTTCAACTTAAAAAAGACTGTTAATGAAGTTAGACAGAAACACATAACATCAACAATAAAGGATAAACTCTGGAACAATACTTCTCCAAAGAAGTGTTCTTTCACTCTTTGGAGAGTATTGAACAATCTATTAAGTGTTGACACAAAACTGCAACAGAAAAGTTTTCAATTAGCTTCTAAATGCACTAGTTGCCAGAACTTAGAAACACTTAACCATGTTTTTGTATCTTGTGAAACTGCTTGGTTTGTATGGTCCTTCTTTTCTAATAAGTTTAACATTGATATAGGTAGACATATGACGGTGAATCATATTATTAATCTCTGGTTGTTATCTACATCTAAAAGAGTACATATACGTACCATTATGCCTTCTTTGATTATATGGTATATTTGGTTTGCTAGAAACAACAACAAACATAAAAACATAACCATATCCTCTAAGAAAATTGTTCATCATATCTTATTCATTCTCTCATCCTTAGATTCAGCATCACATTTAACAAGAAAACATTGGTCAAAAGATAAACATTTAGCTAAGAAATTAGGTTGCTTTAATCATGTTAAATCATCTAAGCCTTTCATGTATATCACCTGGTCTTTACCAGTACATAATAGAATCAAAATGAATTGTGATGGATTCTCTTTGTACAATGGAGAATCTAGCTATGGTTTCATTATAAGAAACGGCCTTGGAACACTTTTAATTGCTAAAGGTGATGTAATTGGAAAATGTACTGCTCTAACCGCTGAAATCTTAGCTTTTATTAACGGCCTAATATACTGTAACAATCAGAATTTAACCTTAGTGGATATAGAGATAGACTGCCTTAGCTTATTTAACATGCTAGCTATAGGAAAGTTCCCTTGACACTTAGAGGAAATCTTACAATGCTGCAAAAAATTGATTAAACCACAGATGTTACTTAGACACATATAAATCATAAATATATTATTCATAGGTCATCGAAAGAAAATAAAAGTAAATAAAACGAAATCGATATTTTTGTTATTAAAATTTCTTTTTCTTGTATCATTTTATGCAACTATATGAATCTGAGACTTTCTAGATGATTAACAATAAATCACTTAGGTCAACTTGCTATGTGTATCACGTGAAAGTAATTCTATGATGGTGGGCTTCAAAGATTTTTTTGATGCTGAGATTTTTACTTGCAAGTAATTGAAGTGTCTTCTGATGACTCGGTTTATTCGTCTCCGTCAAACTGGGAAGCTCTATTAGCATCTCGTACAGGTCATGCTCCCACTCGTTAAAGTTGATCTAGGTTTGAAAATCGGTTAAATCAAACTTTTGACATGGACATCTTCTGGAATTGACATTTATAAAATTGTAAGAGTCCTCTAGAACAAGTTATTCTTTTTTCTACTAATGGCATAAGATCTTCTTTAATAACTAAAGCAACGATACAATATTTTCTCTAGCACCAAATGAAATCTGGTGTCTCGGGCCTATTAGAAGACATATAACAATCTTTTATGACCTTTGGCAACTTGGAACGGAAAAAACTTCAAAATGGATAATTAATAGTGCAACATATGACACTTGTATGAGATATCGTGTGCTATAAAACTTGGTATGGATACAAGTAATTTATACGGAGACAAATATATTATTCAGTTCAATTAAAATGTATAGAAATTGAATCACTTTCAAACACTTCTTGTTGGCGATCGGTTCGACAAATAGACCACACAAGGAACTGCTTCTGTCCAACAAACATTTAGGCAGTTTTTACTTTTGAGCATGATTTGCGTATTGTTCTGTTCTTCTTAATCATCTTTCGAACTTAGACTTGGTTAATTAACCATTTTGCTTTCTTGTTGATATGTTCGACCTCATTTTATATAACTTTCTTGTTTGAAATATCTACATGGTTTCTTCTTTTTAAATATCTATCATTTTCCTTCTTCAATATAATTCCATTATCTTCTTCTCAAAGATAACTTCTTTATTGTATAATTTAGCTTATTATATGCACCATTAAAAAAACTTATCGCACCACGAAGAAAGAAAAAAAGTGGATACTTAGTACAAATTTCATTTATAAAATTTGAGATAGATGATATTACGTGGGTGTTTTAAAATATTTCCATCCAAATATTATAGTCGATATGATCCATGATGTCCTCTTGAAATAACTCTATACGACCCATCAAAATTCGGAGCAAGTATTCCTGGTTATTATCTTTTGACCTTTGAAATAATTTCTTCATGACAAGTCACCATCTTTGAGAGATCTAATTTTAACTTTGGAATTATATCTGTTTTTTGTTGAACTCTTTGAATGTTTTGCTCTAACTTGCACTTGATCTCGTCGTTCTTCAAATAAATCGATACCCACTTACCTTCCTTCACTGTTATTTTCCTTTCAGTAATTAAATATTATGTGGCTTAGGATGATGATCTCTCTTGGAACTACCGCTTTCATATCATTTACCAATGATAAAGAAGTTTCCCATGTAGTTGACTTGAGAGTTGTTCTGTAAGTCAATAGTACTTCAGCTAGTTTATTAGGTCATTTTCCCTTAGCTCCCTAAGTTTCTTGAGGATAATATGGAGTCAAAAAACTACTCATCTATTTCATACCTTTTTGAAATTATCATCATCTTATCATTATAAAATTAAGGCCCATATTCCGTCATTAGAATTATGGGAATCTCATATCTCGACCAAACCTTACTTTTTAAAAAACCAGAAATTTATTAAGATTTCGTCCTATATAATGATTATGTTTCAAGTCATTTTATAAAGTATAAGCTACCACCAAATATTGTATTTTTTTTGTAGCTATCGGTAAAGGTCCCACTAAATCTATATACTATTTAACAAATAAACATGATACGAGAACTAGACTCATAGGCTCACTCGGTAAATGATTATTATTATAAATATTTCAAATGCATTAAAACTATTTACCATAGCCTCGACTTATGTTTCTAGTTTTAGCCAATAAAAAACCCGTAATAATAAAACGTCCGGTAAAAATTTTATAACCACAATGTGCTCCAACGACTCTTCCGTGTTCTTTTTATAGAGACATTATCAAGAATCACATATTTACCAGCCCGCAATTTCAATGCACAAACCTCAACCTTATCCTTAGGAAGAATCTGACCACTCAAATATAATAAGTATTATTCTCTCTAGTCTTTCATTACTTCTATCATGAATACCCCCGCTTCCAGTTCTTTCCTTTCTTAAAATGAATTCTCTTGGAATATTACTAATGGGATATTTCTTGACGTCATTGCTTTTACTCAATAATCATCTAGTAAGTTATCCACGTGCGGTATCCGCTCATACTTAATTTTCACGAACTTATTTTCCTATTTTTTTCAATGTTTCTATGTACCCTAGTATACTTTCCTGCCTAGCTTCATATATCTCGTTTCCCTTGCTTAGTACTAGTTGAGCATATACTTTATTTGTACGACCCTAAATCTGCAAGTATTAGCTAAATTTAAATGAATTAAAACAGTTGCATAACCTGTTATGTTATTTGTTACTTCAAAACCAAATTGCACACATTGCTTAATTTCCTCACCGAATGGCGTTTTTAATACAATCCAAGCTCTTACTCTATTAGTACCCAATGCTCCATCGATTTTCACAACCTAATCCAAAGTCTTTTCTTCTTCTAATTGTATATCCTTACTACCATCATTTATTTCTCCAACAAACTAATTAAAAAAATAATAAAGCACTTGAGCTTGTATTACAGTTTGCTGCTCGTACAAAATTTTATATTCTCCCAGTTTCAGTAAAAATCGTGTAAGCCTTCTCGAGCATCTGAACTTTAAAGGAATATTTTTAATAGAAATAAAGTTAAAAATAACTTCTCTAAATTCATATATCTTCTTTCCGCATCAATTAGTCTTTTTCTTACATAGTAAATCGACTTTTAAATTTTCCCTTCTTCTCTAACCAGAACTACACTCATGGCAAATTTGGATACATATACTTATAATTATACAACCTTACCTCGTATTATGACTGATAAATTTTAGGTGAATTCAAATAATCCTTCAACTCATGGAAGGAATTGTTTTGCATTGGTCATTCAACTTCAACTTGTTTCTTCTCTTAAGAACCTCAAAGAAACAGTTACTCTTGTCTAAATATTTATAAATAAATCTTGATAATGGTATCATGAGACCCATTAATCTTTGAACTTTTTAAACTATCTTTTGTAGCTCTATGTTTTATAACTTCTTTAACTATTTAGGTTCAACTTTGATACCGTTCCTACCGATAAGGGTATTAAATATAGAGGGCCTAATTGTAATAGAACTAAAGTAATATAGAATAAATTGTATACTTGTTCGATGAATTTTAGATTATTTGTAAATATAGGCGGCTGTAACACAATTAACCCCTTTGTATGACTGATTGTGTTCTACTAAGTCTAAAGCGTCTATATATAAAGGCACAGATCAATGAATAAAGGGGGATGTTTTCTGATTAGATTAAGCTTATTCTCTATTTTTACTTTCTCTCTCTCTACAACTAAACATTTTATTTACTTTATATCTCAAGAAACCATATTCATACTTAACACTTAATAACCACATACCCGAGAAACGTTTAACTTTAAACACCAACATAATATTTTAGTGGGTTAACCTTAAAATTGAATTCTCTCGATTTCTCAAATATCTAGGCTAATACTTCAATGTTATGATCTTCACTACTGCTTTTCACTATCATATCATCTATGTAAGCTTCAATGTTCTTGCCCAAAAGTTTCTCAAACATTCGGACATCCAACCATTGGTAGGTCTCCCTATCATTCTTCATTCCAAAAGGCATAACCTTATAACAATATAATCCTCTTTAACTATAGAAAGTTGTATCATCTTCATCATTACAATGTATTCGAATTTGATTGTCTTCTGGATATGCATCCATAAATGATAAAAATTCAACACCCAAAGTACCATCCAGTAATTGTTCAATACGAGGTAGAAAAAAATATATTTAAGACATGCTCTATTAAGATCAGCAAAACACAAACACATTCGTCATTCCCCTTCATTCCTAATAGTGAACTAGAGACCCATGTTGGATATCTATATTTCGTAATGTACTCTAGCTTCAGAAGTTTTTATACCTCTTTGACAATTTCTTCTGCTTTTTTGGAAGAGAAAGCATTTCTTTTCTGATGAGCCGATCTCAATATCTTGTATATCGATAATTCATGGAAAATAACGGATGAGCTAACCTTTGAAGCATCATTATCAATCCACGAGAGAATATCATAATTTAAGTTTAAAAATTCTACTAACTTGATCTTATAATATTGATTAAAAAATCTAATTTTTACTATATAAAATTCCCCGATCACTTGTTCGATTTCCTAACTTAAAAGATTTTGGCACTAGAGTAGTTCCCTAAGGTAATCAGCTACTTTTCTACAGCCATTGTTCCCATTGTGTTGACGACCCTTATTTACTTATTTTAACTGTTATTGCGTCAATTTATTAGGGTGTAACAAAACTGCGTAACACCTTCTTGCAGATATCTGAGTTCCCCTAACTATACCAATAAACCCCTCTATACGATACTTCAAAAACTTCTTAAAAATACAAGATATAGCTTACATCTTATGTAGCAACAACCTTCCCATGATAACATTATAAGGACTGGTTTATCATAAATCATAAATGAAAGCTATAAGCAATGATAGCTCAATTTTTCCAACACAAGCCGATGTATTCCTTTCATAGCTAACAAGCTGCCTATCAGTAAGATTTTATAGAGGTACTCCTTGCATCTAGTCATAACTAATCTTGAAAATAATGTTACTAAACTCTCATTATCAATCATCACCTGGATGACAGCGCTCTAATAATGTTTAAAGTTATAATTAATGCATCTTCATGGGGTGTCACAACCCCTGTTAAATCATTTGTCTTTAAACTTCACATCAACGACTAGTTTACGATAATGATGGTACAAATATTCCTTCACCAAATAGACCTCTAAGTCTCCTTAAAGATGTTGTTGCTTTCCTTTATCATCTCTTATTTTATCTCTTTATCCATCCTCATATTCCTCTTTACTTTTTTCTTCACTTCTCTCTCCTTCATTCTATTTCACTAACTAAATCAAATTTACACTATTAGCAAGCCTTTGGATTTCATCACGTAATTTCCAACATTTCATAGTAGGGTGGCATGATCGTTATGCATAATACGAGATATTCATTCATTTTAATAATAGAGAAAGTATAGATATTTGAGAAGATAATAGCTTTGCTTGATAATCTTATTATCTCTCATATAATATTGGTGTATTTATTGGCATAAATTGGGAAATAACTTTAATGGCTTCTGCACAAAGTCCTTAATTTATCGCATGAACTTTACAACCTCAATTTTACAACGGTAAATACATGAACGTAAATGAGATTTAGCTTTTAAAACTTACACATTTATCAACGTATAATTTTACGGAGTAAGTTAAATTTTCTAAACTTTTAGGAAGTAAAATATAATTTTTGAGCTTTTAATAACTAAAATATAATTTTAAAAACTTTAAAAGGTAAGTTGTATATTTGAAAACCTTTAAGAACTAAAATAAAAATTTGATAACTGTGAGGACTACAGCGTAATCTTTGAAATTTTTTAGAGATTAAAATATTACTATGCTATTAATATATTGTTTTAAAATGTTAGAGACTAAATTTAAAGCTTCTAAACTTTAAATATATAAATATAAATTTTAGAAAGTTTAAGGATTAAAATATAATTTATATAAGTGTAAAGTTTTAAATTATAATTTCCTTATTATTGATTAGGAAATAGAATGTTCGAGATCAAAATGTAATAAATAAAACCTAGTATAGTAAGTTGCATAGTTTTTGGAGAAATTTATGGCTTTATGTAAAGATAAAAAGCTAGTATGAAATTACACCTTTTCCATAACAAATAATGTTACGCTTAATCCTTTGCGCTTTTATATAAAAACCACGGTTGAACTTAATAAAGGATTATGACTCTTTGGATAAACTGTCTACTTTCTCATGACTTTCACTCTCTAAATTCTACTTCTCTACATTTCTCTCTAAGATTGAATTTAGTCCACACCAAATTAGCGACCACAAAGGCCTAGGAGTTCAATATAAGCTTTTGTTTCCTTCTCCTCGGTGCTTTTATCTTCGAAACACCCTTAACTATTTCACTGTTAGTTTTTTTTTGAAGCATCATCTTCAGTATCAGCTTCAAGTTCGACTGGGTAGCTTCAGAGTCAGCTTCTTCCTCGGATGCCTCATTTATAAGTTGAGGTGGGTTGGAATTCAAGGTTGGCTCTCTATCGTTGTTGATTGAGGGATTTTGTTGAGACAATATAGTTGTATCATAACTTCCCTCATGGAGGAGAAGATGATATAGGATTCAGAGCTAAGTGGAGAAGGTGTATCCTATGATCTCTTTGAATTAGATTTGGTTAGGGTTACTTTACGATCAATTTGAGGAGTGGAACTTTCAAAAGGGATTCGAGATGATTATCTAGCTAGAGATAGTGAAGTAGATGTTTGATATGCATCTTTATGTTTTAATAATTCAGAAAATTATTTAGTAGATGTCTTATATTATTGTTTACTACTTAAAGCAACTTAAATTACAATTTGCAGGTTATAAAGTTATAGACTTTAACCGCTTATTACAGTTATTTTTTTACCTAAAAAGAATCGTTATCTAGTTTAATAAGAGACGTTGTTATTATTGACAGTTAACACTCCTATAACAGTTAATTTTTTTGAAAAAAAATTGAAGTTAAAAACTCTTTAAAGTAACTAAGATCTTCATTTTTTATTCTCAAAATTTTATAAATTCTGGAAAAATAAATTATCGTATGATATGGACATAATATCGTATATGTCCATAAACCCAACGGTAAAAAATAAGATACTTATCACTGAGCGTTTAGAATCCGGTACGTATCGCGATACCAACAGTACGTATCGCGATACCAACCACTATGTCTAATATATACAAAATTATACATTACTCTACTACTCTCATATTATAGGACCTCAACAGTTCAGGATTGGTCTAATAAAATTAGTCAAAAACCAAACTGATAGTGTTGACAGATAATCCACAAACCAAACGTTGAATCCGGTTCAGTTTTCTATCCGGAGAGATAAAATTGATGGTTCAATGGTTGAAATAAAACAAACAAATCTAAATCGATATACATTTTAACCTGTAATTTTTATTCTCCATCACTTTTAAAAAAAATTGTACACCGACTATTTTAACTTAAATTTACTGTCAAAGCACTATTTAAAGTTAGAATTCAGCCAAATCAACGTTTAACTTAACCGCTCCAAAAATTCACTCAGTATATTTTACGCATTTCAATTCTGATAAAATTTTAAAAAAGATTGTGATGTTATAAATTCATAACTTTGTAAATAAATCTAAAAGATAATTGTAATTAAGATAGCTTGCCTTTTCCTTAACTTAGGATAAAATTACACCACAAGAGAGAGATTGTAAATGTGATAAGTTTATAACTATATAAATAAAACTAAGAGGGTAACTTTAATTAGATATCTTACTATATGTCTATATCAGTAAATTGGATGAAATTACACCACTATAAAAAAAAATTGGGCAATGTTAAATAGAGACCCCATTTGGCTATAATCAGACCTATAATGAGACTCTAAAAATGACCAGATTACCTTTGATATAAAAGCTTCATTTAAGCTTAACTCTTCTCTTTTCTCTCTTCTCTAACCTAATATCTCTCAAAATCGTCAAACCAAAAACTCAAAATTTCTCATATCAAACACGTTAAGATATGAATTCTATACTTATAGTTATTGGTGTAATTATTTTGCAATTTAGTTAGGTATTTTTAGTGATATTTCGACGCCTAAAAAGTTTGATTTTCCTATGATTCTTCTTATTGTTTGGTAAGATACTTATAGGTATATGATTAGTTAGGTTTTTTTCTATATTTTGGTATGTTTTTTTTTAATTTCGTTGAGTTTTGAAGGATTTGAATTCGATGGGTAAGATTTCTATGTCGAGCAAATTCGCGAATTCTGGATGCCCATATTTGGGAAAATCGCGCATCTAGTGTGCCCGATTTAGCCCAAATTGGGCATCGAAATGCGCAATTTAGCCCAAATTAGGCACTAGAATACGCGATTTAGCCATTAATAATTTTTTAATTAAATGTGAATATATAGTTATAATTTATTATTTCGTTACTTATCCAATTATGTGTGATTTGTACTAGTTTATTAATTACTATATTAAATGGATGCTTTATTTTTTATTTTTTCCACGGATGGTTTACTCTTATAGATGGAGTATCTATTAAAAACATTTGATTTAATTTTACTACTCTATTGACAAATTTTAGTTTTTGTTTCTTTATTACTTCAATAAATCTTATATATTCTTTGACTATTTTAAATTAGAATGAAAATTTTTAGTCAGAAAAGTGAAAAGTGATGAAAAGTTAAAAGTGATATATTTTATTTCAATAAAAATAGCTAGAGCTAATTATGACTATAATCAATATAGTCAATTATAATCAATACAGTCAAACCTAATTATGACTATAATTAATAGAGTCAATCTTACTACATTAATGCCTAAATTAGTGCAACCATTCATCTACCTTTATTCTACGGTTACTTTATAATAAATAGGAAAATATACTTTAATACTCCCCCTCAAGTTGGAGAGTGTAAATCAAGGACTCCCAACTTGCTCCATAAACAATCAAATTTATCTTTTCTGAGCGCTTTAGTAAATATATCTGCCAATTGCATTTTTGTGGAAATATAATATAGACGAATTATCTCAGCCTGAAGTGTTTCTCGAATTATATGGCAATCAATCTCAATATGCTTAGTACGCTCGTGAAAAACTTGATTAGCCGCAATATGTAAAGCCGCTTGATTATCACAAAATAATGATGTTGGTTTATAATACTCGACCTTCATATCTTTAACTATGTAGCTCAACTAGGTTAATTCCAAACAAGTATTTGTCATTGCTATATACTCTGCTTCTGCAGATGATCGTGAAATATTAGTTTGTTTTTTTGATGTCCATGATATGAGTGATGAGCCAAGAAAAACACAATAACCAGAAACAGATCGTCTTGACATACGACACCCACCCCAATCTGAATCACAATAGTCACTGAGTGTCAGATTGTTTTCTGATGAAAAAAAAGACCTTGACCATATGATTTTTTTATGTAACGAAGAACTCTTAACGCAGCTTTCCACTATGGCTTCATAGGTTCTCTCATTAATTGGCTTAGTGTACGCACTGAATACACAGTATCAGGCCTGGTTACTATCAAATATATTAACCTGCCAACAAGTCTATGATATCTAGTCAACTCATGAAGTAGCTCATCGTTTTCATCAGTTAATTTCAAATTCTGCTCCATTGAGAATTTATCGGGTTTTACTCCTGCCAATCCTGTGTCTTGTAAAATATCTATTGCATATTTTCTTTGAGACATAAAGATTCCTCTCTTAGATCGAGAAAATTCAATACCTAGAAAATATTTTAACTAGCCGAGATCTTTAATGTGAAAATGTTGGAGTAAATGATTCTTCAGCAATTTGATTTCATGTAAGTCATTTCCACTCAATAGGATATCATCAACATATATGAGAATAGCAGTGAACTTGTTACCTTCAGATTTAGTAGAAAATAAGTAATCTACTTTTGAATGTATGTAACCTGCGGTTTTGACAGTAGTTGAAAAGATAGAGAACCAATTTCGAGATGCTTGTTTTAAACCGTAGATAGATTTTTGAAGCCGACATACCGAATTCTCCCCCTGTTGGCGGAGACCAAGAGGTGGAGACATATATACCTTCTCATCTAGATTTCCATGAAGAAAGGCATTATGCACATCAAGTTGATGAATATACCAATTTCTGGAAGCTGCAACAGTTAACAAACATCGAAGAGTGGTGAGTTTAGTAGTTGGAGAGAAGGTCTTCTGATAGTCAATACATTCAACCTGTGTGTAGCCCTTTGCCACTAAACAAGCTTTATATCACTCAATGGTTCCATCAGATTTATATTTGATCTTATAAACCTAACGACATGGGATAGGTTTGTGTCCCGCATGAAGGGGAACCAACTGCCAAGTGTTGTTATGTTCTGGAGCCTTAAGTTCAGTGGATATGGCGTGGCGCCAGAGTGGATCACGATTAGCATTTTCAAAAGATGAAGGCTATGTTTGTGCTGATAGCAAAGCTAAGAAAGCGTGATGGTTAGGGGAAAAACGTAAAACAGAAGTATGCGATGAGAGAGGATACCTTGTAGATTGATGAGAACTTGATTGCGTTGAAGATTGATTAATCTCGGTAGACATGTCGTATTCTTTGTGCCATGCAAGTGGATTGATGTGGCGAGTGAAATGACGAATCGAGATATCATTAGGCATTGGAGTATGTGTGGTTGTAGGTGATGGTAAAGTGGAAGATGTTGGTGGAGCTGGTGGTGATGACGGAGTTAAGAGTGAGGGTGATAAACTTATAGTTGATTATGGGAATGTAGGAGAGGTAAAGGTTAAAGGTGTGAGATTTATGGGATTGGATGGAGATGAAAGAGATAAAGGTTGAGGTTCTGAGTCATATGATGTGGGATTGGGAAATGAAATTAATGAGGAGTTATGTCATTGATTAAAAGACGATGAGGATAATTGGTTCAGAAAATGCGAGGTCGAGGTATGTTGGAAGGGAAATAAATTTTCCTTAAAATAGACATCAAGACTTATGAAAACTTTATGTGTATGTAAATCAAGAACTTTGTATCCTTTTTTTCCATGTGGATAACCCAAAAAAACACAAATGGATGCACGATGATCAAATTTATGTTTAGGATGAACATTAGTTACATATCATGCACAACCAAAAACACGCAAGTGAGTGAGTGATGGGGAGCGATTATATAAGACCTCAAATGGAGATTTATTTGATAGTAAAGGAGTTGGAATGTGGTTGATTAAATAAACGGTTGTTAAAACACAATCCCCCAAAATTCAAGTGGTACATTTGATTGAAACATGAGAGAACGAGCACCATTTAAAATATGTCGATGTTTTCGTTCGACAACTCCGTTTTGTTTTGGGGTGTATACACACGAGTTTTGAAGTTCAATGCCTTTGTTTTAAAAAAATACAAAGCATGAGGAAATTCACTACCATTATCCACTCTTATTGTTTGAACATCTGTTTGAAATTGGGTTTTGACGAATTACACAAAATTAATTAATAAAGATTGTGTTTCCGATTTATCGTGCATAAGAAAGGTCCATGTGCATCGAGTAAAATCATCAATAATTGTAAGAAAAAAACGTGAACCAGTATTTGAAGGAACTTTATGAGGACCCCAAACATCACAATGTAATAAAGAGAAAGGAATTTTTGTATGTATTGAACTTTTAGGAAAAGGTAAACGTGTTTGTTTTGCTTGTTGGCAAATTGTACAATTATTTCCTAAGTCTTTGTGAATACCTGGAAGCAAATGTGAAAGTAATTTAAAACGAGACAATGATGGATGGCCTAGGTGTAAGTTCCATAGGTTAGATAACTGCGACACCAGACAGATAGATGATTTATTTGGATGCATATAGTATAGACCACTACGTTGTCTACCCGAGCCAATCATCTTCCCTAAAACCAAGTCTTGCAAAATACAATAGTTATGAAAGAAAATGATGTAGGAATTATGATCTTTAGTGAGTTTACTAGCTGAAATTATATTTAAATCAAAGGCAGGTACACACATGAC
The DNA here is from genome assembly GCA_036936605.1 of Limnanthes douglasii subsp. nivea. Taxonomy (NCBI): domain Eukaryota; kingdom Viridiplantae; phylum Streptophyta; class Magnoliopsida; order Brassicales; family Limnanthaceae; genus Limnanthes; species Limnanthes douglasii. Next base: position 296,213,911 of record JAUPFV010000002.1, read on the forward strand.
ATCTGTAAGGGTTAAATTTGAATTAAAACTAACTGTGTCGGTGTGAGTGATTTGTGGTGCTGCACCATTTGGTAAATTAACATTGGTAATAACGAAAGGCTTGGGATCAGTTAAATATGATATGTTAGAGACAATATAATTAGTGGCACCAATATCCAAAATCCAAGAACTTGTACTACTAGAATTAACAGACATAATAGTAGATGGAATCAAACATGCAGCATTCGTATATGCATCAACATTACCAGAGTTATTGTGATTCAGTGCACTAATTTCTTGGGATAATTGTTGTATTTGTTTGGTGGTGAATCCCTGAACAATACTAGAAGTATTGGAACCTGATAGGTTTTGAGATTCTGTCACATTCGCCAAAGGTTGATTGCCACGCAGTGAATATTTTTGTGTTTGGAATTGTACTGGCTTATGATTGTTTCCGTGTTTCAATAGGCATCTATCCTATGTGTGACCCCTCTTATCGCAATAAGTACAATGATATCTGAGAGTCCGACATTCATCTATAGTATGTCCGGATCTGTTACAGTGCTCACATATTTTCTGCTTTGAATTTCCTTTTTTTCCCGGGACTACGGTTGCTATGGAGAAATTTTCAATTGGCTCAGAGGATACCTGTTGTTGCTTCTCTTCTTGGATTATCAAAGAGTATGCTTGACGGACATTGGGTAGAGGTGACATCATCAATATGTTGGACCTGGCCGTCTTGTAAGATTCGTGTAAACCCATTAAAAATTGCATAAGACGATCTTCCTCTCTCTATTCGAGGTGTGCTTGTCTTTGATTGCAGGTCATTGGAGAACGATATGTCTCGAGCTCGTTCCACAACGCCTTGATCTTGGTAAAATATGCATCTACTGTCATTGTACCTTGTGATATGGTGGCGATTGGTTTTTGTATCTGAAACACGGCTGAAGCATTCTTTTGAGAGAATTTGTCGCACAAGTCAACCCATACTTCACGTGCTGTCTTGGTATGGATAACTCCTTCAGCGATGTCTGATTCAACAGCATGAGTCAGCCAAGAAATTATCATGTTATTGCATTGGTTCCATTACTCGAACAAAAAAGGTTCATCCTCTTGTGATGGTTCTTTGGCACTACCATCGATGAAACCGATCTTCTTTTTTGCAGTGAGGGCATGAATAACTGCTTTGCTCCATGATTGATAATTGACGCCGTTTAATTTGATTGGAACCAAGACATGGCCTGGTTGGTCTGAATGATGAATGTAAAAGGGATGTGAGGGATTGATAATTTTTGTCTCTGATCCGAAACCCTTGGCGTTGGTGGTTTGGATCTTTGATTTGTAATAATCATCATGGTGATTTTTGTGTTGAGATTATTTTGTAAGAATGGTGATTGTAATAATCTAGGAAAATATGAACTTTGTATGTCAAAAAAGTGAAAAGTGATAAAAAGTGAAAAATGATATATTTTATTTTAATAAAAATACTGCTTATATATACAGTAGCTAGATCTAATTATGACTATAATCAATAATGTGAATCCTAGTTATGATTATAATCAGTCAAACCTAATTATGACTATAATTAGTAAAGTCATTCTTACCTAAATTAGTGGAACCATTTATCTACATTTATTCTACGTTTACTTTATAATAAATAGGAAAATATATTTAATAGATTTAGAAATTATATATTAAATAATAAATATGCAATATATCTTTTTACTAGCTTAAATATGTGTTTGAGTTTCTTAAACTATAATAAAAAAACTTTGAAAATAAATATATATGTTTGACTCTCTTAAACTAGAATAAAAAACTTAAAATATCACATAATAAACATGCATGACTCTCTTAAACTAGAATCAAAAGATTTAAAAAATAAATATTACATAATAAATATATATTTTGACTATCTTAAACTATAACATAAAGATTTCGAAAATAAATATCAAATAATAAATATATAATATATTTCTTTGACTATTTTAAACTAGAATAAAAAAAATAAATATTGCATAATAAATATGCAATATGTTTCTTTAAATATTAAAAAAAAGATAAAAAATAAATTAAAAAATAAATATTATATAATAAATATGCATTATATTTATTTGACTGATTTAAACTAAATATTACATGATAAATAAACATTTAAAAAAAAGATAGTCACTCTTTAATGAAAATGATACTGATATCATCATCTATTAAAAATAGCAAATATATTTAATTTTAATGAAAATGGTAGATATATATTTAGTCATTTTTTTTAATTTTAGACTCATCCCGTTCTCTCTGAGTTCTTTATAAAAAGGTATGTAATAATTATATCAAAATATATTTAATTTTAATATACTTAATTATATAAACTACCCATTAAATGTCAAAATCGCGAACACGGAGTTCACAATTTGGACGAACACGGAGTTTGCAATTTGGACAAAATCACGAAGCGACTGATTTGGACAAAATCACGAACAAATCACGAGATGGTCCGTCAAAAGCTCCTCCGACAAAAGTAGAAAAATCACGAACAAATCACGACAAAAGTACTCATTTGGAGTTTGTCAGTTTTATAGCGTAATGAGTTCGAGAATCGTACTGAAAGTAGAAAAATCTCAAAAAATACTTCGGCTTGGGTTTCGAGATGGTCCGTCAAAAGTTCCTCCGACAAACCAATTTCATCGATATTACAGCTAAAATCATCATTCAAGTCCCTAAAATCCATAAGTTTTGGTTTTTTTAAAATTTTCGCTATGTTAGAGAGAGAAAACTTTATAGATAAAAAGAAGAAAAAGTTGATTTTTTAGATAAAAATAGGTTTTATATATAAAAGATATATGGATCATTTTACGTGAGCTGGAAAAAGAATGTTGGATTTGGAGTCCCATATTGTAACAAAATGAAATCCCAATATAGTCTAATCCTTATAAATTTGATAAGTTTCCCTTTTGTGCATGAAATCAATAATGCTATTGTAATTGAGAATAAAGCCAATCATTATAATATTACTCTAACGGAGACATCTTACTTTATCGGGTAAAACTACCATTCAATAAAACCATTCCAAATATTATTTTAATTAATAGGTTACTATATCAGTAGCATGGATAAACATCATGAAAATTATGGTATAGGTTTTGGTTTTGCCATATTTTATCAGATAAGTTAAGGGATATATGGGGATCAATCCTTACTAGTTAGGTATATCATATTTCCAAATAGTTATTATTTTTTTATGTTCGATTTTGTATTAACATTTTTCATATTTCATAAAATATAACATTTTTCATATTTCATAAAATATAACATTTTAGTCTTTTATACTTTTTCAATATCAACTAATAATTTTAGGTTTCTAACAAAATTGCATTTTTTATTTTTGTTAATTGCACATTAAAACTAAAAGACAACATTACTAAAACATAAGAGATGATTTTATTAAAAAATAAACATGCGAGACTGATTTACGAACTTGGTATATATGAGAATCTTATAGTAATTTTTAGACGATAAAGCTCTATAAATACAGCTCTATGGATTAGAATTAAACTCAACACACGTTACAATTTCATCTCAACCCTACAAAATTCATTCAACAATTATGAAGAATTTTGATTCGAAACTTTTATTATTTGTGTTGTGTGTTACAAATATTTGTATTGGTTTTTCAACTGATATTGGTTTTGAACCATCTCAAAAGTTATTGGAAAAACATGTTGAAATGCACAACGATCTACCACCTGGTGTTTTTCTGGTAGTGCACTGTAAATCTGGAGACAGTGATTTGGGCAGACAAGTTCTTCCTCCCGACACTAATTGGGGATTTGATTTTAGCGAAAACATTTGGGGAACAACGTTGTATTTTTGCAGTTTTGAATGGAACAATGAATTGCACTGGTTTGACATCTTCAAAGCAAGTAGGGATAGCCCTTTTTTCGGTAAACCTGTGTGCACCGATTGTAGTTGGGTCATAAGAACAGACGGGCCTTGTATGTTCACAGAGTCTACTAATCATTTCGATCGATGTTTTCCGTGGAACAAGTGATGAAATATATGAATTCGTTATGTCACTCATTTCATTTCATATAATTTATATATTCAAGAAGTATCTCGGTTATATGATAATGTTATCTCTCGAATAAGTGATGATGAATTGATTTTGGATTAACGAGGAACCCAGTTCTGAATGTTCTTTTTATTTGGATTGTGGTTTGGATTTTGAATATAACTTTTCTGTATAAATTTTCATTGCGAATAATTTGTAAATTAGGAATTATATGTTCTGTCATTTCTTTTTTCTGGTCTTATAGTTCTTAATTCTTAATATATAAATTAAAATCTCTGACAGATTATCGGTCAGGCATGTTAGGTTTTTCATCGGTGAAATATATATTAATAATCAAGTATTAAACAATGAATTTAAATTTATTTATATATTAAGAATTGTAAACTTTTTTTTTTTGTTTTATATTTAATTGGAATAGTAAAAGGTTGACGGTTTTATTATTAAAAATCAAGTATTGAACAATGATTTTAAAATTTATTTAAATATTAAAAATTGTAATTTTTCTTTTGTTTTATATTTAATTGGTATAGTAAAAGGTTGAGGGTTTTATTATTAAGAATCAAGTATTGAACAATGATTTTAAAATTTATTTATATATTAAAAATTGTAATAATTTTTTTTGTTTTATATTTAATTGGTATATTAAAAAGGTTGACGGTTTTATTATTAAGTTTCTATTTTATATATATAAAGTAAAAACTCTTTTATATTTAAGAGTAATATATTTGTGGTTCATTTAATATCGTAACCGCCTATAATTACTTATGACCGGGGATTTGTAACTAAAGAATAATTATTAACGTTTGCATGACCAATTTTAATTCACTTGTTTTGATGAATTTAATTAAAGGTAAAGTATCATTTAAAATTCAATAGGCAAATTACTATTTATTTAAGATTTATATTTTCACAAAAAAAAAATCTGTTTTTTTTAAAATATGTACCATTTAAGATTCATTAATATTTGTATACCTTTATTCATTTATATAAAAGCTTTAACACTCACATATTAGTTTTTTCTCCTTAATTTTTTTTCTTTTACGTGAATTGAAGAGTTCCGTACTATCATAGGTAATTTTCTATTCTTAATCAATTTCTTGTATTTTTATTGTTTTTGGTTGATTTTGATTATGTTTAAATTAATTTTGCAGTTACATTTTTGCTATATGTGTAGAATTTGATATTTAGTTAATCTTGTTTACTCGAGTTCAGATTTATATGTATTAAGTTAGTTGATCTGTATTTTTTTCTTTTGTTTTTAGTATTCATATTTTATTTTACGTTGATAATGTAGTATATTTGTGTCATTATTGTTAGTTTTTCGTCGAGTTTGAGTTTGTGTGTTAATTTTTATGAGTTTGAGTTTGTGCGTAAGTGTTCTGGGTTTCCACGAAGGAGATGCGAAATGTTTTGCTATGTACTTAGTGATAGTTGCGAAACGTGTAAGTTTTTCTGGAACGGTTGATGAAAAATGTTTTTTTACTAGATGCAAAACGTTAATATTTTTATTTGTGAAGATGCGAAACAATAATGTTCTTGTTTGTGATGATGTGAAACGTGTTTTACAAATAGATGTGAAACTGTTGTATTGTATACTAATGATAGATGTGAAACACTCGTCTAATGTAGGTACGCGATGTCTAGTAGTAGAATGTGTATTTTTAAACTAAATGAGGAGCTTGCAATTTGTGATCTTGGTTTGTTTGCTGAGTTTGAAGATATTGTTAAATTTGTTTTAAGTAGATATGATACGTTGGTTCAGGGTAAATTCAAATTAAGATACTTTTGTGGTGATTTAGAAAACTTTATCTTAGGTTGTGATGGTGATTTAATTTCTTTGGTATCACTTGTTGATAGTTTGGGTGTTTCAAGTGTTACTATTAAATTTGAAGGTGATGTTGTTGTTGGTGATAATATTAGAGAAACTGCTGAAAGTATATTTGAAGTTTCAAATGAGGATATTGTTTGTGGAGAAACTGGTGAAACTTCTGGTGTTAATGATATTAGTTGAAAGCACAAAGCACTTGCTTATATTGGTTAGGTTAATGAAATTATTGGTGTTGGGTAGGTGTTTCAAGATGGAGCAGTAGATTTAAGATTAGTTGTTAGTCGGTTGGTTTTACAAAAAAGTTTTTATTTTAAATATTTGCATAACAATAAACAAAGAGTAACTGTTTATTGCATGAAAAAAGATTCAAAGGGTTGTCCTTGGAGACTTTATGCTAAACAAGAGAGGTCTACTGGTTTTTTTATTATTAAGAAGTATGTCGATACTCATACATGTGGGACTGGTTTTAGCAAAGAAAATGGAAGGCATTTGTCATCTGATTTGATTGGAAATAAAATACGTGATTGTGTGAGGAGTAGAGTTGATGTTACAGCTACAACCGTGAAATCATTTATATAAAATGACTACGTTTTAGATATTTCTTATCGTGTTTCATGTCTTGCATTAGATAAAGCTAAGAGGGTTGTATATGGAGATAGTTCTACTTCTTACAAACTCCTTAAGAATTATTCTAAAACATTGAAGGTTCTTGATAGCAACAATGATTACATACTGGAGTATTCTTTGGGAACCAATGTGTTCAAGTGTTGTTTCGTAGCATTTGGGTCTTGCCTCTATGGTTTCAATTCTTGTCGTCGAGTTTTATTTGTTGATAAGACTTTTTTAACGAGAAAATATAATGGGGTTTTGCTATCTGTTATAGCCAAAGATGGTAACAATATTAAGTTTTATTTATCTATTGTTTTATATTGGAATAGATGTTATCTTTAACTATGTGATATATAAATATGTGAAAAAACAGGCTTGGAGGAGTAGAATACAAAAGATGTGAAACCTTCTGATTAAATAGCGTGATAGATGCGACACGTGTAATGTATGATTAACGAGATAGATACAAAACACCTATAGTGTATATAATAGATGCGAAACATTTCTATATCAGTAAAGTGATAGTTGTGAAACCTCTTATAATTAGTCATTTATACTATATTTTGTTCTATGTATTCGCTGCAGGTATTTTCTCTGTTGCATTGAGTATTGTTACATCTGAAGATACTGGGATTTGGTTATGGTTTTTGGAGATGTTGAAACCTCATTTTTTGGATAAGGAAATCACATTATATTAGTGATCGTCATTTAGGTATTGTTACTGTTATATCTGTTATATTTCGAGATTTCCATCATGGATATTGTTTTTATCATCTTATGAATAAATTGAGGTATTGTTTAAGGGCTACATCGATGAAATTTAAGGATATCGTGGCTAAACTGTTTAAAAGATGTGCATATGTTTCTAATCATAATTTGTTTAATCAATAAATGGATGAATTTCTTAAGCAGGGAGATGAAAAGGTTGAAAGTTTTTGTCAAAATTTATCTCGGAGAAATATGCTTGTGCTTTTTTAAAGGCAAAAGGCATAGTTTTATGGCATGTACTCCAACTGAATCTTTTAACAATCAAGTCAAACAATTTTGTGGTTTTCTTATACTAGAGTTAATTGATAGGATTAAATTTTTAGAAATGAGTCAAATTTCGAGACGTTTTGGTGATGCTGAACGTTGGACTAGCGATTTGTGTCCTCAATTTGATAAAAAGTTTAAAGCTAATGTGGAAGAAGTTCGTCCATGGATAATTCATTCGTCTACTCCTCTTTTGCATGAAGTGTTTTGTGATCCTGTTATGGTTGTTGATTTTAATGTACGTAGTTGTTCTTGTGGTTTGTGGAAACATAAGTGTTTCCCTTGTTCTCATGATGTAGCTGCAATATTTAATATAGATGCAGATCCTATGAAATATGTTGAGCCATGATATTTTGTAAGCTCTTATCACGCAATATATTCATATGCTATACCTGCATTTACTACTTTTTGTCAATCATCTACTTCAACAACTTCTCCAGATCTACTTCTTTCAGTTTTAAAAAGAAGAGCTGGATGACTTAAGAAGAAAAGAATTCCATCTAGAGGAGAATTAAGTATTCGTTCTATAATTTGTTCTTGTTGTCTTAAAGATGGTCATAACAGACGAACATGTGTAGACATTTTGTAAGATGAATGTAATTTTTGATACTTTTAGTTTTCTAAGCTGTTTTGTCATAATGACAATAAATTGGAACATTTCAATGGACGATAGATGTGAAACCTGTAATAATAAAAAAATGATGGGCTTTGCTAGATGCGAAACAAGTTTTTTGAATATTTACTGAATTGGATGCAAAAACGTTTGATAACAAGTTATTTTATTTGTGATAGATGCGAAACATTTGATAACAAGTTATTTTATTTATGATATATGTAAAACAATTGACACCAAATACACTGATTTGATAGATGTGGAACATTGGATAATCAAATACTCAATATTTTTTAATAGATGCGCAAGATTGGATAATCAAATATATTATACTATGATAGATGCGAAATGTTGGATTTAAGTACATTATTTTGGTAGTTGCTAAACCAGCTCATACAATACATTTTTTGATAATATGTTAAAATATGAATACAAACAAATAAATAAAAGGATTAAGTTCATTATAAAAAAAGTGCAATACATGCTAAGTTCAGTAAACCAAATACAAGCTTAAACAAATTTAAAAACAAAGTCTCTAGTTCAAAGTCTATTTGACCAGACCCTTAGTCTCCTTGTTGATTTTATTCATCAAAAAACAAAAAAGATAAACTTGTTCCTACCCTTAGTTAAAACAACAGAAAATAAAAGCAGACCATTTACCTAACCATCAACCAGAGTCTTCTTCGTCGACTTCAGAGTCTTTTTTGTTTAAGTCATCTTCCTTTGAAGCTTCTTTCTGTGAATCTTTGTTTTCGCCTTCTTTGTCTCCAGTGTCTTCATCTTCTTCCATCTGGTCTCGTTTCCTTTTTCTTTTTAAGAGGACAGAAATAGGATCCTCATTTGGCTCCTTGTCATCTTCAGAAAAAACATATTCGGAATATTTTTCTTCAAAAAAAGAACTGAAACTGTTATCCGATATATCGTCAGAATATTTTTCTGTAGTGGTATGTTTCCACTCTTTTATCGCCTTAAGTGAATGAGTTAGAGAACTTATATCACTATAAAAGGGATCATCATCTGAAGAATAGTTAAGATTTGACATTTTTCAAAGCAACTTTTTAAGAAGTTAAAAGTTTAGAATATTTCACTAAGAATGAAGTGAACTTTTGAGTATGAGAACTGAAAGTATGAAGTGATATTTATATGAGTAGCTAAAATGTTTTAAGAAGGTGAAAAGTGTAAAGATTTAACAGAAATAATATATTGGTTGATATTGTTTAAATTTGTAACTAATGCAATGTAATGATATGTATCTAAGACTTGTCAAGTAATGTAAGTAAATATCAAATCGAATTTAATATATTAACTACAAAAATATATTACTTCTGTAAACAATAAGTGGATGAAAATAATTAGACTAGAAGATGGGAAAGAGTTTCCGAGAGGAAAAATCACTTGATAGATGCGAAACACAAATTAGAGAACAAAGGATAGATGTGAAACCTCGTGTCAAAACTAAACGATAAATGTGAAACGTGTTATTTACATTTCTCTAGTATATGTGAAATAATAAGCAAAATAGAGGGACATGATATGCTAGATGCGGGCCGCTGTATTTAAATTTTTGATAGGTAAAAATATTAAGAAGGTGAAAAGATTAGAAGCTCTGATATAAATAATATATTTGGTTGATATTCATGATCTTTTTTAATTAATGCAATGTAATGATGAGTATCTAAGACTTGTCAAGTCATGTAAGTAAATATCAAATCAAATTAAAGTTACTAGTTTGAATTTTGAATTGAAATTTATATGTGGGAGATTGGTAGAGTACATTAACTATAAAAACATATTACTTCTATAAATGATGATTGATGAAAAATATTTAGACCAGAAGATAAGAAAGAGTTTCAAGGAAAAAAAAGCACTTGATAGATGTGAAACCAAATTCAAGATGTGAAACCCAAAGATAGATGCGAGACCCAAAGATAGATGTGAAACCCTAGTAATTATATTCAGATAGATGCGAAACTATCACTGTTAGACAGTTTTGTCATTAAGATATATTTATAGTAGACAAATTGTACAACAACAAAAATATCACAAATATCACAAAAAGAAGTAAAACAAATATTACAAATCATTGTCTCAATATTTGTTAGTGTTGATGTCATTAAGAAACATGTAAACTATTTCTGCTCTTCTTAATGGTGCAAATTAGAAGTTTTGTGTAAGTTAAGTTTCTCATGCAAAACATAATCTTTGAAGTAATTGCAGACCATTACTCTGCAATCAAGTGATCCAGGTCTTTGTTTAAGAATTTTTACTAGACAATATATCTTTATTTGTTTTTCTGCTTGTAAAATATTGTTGTGTTGGAGGTATGCAATCTGTAATTTAATAAACATACAAATAAATCAGATGATATATACATATATGCTACGAAATTATTATAGAAGAGAGACACTTACTAATATTTCTACAGTTTTTCTTGTTGGATCTGGACGTTTTGGTATTGGGTTTAGATTTACTGTTTTTTCATGTTCAACATCCATTACCAATAATGTCCAATGGTTAACATTCCCAGATCTGGATTCTATTAGAAGTGGAACGAAGATGTAACCTTCTGTGATGTCTCGTAGCTTATCGTCAACATATAGTGTTACATCCATATTTTGGTTCAGCATATGCTACATTGGATGAGTAATATTTAGAAACATTTAAGTTTATAAATTAACACATTTTGTAAAAGTATATTATTCTTACCATTATGCTTCGAGATAAGTATGTTACTGTCATAAATTCTTCTGGACTATTAACAACTGGTATTTGAAAATTGTGTTGTTTAAGGTTGATATACATATAACTGTCAATTACCTGTGTTGTCAAAAGTGGAAACCAGCAGTATGTTAATATATGTATTGGGAAGCAAGGGAAACAAACTAAATCTAAATTTAACTTTTACCGTAAATTCGATTTCATCTTCATCTGCTATCTCCATCAAATTAATAACAAAAATATTAGATAAGCAATGGCCATTATTTTCTGGTAATTCCCATGTTAGGTAGTTCTTTAGAGATTTGATGTTGAGTAGGATCTAAATTTAGTTCAAATAAAGAACCTTCATCCAAATCTTTCTGCACAAATGGGAAACAATTGAAACTGTAAGAGGAGATAGATGTGAAACGTTGAGAAATATAATATATGAGAAACAAGGGAAACCAAGATAGATGTAAAACATACATAATATTGATAGATGAGAAACCTTTGTTATTCAGATAGATGCGAAACCTATGTAACTTTCATATATGAGAAACTAGTGAAACTAAACTAGATGTGAAACCTATGGAAATAACATAGATGCAAAACTATGAAAAATACAATAGATGCAAAACCTTTTGTAATTATGGTAAATGAGAAACCAGTGAAACTATGCTAGATGCGAAACTAGTAAAAATATAATATGTAGGAAAGTTGTTCAATCACTTACTTTTGTTTTTTTTATATCATTTTAAATTCTTATAATATTTTTCTTAATTTCTGGGTTAAAGTCACTGACTTGTGGTGTTTGGATTTCTTGGACTTCTTAGGCCTTTTCCTTAACAAAACAGGAAACTTGACATTAGATGCGAAATAGGTGTAAATACAATGCATAATGAAGGATAGATGTGAAACATGTTTCTTTGATAGATGCATAACATGATATTATATAAAACCAGTATTCAGTTAAACACCAGATGAAGATAAACATATAGATACATATAATATTACAGTATTTAAGCCAAAAAAGAAGATAATACACAACAATATATCTTTAGATACAAAAGTTTTTTAAAACATGTTTTCTTAATTCTAGGTTATCTATATCACCTCTTTATCCACAACATCTTCCTTGTGTCACTTTAGATTCTTCATAAACGTCCTTTATCACACCAGATGCTTCAACAACACTCTTGTTCCCTTTAAATACTCCACTTACACTGTTTGTCCCTTCAGATACTTCAGCAACTGATTCTTTAGCAATAGTAACAACATTAATATTTGTATCCTATTCTTCCATAACAGTATTGGGATTTTGTTCTTCTGTAACATTAACATGAATTGAGGGATCATCTTTCTTTTCAAACCTAACTTTAGTAGGAGTTACAACTGAGGGATCGTCTTTCTTTTCAAACCCAATATCACTATTAACAGTGGCATCACCTTGCTTTTCCATCCAACTTCAATAGGGGTAAAATTCTTCTTTTCTACACCAACAATAAGTTCAGAAGTAACAATATCAACATTAATAGGGGGATCGTTTTGTTTTTCAATCTCAACATCCGTTGGAGTAACATTCTCATTTTCAACAGTAAAAACACCCTTAAATGTAGTAGCGGTAACATGAAGCTCAACTTCACCAACATGGTCATCTTCAACATCAGCGACAACATTAGGATCCTGTTTTTCCAAATTATATTCACTTTTTTCTTATTGTAGAGGTGGAACCTTGAGTTTCTTATTAGGATCCTCGAGTTTCTTTTTCAGTTCATCAATTTGTTGTTGAAATCTTCGACGTTTTATTTCAGTTTTTTATACTTTTTCAAATGTTGTTAAGTCACAGCTCCGGCTAGAGACTGGTTCTGTTTGTGCTTTGGCTGCGTCTAGAGCTGGGGCTGTTGTTAGGACTCGGTCTGGGTTTGGGGTTGTGGTTGGGGCTGGCTGGGTATATTATGTTAATTTTCTGCAAAATAATAAGCAATATCAAAGATAGATGCAAAATCTTTTATATAAGAAGATGGACGATAGATGTGAAACCTTAACATTCATAGAACTAGATGCGAAACCTTCAAGTCAAATTAAAATGATTGATGCGAAACATAAATAGAAATGATGGATGCAGAACCTAAACAAAAAGGGTAAATGCGGAACCTACACAGAAAGGATAGATGCGGAACATAAACAGAAATGATAGATGCAGAACATCAATAGAAATGATAGATGTGGAACCTAAACAGAATGATAGATGTGAAACGTTAATTAAAAAATAGATGTGAAATCTTCAGTAATCATGATGCTAGATGTGAAACAGATTTTTTACCTTGCGTGTTCCATGATGAATGACTATATAATAACAATAATTTAGATACCATTTATTGATTAAAAATTATATATGAAATGGAACAAAGAAAAATACTAACCATTAAAAGGGCAACACAACCAACTACTCTTCTAGATTTAGTTTCATGATAAGCTACTATTGAATTCATCAACTTTTCCCAGATTTCTTTAGCCCAATTGTAGTTGTTTATTTTGTCAAGGTGTTCTACATAATACACCACAGTAGAAGCTCGTACATCTCCAGATGTAGAGAAAAACAAGGTTGAATAGGCTAGTATTATAAAAATTATTACAACATCTTCTATTGCCTCTTGTCCAGGTGTTTTTACTGTTTTATTTATAGCATCCTACCAAAAAGCAAAAACATTTTTTAGAAGGGATAGATGCGACACCTATGTTAAAGTAAAAAACATTTAAGTGATAGTTGCAAAACCTATTTAAATGTGAAAGGGGAGTTAAAACGATAGATGCAGAACCTATGTAAATGGTAAAACGCTAGATGCGAAACATGTATTAATATTAATAGATGTGAAACGTATTTTAATTTAAAACAGTTCTAACGTTGTCGATGTAAAACCTAGTTTAATATGAAGCAGTTTAAAGATATAGATACGGAACGTTATGCAAATTTTAAAGTAAAGCAGAAGTAGTAGATGAGAAACTTACGCAAATATTAAAACAATGCAAAAATATAAGAAAGTTGGAATTGCGTACCTTTATCAAATTGTTAGTGATTGGTCTTGATCGGCTTTCATCAACTTTTCTTGGTGTCTTATTAAAAAAATACTTCTTTATTATCCTAAATTTTTCTTTGTCTTCTAATTCTGAAAATTTAGGTTCAAAAATCTTGGATTGAAGTGACATATATTAATTTCCACGTTTTAAATTAAAGATGATCTTTATGTCATGGTTTGTAAGCTGTAAAACTTTCCCCCCAATTTAAATGCTTCTTGTTCGTTATCATATGTCATTTCTATTTGCTCAAGTATATCACAATGATTTTTGTATGCAGTCTTCTTTGTTCCAAGATCATAGACTGCCTTTAAAAATGAGTAAAAGGGTGTAAAAGTGAGTAAAAGGGTGCTTTTTGCTGCTTCTATATGTTATGGCCTCACTTTTGTCTCTTCTATCTTTTTTAACACTGTAAATAGGTCGGACCTGTAGAAACATGTTTTTGGTGCCATTTTACCTGTAAAATCAATAAATGAGAAAACTATATCAGCTGTGATAGATGCAAAATTATTGGAAGTTAGATAAGTGATAGATGCGAAACATATACAAATTTGAAACCATTATAAATATGATAGATGTGCAACCTTTGAAATATGTTAACACATGTGTTAGATGCAAAACCTATGTTAATGTATATTCACTGAAACAATGATAGATGCGAAACGTAAGGGGATCTATAACCAAAATATAATGCTAGATGCGAAACCTATGTCAAATATTAAGCAGTACATACTGATAAATGTGAAACCCTATAAAAACCTGCAATTATGGGGAAGATGATAGTTGTGAAACCTATGTAAATGTCAATGCACTGAACACTAATAGATGTGAAACCTAAGAAGATCTATAACCAAAAAACACCACTAGACGCAGAACCTATATTAAATATTAAGCAGTACACACTGATAGATGTGAAACCCTATAAAAACCTACAATTATGGGGAAGATGATAGATGTGAAACTTATGTTAATGTCAATGCACTGAAACACTGATAGATGCAAAACCTTAGGGGATATATAACAAAAAAACACTGGTAGACGCGGAACCTATATAAAAACCTGGAATTATAGCCAAATACTAGTTCCGAAACCTATACAAATGTCACAAAAGCAGGTATGAATTTCAGTAACATTTAGTAAGGCTGTCTGTATACGAAATTATAATTTGATTAAGAAATTTCTACAGCGTCTCGTGTCTCGCTAAAGTGAGAAACGAGTAAGCAGTGTTTCTCACTCAAAAACAAACGAGAAACAGGTGAAGTTAAATCATAATCGTTTCAGTGAAACCCTAGTTTTTTAGAATTGATGGAATTGAACTGTGTTTTTGAAGAAAAATAGTATAAAATTTACTGATTTATCGTTGTTGAAGTTTTTGATACTCTGATACTCTGACAGGAGTCGTAATCGGAGTTGATACTCTGATCGGAGTCGTAATCTTATCGGAGTCGTAATTGGACTGTGTTATTGAATTTTTCGGAGTTGTAATCTTGATCGGAGTCGTATCTTATCGTAGTTGATTCACTGATTACTGGAGTTGTAAACTGAATTCGTCGTTGGAAATAGAGTGAGGAGCGATAGAAGTTAGAGAGTGAGGAAAGAGAGGGAAAAATAGGTTACAAGTGTTTCAGAAAACGGATAATTATATCGGGGGTAATTTTGAAGATAAATTTGTGAATTATTTTGGGCCTTTATTGGTAATAGGTTTGTGTAACGGGTCTTTATATGTAAGTCTCCCTTTAATTAAATTGAAATGTGATATACAAGAAGCACGGACCATCAAAGTTTTCCTCTAAGAACATATTTTTTTATTTTAGCCTTCGATTATGTCATTGAAGCTTCTTCTGAAGCCTGATTTTGTTTCTTTCTTATCATTCTTTAAGGATTGGTCTTGGAGAGTTTAAAGTTATTTGTTTCAGATCTGCATTCATTTAAATGCTTTGTTATGGAATATTTTCTTGATCTTCAATACTCAATCAATAATTAGCATCATCCAAAAAAAATCGAAGAGATTGAAGATGAGCATAAGAAAATTCATTCTGACAAAACGATGTATGCAGAAACTTTGAGCAACGTCAATAAACCAGAAGAATGTTACCCAATATACTATCAACACAAGACAAATTATGTGTCAGTACAATTTACATTAATCGTTAAAGAATATATTACTAATCAAACGAAGTACACGCTTATTGGAAAGTTCAACCAAAGAATTCCTAGAAAGCAGATTATCGATGATTTTTTACAAAATATGAAACTTAAGAATGAATGCAATATCAATATTTGGGATTCTCGACATGTAATTCTTGAATTTAACTATAATGAGGACATGTATAGAGTATGGTCTAAGAATATCTGGTACCTGGGCTACTCAGTTATGAGATTGCTGAAATAGACTCCTGAGTTCAGTACAAAATTCGAATGTCCTAGTAGCCATGCTTAGATCAAGTTTGAAAGATTACATTAGTTCATGTATAATGAAAAGATAATATATTCCACAGCAAAAGATACACCACAATGTTTGGGTGGAATTGGGCCTGACTCAAAAGATACACCACAATGTCTGGGTTGGATTTGGGGATAACCAAGGTTGCTAGATAAATGCTAGATATAAGGATCTTCCAAAATACTGTGATCATTGTTACCACAGTGGCCATGATCCCAGTTCCTGTAAAAAAATCTCAAGATAAGGACTAGAACAAAGATTCAATAGCAACTGAATAAGTAAGAAATGATTAGAAGAAGGGCATGAAGATGAAGCTATAAGAAGCATAAAGCAAGATAACAATCCGAAACTGAAGTCCATAATCGTGGATCCTACTCAGACTAAATTCTTGAATTCCACAATCATCAAGAAACTGAAACCTAACAAGACTCCTAATCAATCTACATCGCACAACAATGGGATGAATACTCCAAAGGATAAAAACATTATTGATGTTATTCAATCCTTGGGAAAAGGTTATATACTGGATTACAATAATAAGAGTTATGAGTTTTCTACTCCTGACAAAGAAAGTATTGGAAGCATGCAAGTTACTAAAACATAGAAGAATAATGATTGTGACACTGAATTCCAGAAATTCTTGAATAAGATATTAAAAGATGCAAGAAAATGAAGAGAACTAATAGCATGGCAATAAAAACCTTGCGATTTTCAGGGAAAACTAAGAAGACCAAGTCTATTTCAAGATGATGAAGTTCTTGAACTGGAACTTGAGAGGAATCAGTAACAAGTCTACGTTTAGAAGACTCAAGTCCATCATTTCTAAACAACATATCAACCTTTTTGGAATTTAGGAATCTCTGCTAAGCTTGGTTTCGATTGGTAAAATATAGCTTTTCTGGAAAAAAAAAGTTTTATGTTAAATTTATTTTAAACCATACTAATGCCTTCATATGGAAATCTCTGAGACTAATCTAAAATTTAGCTTTCTTCTAACTATTGTGTATGCAAAAGCGTTATAACAAGATGGAGTTATGGACTTCTATGAAAAATATCTCAACTACTGCAGACAACAATGACTAGATTATTATGGGAGATTTCAACATAATTTATTCCCCACATGAATATATTGGTTTCCTAACTTACTCGATGAATAGCACTGGAGAGTTTAATGAGATGATAAATGATTGCAACATTGAAGATACAAGTTACTATAGTTCTAAATATACCTGGAATAAGAATTTTAAATGGAATAGATTAGATAGATATTTAGCTAACTCTACATGGTCTAACCATTTTAAGGGCACTAAGCTGATGCATATGGCTAGAACGTGTTATGATCATAGTTTATTATGCATCACTATTAGTAATGATAAAACTACTCACCAATAAAGTTTTAAATTTTTAGACATGTGGACCATTGACACTGATTTTATTCCTTTTTATGAAGACAACAAGAATAAGCATATTTTTGACTTCCCTCTCTTTATTTTTTGACATAAACTCAATATGCTTTATCATGCTTTTAAGGAGTGGAATAAATCTGTATTTGGTAATATTTTTTATAAGGTACAAGATGCTGAAATTCAGGTTAAATGTATGGAAATTCAGCACCAAAATATTAACAATACTAATTCCAAACTTAAGCTCTTCAAAGCTAATGTTGAGCTTATTTTAGCTTTCAAAATGGAAGAAACATATTGGTACCAGAAGTGTTGTGCGACCTGGCTGAATGATGGAGATTAGAACACTAAGATTTTTCACAGTTTTGTCAACAAAAAAGATTGAAGAATATCATCAACAGCATTAAGGAATAAGAACAATGGATAACTAACAAGAAGCTTATTGGTCAATCTACTGAAACGTTTTTCAAAAACATTCTTACTGAGCCTCCCTATTCATGCAAGGATGAGGAAGATAACCTCATGAATAACATTATCTTTAATAACATTCCGAAGATTATCAGTGACACTGATAATGACAACCTCTTATCCATACCTAATGAGCTAGAGATACATGGAATTATCCCTAACCTTAAGCCATCAAGTGCTGCATGTATAAATGTCTTTAATGGATGCTTTGACAAGACTTGTTGGCATATAATTATGTAGGATCTATGCTTGGCTATGGCTGACTTCATCAAGGGGTGGAATATTCGTAAAGGTACTTTAGCCACAAGTATTTGTCTCATCTTTAAGTCATCTAACCCTACTAATTGGAAGTACTTTAGGCTCATTAGCCTTTGTAGTCTGATTAACAGAATTATGTCCAATATTGTCAACAACAGAATAACCATGATCCTCCCTAAAGTTATTTCTAAAGTTCAAGCGGTTTATGTTCATAATACTTCTATTCATGATAATATATTAATTGCTAAAGAGCTTGAATTTGATCTTAACAAGAAAAAGAAAGCTAGTAACATCATGATTCACGTAGATATGTTGAAAGCTTTTGATAAGCTTTCTCACATATTTATTTTAAAAATTCTTGATTCATTTGGCTTTTCTCATAAATTTATCAATCTGATAACCCATTTAATTAGTTATGTTCATGTGTCTATATTGATTAAGGAGAATGTTTATGATTTCTTTAAAACCAAAAGAGGTTTGAGACAAGGGACCACTGTCCCCCCGACTCTTCATTATGGGTGAAGAAGTTCTTATAAAGGGACTCTATAAGTTGTTTAATGATAATAAAGATATGCAATTCTCTTATGGAAGCAGCCAGTAGATCTCTAGCTTAGTGTTTGTTAATGATATATTGATATTTACTAACAGTTTAGATGCTTCTATTGAGAATGTAGGCAAGTTTTTGCAGAAATATTAGAATGTTTCTGGGCAAATGATTAATATTTAAAAGACTAAAATCATTATGCCTTCAAGAATCAGTAATATAATAATTTCAGCCATTACTAACCTTTTTGGATTCAGCTCAAGCTTTCTTCCAACAAAATATCTTGGCATCATCTTAAACAACAACAATAAAGCCAACAACTTCAGCATGATCAAGAAAATTAATTCAAAGATTAAAGAGTGGGAATACAAAAGGTTATCGTTTGAAGGGAGGTTAACTTTGATAAACTCGGTTCTGATAGCTATACCAACCTATTGGACTCGAAGTTGTTCTATTCCTAAATCCATAGTTTACATGATTGAAAAGATTTCCAACAAATTTTTATGGGGTTCTTCTTCTACTGATAACAGGATCCACTGGTCTTCTTGGGTTGCTTTGTGTAAGCTCTTTGATGAAGGGGGTCTAAATATTCGTAACATTTATGACTTACAGAATACTTTCGATTGTAAATTTTGACTGAATTTTAGGAAAAACAAGAGCATGTGGCTAATTTCTTCTTCTTCTTCTTC
>JAUPFV010000002.1:296233717-296476377 GCA_036936605.1 Limnanthes douglasii subsp. nivea
TGTCAAATACATTTTTGGCCATTTGTGTTGGTCAATACGACTCATCATTGTTGAATTTGTTGATATTATAGTTTTTTATGATTAAAAATTTCACGACGATATTCAAAGGGGCTAAATTGAGTATTAATTTATGTTCCGAGTATGAAAAGAAGATAAAACATAATGTAAAAAAAGGTGATACCTGGGTAGTCCATAACTCTTCTACAACATTGTTTAAAGTTTTTTAGACCCTCCGATGGTTGTTACTATGATGGATTTCAAATGTTCTTGCGGTGCATGGCAACAAGATTATATTTCACGTTCTCACGTTTGAGCGATAATACAATTGACTCAACAAGATTATATGATGTTAATAGACTCGTTTTTCACGGTTAACAATTACAAGTCAACTTACTTTTTCAATATACCGCTATAATCAATTTTTGTGAAGGATTATGCTCTAATGATTTGTCTGAGATGGAATTATGCCTCCCAACATGAAATTTATGGTAGAAGGCCTAAAAAAGTGAATTTCGTCTATAGGAGAAATAACAACCAAGTAGTTGAGGTGTGGTCGTTGTTCACAAGCAGATTAATCACAAAAAGATCTCTTAGGTTCCACTTGAAATAACGATTTGTTTGTTACATTAATTTGAGAATATTATTCAGTTTTAAACATGACAGTTGTTTATATTTTTTTCAATGCGAGCACTTTGAACACAGACATGCATGTTTTTTTTGTAATCATCGATCGCGAGTTTTTTTAATAATGGAACTTGAGAGTTGTGTAAGTTATTTAAATAATAAACATCCATGTTCCTTTGTATAATATTAATAATGCTCGTTGTGTACAATACATATGAGAACGGGAGAGTTCTTTGTATATTTTACATATGAATGTTCTTTGTATACTATTAACATTGCAAGTTGTGTACATTATACTTTAGAACATGCGAGTTCTTTGTATATTCTACACATGAGTGTTCTTTGTAATGTTTGTTACGCGAGTTATTTGGATATTAAACCTGCATGTTCTTTGTAATCCTACTACACGAGTTGTTTGGGTATTAAACCATTCCTAATACATCATAAACGTTTTTACCTAATAAAAAGAGATTACAAAATGATATTACAAGACCATAACAACCTTCATACATTCAACCCTAACAAAAATATACTACCATATTTTAGGGTTGGTTAGTTATCATACAAAAAAATATAGACTAGCAAAACAATCAATCATCGATAAAGGATTCTTCTTCTTCAAAATCATCTTTATCTTTATCGTCTTCATCTCCTCTTGTTCAGTCTCGAGGTCCTCACCATCTTCCTTCATCTCAGCTACCTCCTCTAATGTCTGATCATCTTCCTTCTCTTCCTATTTATTATCCTTTTCGTTTTTTTACTCGTGAAAGCTCATTGGGGTCAGAGTCTGCTCCAAATAATGACCCAAAGTCTGTAGAAAAGCAATCGAGGGGAAATAAGAGGGGAGGATACCCCTATTGTGGCAGAGCTTCTGTTGGTCGTGATGAAGACCATGAGTCGAAAGAGGAACTAAAACTGACCATGGTATTTGAAGTTGAAGATGGTAAGAGTCTTTGATTTTAAGAGTTTATGTTTACTACCCTCTGGTTACTATTATTTATACGAAGGAGTCCTTTTGAGTTTGTAGTAATGACACTAGTAATGATTAAATATCTACATTTTTCAAATCATCAATAATTAGTTTAATGCTGACATAATTAGATAACTCTATATGTTCTCAATGCATATACCATTTACCAAAGCAGATGAGCGAGCCGTTTCATATTTAATCATATTTACGAGTTGTATAAACACAATAAACACGCAAATTGCGAGTTATTTTATAATTAAACATGCATGTTTTTTTAACAGAACATACATATGTTTTTTTGCGATTTGTTGTATATATATAAGGAACTTGTGTGTTGTTTTGTCCATATACCTTGTTGCGAGTTATTTTATATTTTACCCACCCGAGTTGTTTGAACCTAAAATACATACATTGTTTGTGAGTTGTTTTATATAACGAACCTGTGATCGCGCTGGTTGTTTGAACCTGAAATACATACATTTTTGGGAGTTGTGGTATCTGACAAACATGCATGTTGTTTTGTTCATATATCTTTTGCGAGTTTGTTTATATAACGAACTTGCGTCTTGCATGTTTTTTTGTAATCATCGATCGCGAGTTTTTTTTAATAATGGAACTTGAGAGTTGTATAAGTTATTTCAATAATAAACATGCATGTTCTTTGTATAATATTAATAATGCTCGTTGTGTACAATACATATGAGAACGTGAGAGTTCTTTGTATATTTTACATATGAATGTTCTTTGTATACTATTAACATTGCAAGTTGTGTACATTATACTTTAGAACATGTGAGTTCTTTGTATATTCTACACATGAGTGTTCTTTGTAATGTTTGTTACGCGAGTTATTTGGATATTAAACCTGCATGTTCTTTGTAATCCTACTACACGATTTGTTTGGGTATTAAACCATTCCTAATACATCATAAACTTTTTTACCTAATAAAAAGAGATTACAAAATGATATTACAAGACCATAACAACCTTCATACATTCAACCCTAACAAAAATATACTACCATATTTTAGGGTTGGTTAGTTATCATACAAAAAAATATAGACTAGCAAAACAATTAATCATCGATAAAAGATTCTTCTTCTTCAAAATCATCTTTATCTTTATCGTCTTCATCTTCCTCTTGTTCAGTCTTGAGGTCCTCACCATCTTCCTTCATCTCAGCTACCTCCTCTAATGTCTGATCATCTTCCTTCTCTTCCTATGTATTATCCTTTTCGTTTTTTTACTCGTGAAAGCTCATTGGGGTCAGAGTCTGCTCCCAATAATGACCCAAAGTATGCAGAGAAGCAATCGAGGGGAAATAAGAGAGGAGGATACCCCTATTGTGGCAGAGCTTCTGTTGGTCGTGATGGAAGACCATGAATCGAAAGAGGAACCAAAACTGACCATGGTATTTGAAGTTGAAGATGGTAAGAGTCTTTTGATTTTAAGAGTTTATGTTTACTACCCTCTGGTTACTATTATTTATACGAAGGGAGTCCTTTTGAGTTTGTAGTAATGACACTAGTAATGATTAAATATCTACATTTTTCAAATCATCAATAAATTAGTTTAAATGCTGACATAATTAGATAACTCTATATGTTCTCAATGCATATACCATTTACCAAAGCAGATGAGCGAGCCGTTTCATATTTAATCATATTTACGAGTTGTATAAACACAATAAACACGCAAATTGCGAGTTATTTTATAATTAAACATGCATGTTTTTTTTAACAGAACATACATATTTTTTTTGCGATTTGTTGTATATATATAAGGAACCTGTGTGTTGTTTTGTCCATATACCTTGTTGCGAGTTATTTTATATTTTACCCACTCGAGTTGTTTGAACCTAAAATACATACCTTGTTTGTGAGTTGTTTTATATAAGGAACTTGTGATCACGCTGGTTGTTTGAACCTGAAATACATACATTTTTTGGGGAGTTGTGGTATCTGACAAACATCCATGTTGTTTTGTTCATATATCTTTTGCGAGTTGTTTTATATAACGAACTTGCATCTTGTATTCAATTACCCACAATTTGTCAAGTTAATTCCAAAATGATATATATTAAAAATTTATTCACATAAAAATGATCTATACCAATATATCTACCACTGCATGTTCGTGTTGATATAAAAAATATTTTTACAAATTTGTCCACATAGATCGGTACCTACCAATATATCTACTAGTAAGCGTTAATGTTGATATCATTTAGGAAATGATCAAATATTTGAGCTCTTATGGTTCTTACCATATCTTCTCGGTAAGTTTGTAATACGAAGCATTTTTCCAAAATGTATTTGGCGTATTCGCAAACAAAAATATCACAATCGAGGGTGCCTACTAGTTGTTGTAGAATCTCTCTTGCATTTTTCAATTTATATATTTTTTTTCATAGGTAAGTATTATTGTTTCCTACAATATGCCAACTGTTTATAAGAATTTAGAGCATGTATCATATAATATATGCACACGCGAGTTGTTTAAAAAAGATATACGCGAATTGTTTGGAAATATAAGGCTGAGAATTATTTGAAATAAAGTAATGCAAGTTCTTTGAAAATATATCACTGCGATTTATTTAAAAAATCGATGTGTTTGAAACAATATACAAATGCATTTGCTTTGAAATAATTTATCAGTCGGTCAACAGTCTTTGTTGTGTAGTTTGTTACGATTTTACTGGCCGACAAGAGCGGGTAATATGTTCTTGTCGTTCTTCGTCTATATCAATAACAACCAATGTCCAGTGGTTCATTGTATCATTCTTAAAACAGCGAGTTGCTTTAAACATTGACAGAGCGAGTTGTTTGAACATCAAACAACGCGAGTTGTGCTGAAACACTAAAAGAGGGAGTTGTTCTATCAAACAATCTAAGAGGACGCAAGTTCTTCAAATATCTATACGATGAGGTTGTTCGAATGTTTATACGATGTAAATGCGACTTGTTTGCAAACTTCACATGGACGTTGACAAAAACTAGAAAATAAAAAAACGACCACCAAACGAGAAGCAACAAAATAAACTAGAGCCAAAAGACAACACAACACGCAAAGTATGAAACACAATACATGCACCTGCAAAACCTAATGTCGACCACAAAATACCCATAACCTACTATCTGATACACGATCGTAATACCTAATTTCAGTATAACTAAGCAACGTCGATTGTAATGAACCACATGCTAGCACTTTAAACTTTGTAAAAAAACAAAAATTCGATAACTTTAGGATAAATTTAGTACCTGTATGTAGGGATCGTAGGTCTCTTCAGTTCTGTATACTCACTGTTTTATTAAGCTACTCACTAGTCTAGTGTATAACAGCTTAGTTATGATTTGAGTGTATCAACAATTGTCACCGAGCAGAATTAAGCTTATGCAAAAGGTTAGTTTTAGCTTATGTGGGTTTGTGTGTATATCTAAAGTCATTGAAGCGTTGAGTGTAAATGTGGTTTATGTTTACCGATAAATAGGTTTACTGGACCTAAAAGTGGAAAAAATGGATTTGAACTCAAAACTAGGTACTGAGAGGAATTTTTATCAATTTTTTAGCTCGAGATACCTAGTGGTAATTTGCAAATTTGGAATATTAGATAACAATGAGAGTTGAATGAATATTCACATAATACTTTCTATGAGTTGAATGAATATTTACTACTCCCTCTGTTTCATAATATAGGTCGTTTAAGGTTTTTTTTCTTCAGATATTAAGGAAAGTAATAATAACTTAGAATATAAAACAATAAATTTGATTGTTAGAGATGATAACTTGTGCATTGTGCAGAGGGTTAACTAGTTTATTGGTTAAAAGTGAGTATGTGTAATGAATGCTGCATTGGAAAATGATAACGACTTATATTATGAACAAAAAATTTCTCTTAAAAAGACTTATATTATGAAATAGAGGGAGTACTTTTACTCAAAATAATTCTAATAATATGAAACCGTATATTGATCTAAATGTAAATAGATTATTTACAAATGATGTAAAAGTTATTTACCATTATCAGCATTGCCATTTGTTTTCATCTGAACAAATATGGTGAACCCTGTTTTGCTTTTCAATGTCCAAGTCTGTCTGTCTGTTGATGGGCAGTGATATAACAGAGGTCTTAATTGTCGCACCAGGAAATGAAAAGTTTTGTCAAAAACTCTTTGTGCCATTTGTGTTGGTCAATACGCCTCATTATTACTCATGCTTAAATAAACTATTGATTCCTCATTGAAAATTTGAAACCATTCGTTTACTCATTGTGAAACCAAACCTTTTGTTTGTATTACGAATATAAAAACATGCAAACAGTAGAGAAAAGAGAGTACACTAACCAACGTTAAGAAAAAAAAAGATCCAAGTTTCTTGTTTGGTGTAGGTAATGTCATCTGATTTTGTTGGGTCTACTACGTTGTACTTTAAGAGTTTTTTTTTTTTTTAAAGAATTGAACTCATTGTCACTTTGTTTGAGGTTTTGTTAGATACTCAAAAAAGACAACTCAAGGATAAAGATGAAATCCAATTCGGACCGTATCAGCAACTTATCCACTGATATAACAGACATTATCATCTCTAAACTTCCTATCAAAGAAGCAGCAAGAACAAGTATTCTATCTAAGAAATGGAGGTCTAAGTGGGTTTCATTGCCCATCCTTACTATTTCTGATTGTGTTTTCAAAAGACAATTTATAAATGTTGTCAGTCAAATTCTGATTCAGCATTCCGGATCAATACGTGTATTTACTCTTAACGTTTCAAAAATTGAAAACTGCGTGGATATTGAACATTGGATTTGGTATTTATCGATGAAAGGCCTTACTGAATTTAGTCTGCAGCTTTGGAGTCAGGGTGATGAACTGACTTGTTATGAACTAAGTTCTGGTTTTTATTATTTTCAAAGTCTTGTTACCTTGAAGCTTGGTTTCTGCCATATAGGAATTCCTGTTGCATTTGCGGGGTTAAAAAGCCTCATCAGGCTTGAACTAGATGATGTGCTTTTGAGGAGGATAGCCAAACTCTTTTATTACAAAGATGTCCTCTTCTTAAATATTTGAGTTGGAGACAGATGGACTGTCCTCTGGATCATCTTTTTATATGGGCTCCCAATCTTGAGTTTTTCGTGTTCGAGGGATCGCTTGAAGATAGTATTAGTTTCAACTCTAAATCACTTGTTCATGCATCAATTTGTATGGAGGAATCACGACATTCGTTACGACGAGAGCACGTATTTTTAATGTGAGGAGATTATATCATGGTAATGTTTTATTACTTTTATATCTGGGCGGTTTTGTTTCATATAATGGATATTCATTTTTTATGTTCTTCTATGGCTCAGACAATGTGGGAGGCTCTTCAGACCGAACCTTGTATTTTATCTAATATTCAACATCTTCACTTAAATACATTCAATATTCAAGATTTGGATGAGCGGTCTTCTGCGGCCAATTTAATTGCTAACTGTCCAAATTTGGATAAACTTTCCATTCATATTGATGAAATTTAATTGCTAACTGTCCAAATTTGGATAAGCTTTCCATTCATGTTGATGAGGTAAGTCTCTTGTTGTTTTGGTCGAAAGGTAAGTCTCTTGTTGTTTCTCGGGTCTAGTTATGAAATTGAGTTTTGTAGAACTCTTGCTTTTCAAATCGTCCGTGCTCGAGTCAATTGTCATAAAACTAGTAAATCAGTGAGCAACTGCGATAGCCACAAAATGTTAAAAAGATTGATACGATTTCGTCGTGCTGCACCTTATGCCGAACTAACATTTTTAGACTCCGAAGACAAATAGATCTGAACGTAGTTTTATTTTGGGAAAGCCACTTGAATTCCCTAAGCTAAATTTCAATATTTCTTTAGTGGTTTTCTTTTTGTGGTTGTTTTGAAGTGGTTAAGTTTCTGCAGGGACTTTCTAATCTAGTTTTTGGTATCAAGGTAGTACAGAATCTTAGTTGTACTGCAAACCTGTGTAATGGATATTATTAACGTTGGGTTGCTATTTTTTCTTCAAGTTTTATAATTTAAAAAACTATTTATTTTCATGATAGTTTATTTCATAAATTATTTTAAGAAAAATGAAATCAATATATAACCGATTTAAAATGAAAAATTAATAGAAAAATTTATACACAAAATAAGAATTGAAATAACTAATATATATATATATATATATATATATATATATATATATATATATATATATAGCGAACCAACACTACTATATATTTAGTGTCGTAAAAAAAAGTCACTTACAACGGACTAAATTTTTTGATTTTATCAAGTCAGAGGGACTAAATTACAAATTTTACAATTCAAGATTAAATTTACAAATTTTACAAATTTAGAGGCCTTCACCGATGATGTTCACGGATTAAGTCTAATATAGTCTTCGGTATATAACTTGTAGTTATTTAGCATGGTCTAGCGTATATAACTTGTAGTTCTTTAGTATTGTGAATAGTAAAGTTTCAAAATGATAATCTTTTTAAATGAATTGTTATTAAAATTATAGAGAAAATATTAATTTTTTATATAAGTAGTTTTGATTATATTTGATAAATTAGTGTTAAATTTGATAATGGTGAATGCATCCATTTATCTCAATGTGTAAATATTTATACACTTAGTTAAAAATACACTTAATTACGTATATTAACAAAATGTCTTCCAACTACTCATTTCCATTATAGTTTATATTATTATACCATCTCTAATTCAATTTTCAAGAAAACTTAACGCTTTGGTTAGACTAAGTGATCCAAAAATATCGACATCAATTGGTGCAGTTTATGGGAGCAACCAATTTTGTTTTCATTCAAAGCAAAATAGTCCACGCTGAGATTAAACACATTGATTTAGCAGCTCACGAAACATCCAACGAATGGACCACCAAATGCCTTTGTGTTTCAGTTCTCATCAGCCGAAGATGACTTGGTGAACCTCATACTCAAACAAGCGAATAATTTTTTACATTTTCATGAATGAATACTATCGCAACTTCTCATACTCAAATCCTTCGTCAAGACGACTGACACAATGGATGAAGAAGAAGAAGTAGATGATGATATCCTAAAAATTTGCAGGGAATATTTGAAAAAGAAACTCTGGAGACAAGAAGAAGTATAGGGAAGCACGAAAGGTAGAAATATAGAATTCTGATTGAGGATCCAATGATAAATATCCAAAGCGACGAAAATAATATCGTGGGAACCGAAGGATGAGCATTTTATCTTTTATTTTTTATCCTTTTACTTTTATTTTCTTTTGTTGATGCTTTATTAATTGACTCGTCAATTTCACTCTCAATTTACCCTTCACTAAAATCATTTTTCTTATATGAAATAACTTTTCCTTATCCACTTTTAAAACTAAATTCGCATGATCTCCTTAAGTAAAATGTTTGGTAATCAACTATAGAGTTTAGGTCATTAACTGAAATCGATTATGACTTTCTTTATCTCGTTGGTTTTGCAACAAATTTGACTTATATTGTTCTGACCTTAACTCATTCAGTTGCAACTCTAAAACACCAAAATAGAATTCGATTAATTACCTTCAAGATTGGTCAAAAAATTGAACATTCTTAATATCGACTACTATGCCTTGTTATGGTATTTCCAATGATATTAGACTAGTCATTACATTCTCCGATCTTAATGAAATAATATTATCTTCTTAAATTAAAAACATTGTTATTGATGTTCCTAGTGTTACCATCATAGTTCCTTCCATAATATTGTTCCTACACGCTGGCGAAATAATATTTGGAGAGTTCACTACTCGAGATCCATTAATATATCATCCGAGGTTTCTTTTATCCACTTCTAATCTAGTTTTCGCCATTTCGTAAAAGAACAAATTATTTCAATAAAACATTTCCACAAACAACGCCAAATATGATGATGAAATTTATTCCTTACTCTATTTCCAAGGAGATAGGATGCGAGATGATCAAAAGTAAATATAAAGGTAGTATTATTAACCAAAGAATCAAGTCTTATTACTGATAAATGAAGGAAAATATAGGTGTTTAACATGTAATTTAGCCCACATATAAGGTCAAGGTCCATGTATTTAGTGACTAAGAACTAAGGTAAAGCACACATAAGAAATGAGGGACTCAGATAATAGTCCCCAACAACTTGTTTGTAAATAGTCAAATAGTCGGGTAAGAAATCCACTCTTATGGTGGTAGATATGTAATTTTACCCTCCACCTCATTTACTATATAAAGGACATTCCCTTTTGGGAAAAAGGTCCAATGATTGATCAATAATTGCAACATTTATTCTTTTTATCTCTTTCTTTTCAAGTAATTCACTGTTCACAATCACATCATACAAATATTCTCTAGTCCGACCCCCTCACACGAACATCCTCGCTTATGAGTCTCACTAAAGATTATCTGAGCTCATCAGTGGTGTCGTCTGTAGGAACCGTTTGGTACCCAGAATTAATTTTCTAAAACCTTGAAAACTAAAAAGGAAAAAAATCATGAATACAGAAACTCGTGGAGAGATCTAGACTAATCCGATAAGAGATTTAGTTGGTGTCAAATTTGGAGACCATCTGATGGAAGAGCATGTTACGAACGAAGGAAATGCTCCGAATCCGTATGCAGAAATACTTTTAGAGGAGTTAGTTTTGGTCGCCAGGCGAAAAGAGTTGCTAGAAGACGTCGGAAGGTTAAATGCAGAAAGGGATGCCATGGTGGCAAGTACCAAAAGGGTCAGATTTGAGGTCCAACAAGAAAGGATCTAGGCCGATCATATCCAAGATGCTGTTATACCCAAAGAGAGCCGACGCAGGAAAAGCCATCGGCATTCTTGAAGACGTGCTAGATCCGAACAAAAGTATGAGCCGTCCGAGTCTAGCGAGTATACCTCGTTGAGCTCTGATAAGTCTTCCTCATCGGAGTCTGATTTGAGGTATAAGGTGGATCGAAGGCATAAAGATCCGAGGAAGCATAAACATACCCATCGGACTAGTAGGAGAAGGAATGATTCGGGGAAGAAAGATGATGCTGGTAAGTGAAAAATGCACTTCGAGGATCATGTTAATACTCGGAAGCAACCTCATCCCGATAGCTATCACCAACATTACAGAGTCAGCAACCACTTTACTTCTCCGACCGAGGAAAGGTTGTACCCGGCTACTAACGACGGTCTGGGGGGAAGTACATACAAGGTCGAACATAACTGGAGGTCATCACCCCTCTCCTCGGAAATCCTCTTCGGGCACCTTCCTAAATGGTTTGATATTTCCAAACTAGAAACGTTTGATGGAACTCAGGATCTTGACAACCATATTGAGCAGTTCAAGAACTTTATGATTAACTACGATAATGACAATAAGTTGTTGTATAGATATTTCTCTCAGACGTTCAAGAACACCGCTTCTAAGTGGTACAACCGATTGCCTCAAGGGTGCATAAATAATTTTGATATGTTCAGGAGTATATTCAGACAACACTTCGTCGGAAGCAAGAAATATCATGCCAACGGAGATACCATTATTTATTATCGAAAAAAGATCGGAGAAAGTTTAAAAGATTATACTAAGCGATTCATCCAAGTCAAGACGAACATGGAGTATTGCGAGGACAAGGTTGCATTGGCTGCCTTCCGAATGGGTCTCTTTCCTGGGGTAATGAAGGATAATGTCGCAGAAACACAAACGATGATGTTTGGAGCTTTATTAGATCAGATAGAAAAAAGAATCTTAGTCGAGGAAACCAGGGCCTCAGAGATAGAATCCATGTTTCAATTCTATCAGGATCCAAACTTAGCCAGAACTAGTACGACGATGGTGAATGTCCGATCACAAGCTACCTAACCGGTCACAACTGTCCGACCACGAGCTCAGACAGTTCAAGCAACGTACCAGACCCCTCAGCGGGCGACTCAGAACCAACAATATCAACAGACAGGTCAAGCAGTCCAACAGTATATTAGACCGGCTTCGAATAGATGGGTCCGACCAGCTCATTACGCCGAGTTGACTGAGTGTATCTCCACTATTTTCGAAAAGGCACGTGCAAATGTGCATTTCCGCAAGCATTTTCCTCTTCAGACTCTGAGGGAGCATAGGAAGAGCAAGTAATGTCAGTTCCATGATGACATCTGGCATCACACTAAGGGCTGTGGCTTTAAAAAAATAAGTCCAATACTTAATAAAGAATGGAAATTTTGTTGACTTTGTCAAGAAAAATACCGCGGTGGTACCAAAACAAGAAGTCGCTCCAAGGCAAGACGATACCATGATGATTTCTGATGTGATCGAAGAAGAATTTGTGGATGCTTTTGATGTGGGAATGGAATATCTTAATCCGAAACCGGGAAAAAACAGTGTAAACATGGTTGAGGAGTTGATCCCCAGAGGAAAGGTCAGTGAGTTATGTTTGTTCGTTGAGTCACTAACCATTTTCGGGGGGATACAATTGCAGGTATATCAAACTACTCGAGGAAGAGGCATATCGTAAGTTTGGCAACACTGTTGGAGGCGGGAGCCTCATCGCACCTTTACCGGAATCCATCACCAATCCTTTTTTTCGAAGATGACGATGTGAGGGTAGTGGCTGGTCCACATGAGGACGCAATGGTAATCGGAGCAAAAATTGTTGGAAACGAGATAATAAAAAATTTGATTGACACAGGGAGTTCCGCCAACATTATGTTCATGAGAACCTACAACAAGATAACCAATACTCCAACCATCCTACGATCCGGCCGGACGATACTGGGATTTACTGGTGCGACCACGGACTTTGTCGGCGAATTCGAGGAAATAGTGGAGCTAGGTAGGGGGCCGTTCAAGAAAATAGTGACGGTATTGTTCATCGTGGTAGATACACCCACATCGTACAACGCCATTTTTAAAAAATCATGGTTGTCTAAAATTCATGTTGTGCCGTCCACAGTTGTTCTTCTTCTTTTATTATTTCTTATCCATGTATATTTATATATGGTAACATTAGTGGATGCGTTAATGTTTAAGTTGTTATTAATCTCGCAGAGAAAAATTAATATTTGGGATGATAATTTCCGCGTACTGTCTTTTTCTTCCTACTTTCGTGTTGTTGTTGTGGTAGCAGGTATTGATGCCGTTCCACCTAATTTAATACCATCATATCTATTTTGCACTGATCCAAAGTTAAAATATACATTTCTGTTTTTAAAATCGTCCAAAATAAATTTTAGATTGGATTACTAATAATTTTCTATTTTTGCTTATCTCGTCTCTCATCCCCTTACTAAACTTTCATCAGAAACCTTATTGTTGTGGTTGTTTAAACTTTCATCAGAAACCTTATTGTCGTGGTTGTTTCAATGGTTCTTCATTATATCAGTCTGTTAGTGTATAATTCCATAAATAACTCTATCCACCAAGGAAAAAAGTATTTCAATCCTTTATTCAAATTATTTTCTGAAGTTCTAAATGTTTCTAACAAAGATCCTTCATCTTGAAGGAGATCATATATCTATAGAATTATCATCATTAAATAAAAATAATTTTTTTATCTTTTTTTAAATTTATTTTGATTACGAAATTCTCTAATGATAAATTTTGGTTCGAAATAATTAAATAATTTATGGATACTATTGTTGTTTTGAAAAATTTTGAGCCTATATATATGGGATTCAAGGCATGTAGTTATGGAATTTAATAAGAAAGAAGATTATACGAAGATTTGGAAGACAAATGTTAAGACCATTGCAAAGTTTTCTATGAGAATTTTCAAATATTATCCATTCCTTGATTAAAATATTGAATCTTCAATCACACCAGTGTGGATTACTCTTCATAATCTCTCAGAATTCATGTATAATGAGGAAGTTATTTTAGCAGTGTCTTAAGTAGCAGGACAACCTTTTAAATTTTCGATTCCTCTTACATACATACCTAAGTTCAATGTTTGTCAAGCACGAATAGAAATAGATGTATCCGGAGACCTTACATCAAACATTTGGATTGGTTTTGGAGATAATGGTAGATATTGTCATGACATTAGTTATGGAGACGTACATGCATACTGTATAGAATGTCATCTTTTAGGCTATAACACATTAACCTACAAGAAACTAATCCTTATAAAAAATGATTCATCCAAAGTTAATAATCAGTTTCATTCTCAATCCTATATCAATCGTAATGTGAAATCTCATAATCAAAACTTAAATCAGTCATCATTAAAGATGATGAATCAAAACCATTTCCTCAAAGTAACTCAGAAACTAGAATGCAATATGATTGGTGAAATCAATATGGGAAAACCTAAAAGAGTAAGTGCTAACTTGGAAATAAACATCAATGAGAAAGAATGGGATATCACTAAAGAAATCAATATGGATTATTAGTACATCTAATATTGGAAATGAAGATATAGGTACTCTAGACTACTTAGAATTATGAGTTTTATTCTTAGCATCATATGACTTTGAAACTAAGTTACAGAACCTTCATCCCCGATTAAAGAGATTGTTAGGAGCTTACCATCTTCTCATATCTTTGAAATATAGAAAAAAGAAAAAAACTTAAAAATTTTGTAAGTAAAAGAAAGAAAAAAACTATCTTTAAACAGCTTAAGCACTCAATTTCCAACAAGGCCTTAATCTTAAAGGGTCTTTTAGACCCTTATTGAAATCATCCATATGACACTCGTAATTCTTAATTGGAATATGAAGGGATTCAAGAATAAATGCACGATCAAAAGACTCACTCTTTAACAAGAATAGAAAATTTTGACTTTATAAAAAATCAAAAACCTATAATTTAGGTGGTTAATTTAGAGAAGATTACTAGAAAACTTGGTTTTCACAAAAGAAAATCAAACTTAATTAATAAACTATGAATCTTTTGGAAGAAAGATTTTAATGTCAAAATGGTTTTTAATTATAAAAAAAATTGTTCATCTTAAATTTTGTCATTCATATGTAGATATGGAATTCGCGGTTTCAATTGTGTATGAAAAGAATAGTAGAGACAAATAATGAGTCTTTGGGATAGTTTAAGAGATGTTGTTGATCATTCTAAAGCGTGGATTGTAATAGGACCTTGAACATCGACATCAGTTGTTGTTGTTGCAGCTGTTGGTTGGGCTTGCCCATCAAAATTAGTTGTTGTTGCTTGTTGGGCATAACCCATTGGTCACGGTTGGTGTGGATCATTTTGAACTGAGGGTAATTTCGTCAGGTGTTTTAGAGAATTTAAAAGGTATTAAATATTTGGGTGTTTTGTAGTAAGAGATTTAAGTTGTCTGGTTGTATTATATGTTCATTACCGTTATTAATTAAAGTGGTTAGGTATTTATACCCTTAATTATGGACCCGTGGGCTTTTGGGTCAAGTTGTGAAACCGGGTCGAGTTTAAAGACCCATTAGTTTTTAAGTAGATTAGCACCTAGCTTAGTCAAAAGGTGTTTAGTGTTTTAGTACTTTTGTTATGTCCTAATAGTTTAGTGGGCAGTTATTGTCTGAAGTACCCCTGTCCGGTTTTCTGAGTGAGCGGTGGTGAATAAATCTGGACTCATCAGTAGCCCTTTTTTAGGGTTTGTCAAAGGTCTTTGGTAGAAACCAAAAAACTCACTTAGCCAACAAGAACATTTTCCGGATTGCTAATGTATACTGTTCAAGGTTTATCCAGACTGATTCCTTCTCAGAATTCCAAGAGTTTTTCTTTGTCTCGTGGGACACGTGTCGCATTTTGATTCATTCTACCAGTCGTTTTCTTCCTAGAACGACACTCCCACTAAGCCCAAAAAGAAACTCCTGCATTTAATGTTTCTTACGTCAGTGCCGCCTTCAATTATTACCTAAGTGTTTTCGTTTTCTCCTAAGTATCAGTAACTTTTGTCCTTACTAGTATAAATTATTTTCCTTTAGTGTTTCACCATCTTCATCATTTTACAATTTCTTCTCTCAGAGCTTTTTACCTTTCCTTTCAAAACTTCTCTTAGGTAGTTTTATGTTCATAGCGAGAAACGCTCTCGTGAAAGGTGGTTGGCTAAATCTTTCTGAATTAGAGAAGGCGCAAAAAGTTGAGCGTGAGAGACATATCGCTACTGGTCTTCCAGTCTCTCCAAGTAGTAAACTTGATTCACCATTCTTAGAAGATGATCAAGGATCGTCCTCTGCCAAAAACAAAAAACTTAGACGTTTATTTCAACCAAAACTTTCGCCAATCCCGTCAGGCTCCTCGGTCCAGGAGTCTCAGCCTTCTATCGTTCAAGAGAAAGCAGTATCGAGTGTTAGGAAGCCTTCTCCATTTATCGCTATGGGATCTGAAATTGAGCAATCCATAGATAAAACCAACCCTCCCCGGACAACACGCCTGGTAAAAGGCCAAGCAACAGTCCCACAACCCAAAAGTCTGCAGCCAAAGATAAAGCCTCCGGATCAGAGGCATCTATTAGTGCCCTAAAAGACAAACCTTCTGAATCCGAGGCAACCAGAATCACCTCTCATACCAAGTATTCCGGAGCTGAGCCCCAACCGGACACCAGACCTTTAAGAGAGACTGATACTCAACCGTCTCGACAAACTGTTGAGCCACAAACTAGCAGTCTTCCATCCACAACAACTGATAAACCTTCCACAGTGATGGAAGAAGTGATGGAGGATAGTGTCGAAGAGGCCCCATTTGAAACTGAAGTCTCTGGGAAAACTGGAGATGCTACCTTTGACAAAAAGGGGAAAGGCAAGGAGAAAGTCTGCATGACCCACCTAGATCTTCCGGAGAGCGTGGAAGGCAAAGTGAGACCTTGTTTTCACAAGGTCAATGTGAAGTATCTGCTGGCCATGCAGAACATTAATTATGTCTATACTCACACCGCTGAGCTGGGCCGGATCCGATCCAAGTGGGGGATCCCTGAATCAGTTAAGGTGAGGATACCAGTCATACCGGAGACTCTGATGGACTGCAGAAATCGTCAGGTATGTCCACCTAATTAAACTCTGTCCAAGCCAACTGATTCCAAATTCTTGGTATACTCTCCTCGCGTGCATTATGGCGTCAAGGTTTTCCGGTATTCCTTTCCTAATGGAGCAGTTCGCTGCAGTTGTTAGCCTTTGTAAAAACCATCATATCCCATTCTACCACTACAATATGGGAGACGTCTTTAAAGTGGTGGACGACCTTCTTGAGTCAGAGAAAAACTGGAAGACCCAGTTCCTATTCATTAGCAGGACGTGGGAGAATGGGAGAAAAATCAAGACTGTCGTCAATCCTAGGATGCTCACCAACAGGTGGAAGAGCTCAGGTAAGTATTTTACTTTGTTTGTCTCTCTCATTTTGCAAAACGTTTATTCCTAAATTACTTCTTCTTTTATGTCAGTATTTTCGAAGGATTTCATCGACTATGCGGAGGAGGGGCAGACCACATGTGCCAAATTAAATTTTTGGGCTGCTGAACGTCGGGGGAACGTCTTCCACAACTGCTTTACCTCAGGCAACTTGGTGAGGTCCCACCTTTGGAACATTACGGGCCGGAGAGATCTCACTTGGGAGGAGTTGAATACACCATCTCCTCCGGCCGTTATACTTAAGAGAACGGAGGCGAAGGATGGAAAATTGGCTTTTCCCTCCAGAACTAAAGCCCCAAACAAAATGAAAGGGAAGAAGGGCAAGAAAAAGAAGGTTACAGTTGAGGCTATTCGGGGTACTGCAGAGGAGATTGCTCCGGAGAGCCAAAAAGGGAAAGTCCAAGGAGGGATTGATGCTACTTTTCTTAAAGTAGTTGAGGATGAGTCCATCAAGAAGGCAGGTGAACCCCAAAATCAACCAAGGCCTCTTAAAATGATCGAAAAAGGGGAGCTAGCAGCGATGAGAGGACTCCTAAGAAGAAGAAGGTCTCCTTGGGGGATGATGTAGTCCTCCGGCCTTCGGAGTCTCTACCTCCAGCCGATCCAACTGACCCCACCCTGGCAGAGCAAATACCCACCGATCTACACACCGGAGAGGGTACCAGAGGCGATTTGGAAGGAGTAGACATCAATGGCCTCCATAATATTGGCCTTTATTTCGGAGAGTTTGAAAAAGACGAATTTGTTGGCCCCTACCTTGCCCCAAGCTCCTCCAATATGGTGACTTTTAATGGTAAGTCTTTCACTGTCTCAGGAGAAAATGATACGGTGACTTATTCTCTGTTGGGCCATATTAAACCAGTTCTCAACTTGGAGAGGCAAGTAAAAAGTCAGTCTTCCCTCATCAACACCCTTAACACAGACAGTGAGAGTTTTTCCACTGACCTCCTTAATGCCAACCAGAGTATTAAGGAATTGAAGAAGGGGCTTGAGGAGTTGAAGAATGAGAAAGAAGATCTGACAATCAACTTGGTCACCTCAGATACAACTAACACAGATCCCCGAACCAAATGCTCCGGATTGGAAAAAGATATTTCCATCTTGAAGGGAGACATGAAGACCAAGGACGATGCCATCCAAACCTTTTTTGGTGACAAGACTTCTCTCGAAGAGGTTGTGTCCAGGGTTACCAAGGAGAAAGAAGACTTGGTGAAAGAGCAGGAAAAAACAATCCAGGCTAAGATTTATGCTTATACCAATAAGGTGATAGACTCCTTGGAAGTAAGAGATGCAGAGGTCAAATCTGATATGGTACTTCTTGTCCACCAAAAATTTCTGAAGCGAACCCTTGGAGATTTATGGAGATATGTAGAGTATGAGGACCTCCCGTTTCATACTGTGGTAGAAGGTGATCGACACGGCTATAGTAGTGGAATAGATTCCACTACTGATGAAGAAGACGGAACTGGAGAGAGTTCCACTGACGAATCCAAAGATCCCAAGAAAAAATACGATGCAGGAACATCCAATAGGGATTAGCCCTGAGGTTTTAACTATCTTTTCTTATTTTGTTTTTCTTGTCCTTATGAAATACTAAAGTCCTTGGATGGCCAAGGCATATTTTATGTTTTAATATCATCATCCGGTTTTAGCCGGATAGGTTTATTTTGCTAAACTTTTGCTTTGTTTCACATTTTCTTAATTTCAATGGGTGATGTTTAAAGAGCCCTTATTTATTTTACAGGTATTTAAGATGAGAGTGTTTAAAATCTCTGATGAAAAATGTTAAATGTCATCAATTCCACCAGATCAATCCGGTCTGCCAAAGATCCTTAGAAGACTTTAAAGAAACTGTAAATCAAACCACTCCGAATATTCTAAGAAGGCATCAAATTTTATTGAAAAACCCCGGACACTTTATTAAAACCTCCACGCGCCACCATGGTAGGAAAGAGTATGCCCCTTAATATTTACATGGACTTTAAACTAGTAAATATTTACATAACTTTCATTCCAGATATAACCGGAGGTATTCAATATTCCAAGGGTGGTTTAAGATTCTTCCATCTTTCTCTTGAAGGCTGTATGTCTTAGGCTTAAGTTCTTCGGAGACCTCATATGGCCCTTCCTAGTTTGGAGCTAGCTTGCCGAATGGTTTCTCCTTAGTATGAAAGAACACTTTTCTCAACACTTTGTCCCCTGGTCGAAAATTCCTTCTTTTGATTTTGGAAGAAAATATGCTCCTCGTCAAGCCTTGATAATGGGTGGCTCTAAGATGAGCCTTAACTCTTTTTTCTTCTATTAAGTCCAACTGACTTCTGATTGCCACCTCATTAGCTTGTTCGGAAAAATTGTGGAATCTATACAATGGAAGAGTTGCTTCTATATGAGCAATTGCATCTATCTCATATACCAAGGCAAAAGGAGATTCTTGTCTAGCAGCTCCCAGAGTAGTCCAGTATGCCCATAATACTTCTTGTAAATAGCTTGGCCCTTTCCTGCAGCCCCTTCTAAATTATTTTTGAGACTGGACAGAATGGTTCTGTATGCCACTTCAACTTGACCATTCGCTTGTGGGTGGAAAGGAGAAGAGAAGCAATGTTGAATGCCCCTAGAGGAACAAAAACTCTCCATATCCTTGTTATCAAATTGTGGCCCATTATTTGTGGTTATCTTTTGTGGAACCCCAAATCTGCAACAAATATTAGACATGATAAATTTTATAACAGCTTTTGAAGTAGTTCCTGCCAGGGGGGCTGCTTCTATCCACTTGGGAAAATAATCAATGGCTACAATAATAGTTCTGCACCCTCCGAATGCAATCGGTAGAGGCCCTACTAAATCCAGTCCCCAACGAGCAAAAGGCACTGGCTCAGAAATTGACTCCAATGGGACACCTAGGATATGAATTTCATTACCATATCTTTGGCATGGGTCACATTTCTTTACCAATTCCTTGGCATCTGCCATTATGGATGGCCCGTAGTATCCGGCCAATAAAACCCTTCGGGTTAAAGCTCTATAGCCACAGTGTGCTGATCCTTCACCATCATGTAGTTCGGATAGCATAATTTGGGACTCTTCAATCCCCAAACAACGCAAGATAGGTCTACTAAATGACTTATTGTAAAGTATGTCTCTTATGATTAAAAAACCACGAGCCCTATGTTTCATTTTCCTTGCCACAGCTTTCTCCGGAGGCAAAATGCCATCAGAAATGTATTAAATAAGGGGATATCTCCAGTCTTTGGGTTGAACTACTTGTATACTCAAACTTTCCTCCTCTTTCTTGCCCTGATTGAGTTGTATGGATGGACATTCTTGCACATGAATCCATGGGTAGGACTCAGAGTATGCTATGGTTGCCAAGGAGTCTGCTTGTGTATTCTCTGATCTAGGTATGTGCTTATAACTAACATTTTTAAGTTAGCTTCCACTTCTTTAAGGATGAACAAGTATTTAATCAACTGCTCCTTTTTTGGCTCAGTTTGACCTTGGACATGATAGATAAGAAGCTGAGAATCACTCATTAACCTGACTCTTTTAGCCCCACACAGAAAGGCTAATTTCAGACCAGCTATTGCAGCTTCATACTCGGACTCATTATTAGAAGCCCTAAAAGCAAAACATATAGCATGGTATAACTTATCGCCATACAGAGAGGTTAAACATATCCCAGCGCCACAATCCATGGTACTTGATCCACCATCTGTCCGGACAACCCATACATTCTTAGTTTTTTCCTCTGCAACTTGCTTAGTACTTCTGTCTGAATAGAACTCAACCAAGAAATCAGCAGCAGATTGAGCTTTGATTGCAGTCCGAGGGGCGAAATCAATATCATAATCACCCAATTCTACTGACCATTTTGTCATCCTGCTTGATATGTCTGCCTTCTGAAGGATGTTTTTCAAGGGAAAAGACGTCGGGACGATAATAAAATGAGACTTAAAATAGGGCCTCATTTTTCTGGCAGCAATTACCAAAGCTAGTATTAGTTTTTCAAGTTTTAAGTACCTTTTTTCAGCATCCATCAGGCTCTTGCTGATGTAATACACCAGAAGAGGATAACTGTCCATCTCTCTTACTAGCACCGCACTTATAGCACATTCGGACACTACTAAATATATATACAGTGTTTCTCCATTCACAGGTTTGTAGAGAGTTTTGGGGGAAGATAAATTCTTTTTTATTTCATTAAACGCCTGGTTGCACTATGGAGACCAGTTAAAGTCTTTAGCACCCTTTAAAGTGTGGAAAAATGAGGCACACATATCTGAAGATCTTGAGATAAAACAATTTAAAGCAGCTAACCTTACTGTCAACCTTTGCACTTCTTTGATATTCTGAGGAGGATCCATTTGTAATAAGTCATCAAGTTGGTCTGGATCCGGCTGTATCCCTTTCTCTCTTATCACATACCCCAGAAACGTTCCGGATTGCACTCCAAAGACACATTTTTCGGGATTTAATTTTAAATTAAACTTTGTGAGGTTGGCAAAAGTTTCTTGGAGATCTGCTATGTGTAATTATTCTTCCACACTCTTCACCATCATGTCATCAATATATACTTCCATATTTCTCCCAACCTCTAATAGGTAGCCCCAGCATTCTTCAACCCAAAATTTATCACCTTCTAACAATGGAAGCCCCTATCTGTAACAAAAGTAGTGTCTCATGGTCCTTCAGATCCACTTGTATCTGATTATAACCGGAGAAGGCATCCATGCAATAACTTGTTCCCAGATGTGGAGTCTACCAACTGATCTATCCGGGGGACTCGATACAGATCTTTTGGGCAAGCCCTATTGAGGTTAGTAAAGTCGATGCGCATACGCTATTTTCCATTATTCTTCTTTACTAACATTGGATTGGCCGTCCATAAAGGGTATTGAGAATCCTTTATGTGCCCCATTTTGGTAAGCCAATCAACCTCTTGAACTATGACATTAGCTTTTTATTTAGAGAAATCTCTTCTTCTCTGCGCAACAGTTGCAACATCTCTCCGTATGGATAATTGGTGTGATATAACATTCGCAGGCACTCCGATCACATCAGCGTTACACCAAGAAAAAACATGTTGGTGGTTTGCCAAAAAGGACAACACTTTATTCTTCAATTCTGGTGTCATCTTAGATCCAACTTTAACATTTCTTCCTTCTGCCAGAGAGTGGGTTTCAACTTCTTCAATTGGTATAAAAACACCAGGGGTATCTCTGGGGTCATCAATTTCAGCCTCACCCCTAGAGGGCCCCAACAACTGCTAATATTTTTTTACCCGGACTGCCCCCCCCCCCAATGTTTTAGGGGCAAGCGTAGTTGCATAACATTCCCTTGCTATTTTTTGGCTACTCCGGAAAACTCCCACTTGTCCTTGAACAACATATTTTAAACATTGGTGAACTGTTGAAGCCACAACATGCATCCTGGAGAACCAGGATCTTCCCAAGATTGCATTATAACACGTGGGACAATCTACCACAACGAAACGTACCCTGACCATCTTCTTGAAAGGGCCATTGCCCAACAAAACCTCATCCTCATACTCCCCGACCACGTCCACAGATCTTCCAATGAAGCCCACAATAGACTTGTTCGAACGCTGAATCATTGCCGGATTCTTCATCTGTTTATAGGAACTTAAAAAGAGAATGTTGACTGAGCTGCCAGTGTCAACCAAAATTCGCCTGATGTTATTGCCCCCAATCGATGCTCCTATCACCACAACATCTTCATGAGGACCAGCTATGTCCCTTAAGTCATCTTCATCAAAAAAATGAAGGGGAAAGTAATTTGGGACTGGTAGGAGGACATGCCTCCCTCTAACTGAGTATCCAGAGTGTGAACATACCTATTCCTTGGAGAAGGAGTTGGCGCAGTCATTGTGTCTCCCCCAAATATAGTAAGCGACTCAAAAAATCTTATGAGCCCAGACACTGTCTTGGTATGTTCTGTTATAACACCCACTTTATTCTGGGCTGGATCAAGATCCAAATACTCTGATTCTACATCAAATCTTTCAAAGATTACCATGGCCCCATCCGGAACCGATGTCCATGCATTGTGTGTTGGGTCATTCTGATGAGAATTATCAGGTTTATTCCCACTTCTTCTCATGACATAACCCCCTAATTTTCCTCTTTCAATCAGATTTTGCACCTCTTGTTTCAAAGCGATGCAATCTTCTGTGTTATGGCCAATATCATGATGATATTGACAGAACAAGTATTACGACTTTCCCTAGGAGATTGAAGTGATGTCGGCTTCCTAAAATGTACCTCATCTTTTGTTTTGTCATAGATGGTTGCCACATTCTATTTCAATTCAGCAAACCACTCCAGTTGGACCCAAGGTCCTCGTTTATTTCTAGACTGCTGGCTCTGAGCTGGACCTGGGTGAGACTGAGTCTGCTTGGCCCTGTTGGGACCTGTCCGGCTTCCTTAGCCAAATCTCCTCCCACTGTGGTCTCCAATTTTGTGTGGATTATTTTGAACTGAGGGTAATTTCGTCGGTGTTTTAGAGAATTTCAAATATATTAAATGTTCGGGTGTTTTGTAGTGAGAGATTTAAGCTGCTTGGTTGTATTAAATGTTCATTACCCTCATTAATGAAAGTGGTTGGGTATTTATACCCTTAATTATGGACCCATGGGATTTCAGGTCAAGTTGTAAAACTGGATCGAGTTTAAAGACCCATTAGTTCTTAAGTAAATTAGCACCTAGCTTAGTCAAAAGGTGTTCAATGTTTTAGTACTTTTGTCTTGTCCGGATAGTTCAGTGGGCAGTTATTGTCTGAAGTACTCCTGTCCGGTTTTCTCAGTGAGCGGTGATGAATAAATCCGGACTCGTCAACTGTAATTGGTGGTGCCGGCTGAACGGATCGTCCAGTGACAGTAACAGCATGTCCCGGATTTTATTTAAAAAAAATATTGTATTTTAAATTAGTTTTATAATTAATTTAAAATATATTAATTTATTTATTTCACAAATATGATGTGTTTAGTATTTTAAATATTGTATGTTTATTTGTGAATTAAATTTTATATGTTTGAATGTTTAAATGGTTGATGCATGACTAAGGTTTCATCAACCAGTAGGTGAAACTAAAGAATTAATTTTATTGGCCCTCCAGAAGGTTAAATTAATCTCCTAAAGAATCCTAGACTTTGAAACGTTTGAGGGTTAATTTAAATTTGAATATTACCGGCCCTCCGAAAGGTTAACTTTTAGGTTTCAATTAATCACGAACGAGAGAAAATCACTAAAATGATATTTGTATTATTTTTAATTTTAAGTATGTGAAATCAGTCATTTGGAAGGTTTCACCGGCACTTAGGAAAATTATTTACATATATGCCTAATATATCATTTGAAGTAGGTAAAATTGACCCTCCAGAAGGTTTCACCGGTACTTGTGAAAAATAAATTAAGGTTATTTTAATATAAGTAAGTGAGATCATCCCTCTAGAGAGCTTCACTAGTACTTAGGAAATTAAAATAATGGTCTTGATATTTTATAAACTCATAAAATGTATGTTAATACGATTTGCCCTCCGATATTTATTATTAGGGTATTTTGACATTTTACATGTAATGTTCATGCATATTTTTCAGTAATTGTCAAGTTTCTAAATGTGCTTTGTTTGTTGTTTGTTCTATTTATAATGTCCACGGGTTACACTCTATTGGAGAATCTTCCATCTATGTTGGATTGTTTGGACTTTCAATAATGGAAAGAAAATATGTTATTATACTTGTTTGTACATGACTACGACTATGCACTGACTGATCCCAAACCATCTTCCCTTAGTCCGAAAAATACACTATAAGAATCTAATGAAAATAAAGAGTGGGAGAAGTCTAAAAAATGATGCATGGATCTGTCGTTACAGAGAATTACAGTAGCATATCGGGGGTTGTCCCGAAGAATGTTACCATTGGCACGGTCTTTCTCACGGAGGTCGAGAAAGTCTTTGTCAAAAATAATAAGGTAGAGATGTAGCATCTAATAAACGAGTTATGTACTAAAAGGTATAATGGAAAAGGTAAAA
The DNA here is from genome assembly GCA_036936605.1 of Limnanthes douglasii subsp. nivea. Taxonomy (NCBI): domain Eukaryota; kingdom Viridiplantae; phylum Streptophyta; class Magnoliopsida; order Brassicales; family Limnanthaceae; genus Limnanthes; species Limnanthes douglasii. The sequence goes on from JAUPFV010000002.1 coordinate 296,258,670, forward strand.
TCCATGAGTACATTCTTGGCATGTCTATGATTGGCCAAAAGGTAAAGAAAATCAGGGTAAACATTCTTGAGGAATGCATTGTGGGATTCACATTTAATAGTTGCGAAGCCGGTTTAAGTATTTCAAATCCACCTATAATTTCATGCGGGAAAATGGAATATCAATAAGTTGATTTCTCATGCTAAATAGGAAAAGAAAAAACTTAAAAGGGTGTCGCCTGAAGTTAATGTAATAACATCTTCAAAAGAGCCAGGGCCTAAGCGGAAGGTAGATAGAAAATGACCACGTCAAGGTCCGGTAAAAAAAGCCTAAGGAATCAATCGTTAGTCAATGATTTTTATACATATAAAAAAACATCTTAAGAAATAAATATTGCGAGAAACATCGAGTTTACATGTAAAACAAAGGTGATCTCACATATTTGGTTATTTCAAAAAGTAATATAGTTTTTGTAAAAAGAAACTTAGTGTATTGATTTGGCTGTAACAACTCATATCTATATTTTTTTCCAGGGTATGTCAATGAGCAGGATGCTTATTGAGGATGAAATATATATATTTTCACTGCAGACGGGAGCTCTTGTCACGTTTAAGCTTTCTGTGATTTATATTTAAAACTTTCCATTAGACATGTTTTATTTCTTGAGAACGTAATATATGTTCACGATTTTGATAGAATTTAGTTTATATTCCAATTTTGGACTTACAAGGTTATTTATATTTAATGGGAAACAATTGTCTTACAGTCTCTTTAAATAATATAATTATTTGGAATGAAAGTTTAATGAAAGATGATAATTTGTCTTTATTACATACTATTGCTGATGGACATATTGGTATGACTGCACAACGTATAAGAAACAACATTACTAAATCTGAAAGATCCTCTAGATTGTGGCATAAGCGGTTAGATCACATATCCAAAATTAGAATAGGAAAGCTTGTAGTTGAAATTTTATTTGATCTCCTTGATTAATTTGACTTCAGTATATGTGTTGAGTGTATCAAAGGTAAACAAGCCAAAACTAAACGGGTAGGGTCATATAAGGCGACAAAAGCGTTAGATTTGATACATGTCGATATATTTGGAACATTTCCAAGGAATAGTGGAACGTGCAGTGGTACTTTATATCGTTTATCGATGATTTATTTTTTTGGATACCTTTATCTTCTTCATCAAAAGTCTGAGGCCCTTGACTAGTTCAAATATTTTAGGACCAAAGCAAAAAAAATAACTCAGTAAGAGCATTAAATGTGTTAGATCTAACTATAGTGGTGAGTACTATGGTAGATGTGATGGATCTGGTTAAGAATGTTAAGGGCCCTTTGCTTAATACCTATTTTAGTGTGGCATACTACTTTTATACATAATGTCAGGTTCATCATGCATGAATTGTGTATCTGAAGGCAAAGCCGAACACTAAATAATATGGTCAGAAGTATGATAAGCCACTTATCTCTATCATTATCTCTACATGGGAAGCTATCAAATGTGTCACTTACATACTCAATAGAGTACCCACTAAGGTAATTGTTAGAACCGCATAAGAGCTTTGGAATGGGTGTAGACCCAACTTAAAGTATTTTCATGTGTAGGATTTTCCAGCTATGGCGAGGTTTTACAAACTTTAGGAAAAGAAATTGAACTAAAAAACAATCAGTTGTTATTCATAGGTTATCACAACAATCAATAAGATTTAAGTTCAATAGTTATATCGTTGGTACTATATTTGAAATGGGAATGTAAACTTTTCTCAAGGATATTCAGTTTTGAGCGAAGAATAATGAAACCAATTTTGATTTTGAGAAAGAGTCTTTAGAGATTCATGATAGTTTTAGCCGAGATACTCAAGTATCAGAAGGTTGAGCTTTAATGCCAATAATTTTAATACTTGTTTTCCTCAAATTAGCACTAATGTTTGACTTGAAGGTTCTAACAAAGATAAGGATATGATCCAAGTATAACAAGGAGAACCTCAAGGTAATCTTCCATAATAAGATCCAAATAAAATCGTTCATAATGATCAAGTTGTACCTCCTCAAAAAGTAAAACAATAGGAAATAATGCCTTTAAAAATATCCATGAGATTGACGCTATGAATGAATAGTATAAATTTGATGTAGGACAATGTTGTATCAGATCTTGTCTCATTACCTAAAGGGAAAAAGTCAATTTGTTGTAAGTGGTTTTACAAAATCAAACGTGATTCATTGGGTAATATAGAAAGTCATAAAACACATCTTGTAGCAAAACGTTATAATCAGTGCTAAGGTATTTATTTTAAATAAACATTCGCTCCAGTATTTACGAAGGATGTATTAGAATAATCATGGTATTAGTTGTATGTTTTGACCTTGAGCTTCAATAGATGAATGTTAAAACATATTTTCTTAATGATGATATTAAAGAAACGTTGTATATGGTGCAACCAAAGCACTTTATAAAACGCAACTCAAAGGATCTAGTTTACAGGCTTAAGAGATCTATCTATGGGCTCAAACATGCCTCTAATCAATGGTACCACAAATTCCGGATAAAAAACACCAGTCGTCCTTCACGTTTACCACTTGTAACAAGTTAGTCCCTTTCCTTTGAGGCTGTAATAAAGCGGTCCTTCGTGTTTCAGAAACCATAATAAAACCATCATTTTCGAATTCAGCCCAACTTTTGTACCCTTAATACCCTTTGACCAGCCACATCAGCGATCCACGTAGGAAGCTGATGTGGCAACAGTAAAAAAAAATTTAAAAAAAAATTACTTTTACCTAGTCCTTTTACCTTATTTTGAAACCTAAACCCGACCCAATTAAATAAAATAACCCGGTTAGCCCAAATCCTTCTCTTATCCGGCCCAACCTTTTAACCCTTTATAAGCAGCAGTTGTTATGCGTTTTATCTTTTGCTTAGCAGTTGTTATGCGTTTTATCCTTTGCTTAGCAGTTGTTATGCGTTTTATCCCTTGCTTTTGCTGGTTTTTTTATAAGTAACAGTACACAATTTTGACGAAAAAGATGAGTTATTAAGGAGACACAAGTGCCCTCTTAGCTCCATTTACGGATAAGAGCCTAATTATTACGAGTTCAATGGGATCGATTTTTACATATTTATTTTATTGGAGAAAAATTTAATGATTTCATTTTATTATATAAAATAATATGTATTTCAGAAATTGTTAATATGGATATGATGATTTTTAAGAAATAATTAAGAATTAGAAGGATGTTTGGAAAATTATTTTTTAGATGAATATACGCATATATTGGCTAATGTAAACATCAAAACTAATATATCGTGCTAATGTTTAGAAGGTTTCTTTCACATTTACCCTTATAAAAATTCAAAATTGACTAACGATTTCCAAAGCGAAGACAGTGTGGTAGCTAGCATCGTGCCTTCTTCACAAACTTTACCATGGATGTGGTAGTTCGCTCTGCCATTCTCAAAAACTCCTATAAATACCTCATTCATCCATCACCATTAACGCAGCTCAAAATCTCCAACTTCCAAAACCCTAACTATGGCTCCAACAACACTCACTGATTTCGCTGATGACAAAACCTTAAACCTAAAATTCGTCCGAGATGAAGACAAACGGCCCAAAGTAGCTTACAACATCTTCAGTTTTGAGATTCCAGTCATATCTCTCGCCGGAATCAAAAACGTCGATGGAAAAAGACAAGAGATTTGCGAGAAGATCGTCAAGGCCTGTGAAGACTGGGAGAAGAGATGAGAGAGGAGAAGGAATTGGGATTAGGGTTAGATTTCTAGCTTAGGTTGGATTTGGGGTTAGATTTGGGGTTTAGGTTAGAATGAGAAAGGGAAAGGCTCTGTGACTTATTCGATTTAGGGTTAAAAGGTTGGGACGGATAAGAGAAGGATTTGGGCTAACCGGGTTATTTTATTTAATTGGGTCGGGTTTAGGTTTAAAAATAAGGTAAAAGGACTGGGTAAAAGTAAATTTTGTTTTTACTTTTTTTTACTGTTGTCACAACAGCGTCCTACGTGGATTGCTGATGTGGCTGGTCAAAGGGTATTAAGGGTACAAAAGTTGGGCTAAAATAAAAAAGGATGGTTTTATTATGGTTTCTGAAACATGAAGGACCGCTTTATTGCAGCTTCAAAGAAAAGGGATTAACTTGTTACAAGTGGTAAACGTGAATGACGACTGATGTTTTTTACCCTACAAATTCCACAAGTGGTAAACGTTAAGATAATAGTCAATTATTATTTTGAAATCAACTCGGTTGAGGATTGTATGTATGATAAGTTTAGTGGAAGTAATTTCACATTTCTTATATTATATATGGATGGCATATTGACATATTAGAAGTCTGATAAATTAGAGATTATTGGGTATTCCGACTTGGATTTTGTTGGATACATAGACACAATAAAGAGCACATTATGAAAGATATTCTTATTTTATGGAGGTGCAATATCATGGAAAAATATAAAGCAAACACGTATTGCATCATCCACCATTGCAGCATAATTTGTTGTGTGCGTTGAAGCATCGAACCAGGTACTGTGGCTGTGGAAGTTTCTTACCAGATTACGTATTAGAATGTCACATAAGGTTGTATTACGATAAAAATTCCATGGTGTAGTACTCTAACAACAACATGAGCTCGTCTAAATCCAAACACATAAATATAAAGTTCTAGTTTGTTAAGAAAAAAGTACAAATGGGTCAAATAAATATAGAGCACGTCTGCACAAACTCCATGATACGAGATCCTCTAACAAAGGTGGTTTTGCCTAAGGTTTTACAGGGACACACCATTTGTACGGGTGTTGTTACTTTAGAGGATTATTATATTTAGTGGGAGAGTATTTAATAAGGTCTGATGTTATATTTTGCAGTATTATGCATATTAAGTTTTATATATACTTGGAAATATTTATTGATATTTGTATTGTATTGGATCTCCAAAGTTATGAACCATTCAAGAGTGGATATGTACGATTACAAGTCATTGACAATAGATTCACATATTCTATCAAAGTTCAATATATATTCTTGAGTAGCATATGGTGGTCTAAGTGGGAGATCGTTGGACCATATTTATTTAATATATTTACGGACATATAATAATTTAGACTAACATGCTAAGGATATACATATTAATTCATTGTGTTAACGTATTCCAAATTGAAAGTAATCGGTTTAATTCAATAATTAATTGAATTGGACATATGGGTCAAAATATGTTATGAGCCTAAGTGTGGTAACTGTGTTGAATTTGGGCACTATGAAAAAAGCACCCAAATCTTAACATTCAAAAGTGGATTGATAATTCACAATGTAAATTGATTTATCAACTTACTATGTTATGATCCCCAATGACGATGTAGTAAAATAAAATGATAATTACAACTTTGGGTTTCAAGTTGTAAAGTATATAAATAAGATGCTTAGGTTTTGGAATTTCTTCATCATAAGCCTAAAACAATCGCAACTGTTACCTTTAGGGAGTTAGAAGATCTCTTACTCTTTTTTAGTTCTTTCTACAGATGTTTCACAAAGATCGTTCGGAGAACAATAGCTGATTCTGATTAATATTCAAACTGCAGTAGATTTTAGAAGAACTTATAATGGAAAGCATCAGATAAATCATAAGTTCGTCCAATTCATTTATTCTAATAGGAGAATCAACTCAAATGGCTTTATATATTTTTCCGCATATTGTTATATTGGTATCACTACTAGATATACTATTTTTTTAAACATTCCCTCTTTTTTGCGGTTGTTGATCGGTTATCATTCACAACTTATTCAAAATGAATTTGTAATAGGGTCTGTTTTGACACATTTAAGGAATTCATGTTAGTTTTTACAACCAATCTGCAACGAGCGTAATGTTTGGATGCACAACTTGTCTGTTTCAATGGGTTAGCAACACATTTATTTTGAGGGTTTTCTTTTAATTTTTAAATTTAATAATTTGGGCTTTGTGACGCAATGGGATGTTGAAAATATTCAAGACGCTTATTAGTTTAGTTTACTACCTACATTTCACTCAAATCATTTTACCAATATTAAAACTGCCATGTTTACCGTTTGTTTTTAAATCTAATTTTGTACCCAATTAAGACCCACCCAATGAATATTTATTACCTGACCCAAACTTAATACATAAATAGAGAGCCCAAAATCATTCATTAACTCGGATGCCACTTTACTCTTTCGGGAATTTTTTATTACGTTTAAAGAAAGTGCATTGGCATGCTTCAACAATCTACGGCAGGATGAGTTGACAACTTTAATGACTTATGGGCGTTGTTTTGAAATTTATTCATTGCTCATAATGCTTTAAAGATACAAGGAAATTACCTCACGAATTCGTTCCAAAAAGCAGAGGAATAATTAAGGGAGTGTTCTTAACAATCCATTAAGGAAATTGGTGCTTTAGAAGTTTGTAATATAAATATGCTGTTTATAAATTTTAAGAGAAGATTGTCTTGTAATACTAGTACGTTGGAAGATCTAATCAAGTTCCTGGTGGGTTGCATTGGAGACTTGTTAGCAAGGATAAAAATGTACATCAAAGTGGAGGATACAACAAAATTAGAGTAGTACAAATTAAGATGACACGAAAAAGATTGGTGATGAGGGTACAATTCATGGTTAGTGATGAAACTTTAGATACAGCTCGACTAGTCTTCCCAAGCTCGGCTAGTCATAATCAGCCTCTTTTTGTCATGCTCAGCTTGGTTAGTAATGTTCAGCTTGGTTAGTGATGTTCAACTCGTTCAATTATGTTTGGCTTTGTTAGCCTCGTCTTCAACACCTCATCTACAAGAAGCTCAGGTATTCATGCTCAGTCAGTTAGTAATGCTCGGCTTGGTCGTCCTCACCTTCAACACCTCATCTTAAGGAAGCTCGGTTAGTCATACTTAGCTCGGTTAGTCATGCTTAGCTCATTCAATCATGATCGGCTTAGTCAGCCTCACCTTCAGCATCTCATCTTCGGAAGCTCGGCTAGTCATGCTCAACTTGGGTAATGATGCTCAACTTGGCCAGTCATGCTCGACTCGATCAGTCTCACCTTTAGCACCTCATATTCAGGAATCTCGGTTAGTCATGCTCATCTTGATTAATGATGCTCAGCTCGGTCATTCATGCTTGGCTCGGTCAGCCTCACTTTCATCACCCCTTCTTCAGGAAGCTCGGTTAGCCATGCTCAGCTCGGTTTGTTATGCTCAACTCCGTTAGCCATGCACAGCTCGGTCGTCATGCTCAACTTGGACAACCTTATCTTCAACACCTCATCCTCAGCACCTCGTCTTCAACACCTCATCTTCAGCACTTCATCTTCATAAATGACATCTATGATTAATTATAAATTACTAAGAAACGTTGGAAATATTACTACATATTTGTTATCTCAAATATGTAACATATAGGGATTTAATATGGTTATATAGAGAGTCTTTGTGACTAATAAAAATAAGAGAGAGGCTCCAAGTGTAAAGAGAATTGGAGACATAAAAATCATCATTTACAAATATAATCTTCTCTCGATTGTTTCTTATGTTTTTTGCCTTGTTCTCTCTTTAGAAAAAATTTATTTGGTGCTTGATTATGTTTTTACCTCATCAAATTGTCCTCATATGTGGGAAACATTATGTTCCTCATTTTTATAAAAAAAAATTAGAGAAAAATGCGTCGTAACATTTTTCTCCTCTGATTGAGCAACGACGTGACCTGTGCCAAAGAGCATTTTCGATTAGTTCTTTTGACGATAAAATGGTAGATCGCCGCTAAACGTTGGCGGTTTCCGATCTCTTTTCTTGAGTAAGTTTCACGACTTCACTATTTTTCTCACGAAATGATTTATTAGGTCAAATTTTAGTTATTTAACCAAAGCAGCGAGCAACAGTTGTCAACAGTTGTCAAACACCTATTCGAGAGGTCGTTTGAGGTAATACAATCTTTGTCTCTTATTTTATTTCAAAAACAAAGTCAATAAAAAAAACTCAAATTAAATCGATCGCACAAGAGATTTAACGTAGTTCGGATCATAAAGAAATCATATATCTACTGGCAACGAACACTTCTTTTATAAATAAGTAGGTTACAGAAAAACACTCAAACACAAAAAACTTAATCACTCTTTGTAACAAAAGATGATGTGATACATAATCTCTTATCTCTTAAAAGACCTAAATCTATTATCTCTCTCCAAAGAACTCATATCAACTCACTCCACTAATTGTAAAGCTCTATCTTCTTCTTTTTATAAGTAAACTATGATAAATTATAATCCATTAATTAAAGAATCTAATAAATAATGAAAACAAAATTAATAAAAAAATATAATTAATATAGATGGCCAAATTAGGAAATCTAATTAATATTGAAGACCAAATTAATAATCTAATTAATATAAAAAATTCATTAATATCGAGTATAAACTAATATAGGAAATCCATTTAATATAGAATATACAATTAATATAGGATATCCAATTAATACAATAATATCCAATTAATATAGAAAATCTAATTATTATAGGAATTTAATTAATATAGAATATCTAATTAATGTAGAAATCTAACTATTATAGCAGACTAATTTAGAAAAGAGTAGTATGTTTCGCGTTATTTTAAGCAGACATTTAACAATTCTACCTCGATGATTTAATTACTAACTAGAGACAAACTGTCTACCTGCACGTTTGGAGTGATCAATTCTTATGCAGTCCTCGAACTCTATCGAGGTAATATTTCCTCCCAGTATACCAGTCTCCTGATCTTATACATCCAAGAAAGCTGTAGTAACATCAATCTAATCTATCCCAAGATCAGACCGAGCAACACTTGACAATTGCTCCACAATTTGAATATCTGAAGCCTTTGACTTATTAAACTTCACATCAAGACCTGAACCCAACAATGGTTGAACTTTATTTGCAAAGTTCGAATCCGAACCTAGCTTGATAACAGCTTTCATAAAGGTATCTAAATGTCCACCCAAATGTTCAAACTCCATCTCAACTCCAGCTCCACGACCGAAAGTCTTGGGGCTCATGTTGACGATGTTAAAATGTCCAAAATAGCTCATTCGCTTAATATTTTCTTTTGTCCAGCTGTCATAACCCTTACTCCAAGTAAGTTACGATTCATATTCTCAGTTATTCTATGCTTCGAGGTACTCTTCCAGATTATGCGCCTATTGATACCAAATTTAGAACAATAGCTAGTGAATGGTCGGTTCACTAATATCACGTCATTTTCAGTCATAAACCTCTGCAGGTAGTTCCTATGTTGAATCTCTACCTGCTTCGACAAGCCTTCAGTTGCCTCTAGCCGAACTCCAGCAGATTCATTCCCCACACTAGACGCCCCTGCTACTACGGACACGTCCATCTAGTAGATAGCTTGAATCTAATACTTCCTTCGAGGAATCCATCATTATGACTGCCCTTGACTTTACTCCAAGATCTGGGATTCACCAATGATGTAGCCCAAAAAGTCCAAACAAAAGCCTTACTAATTTTATTTTATTTTATTCAAATAAATCAAATCTAATTATATTAAGATTTTATTTTATTTTATTTTATTTTACTTTAAAATATTTAGTTTATTTCCTTGTATTATAATTTAGGGTTTTGAGAAGCTCTTATATAAAGCCTCATATGCCTTAAGTTATTTTAAGTTTTTGGAATAATAGATTTTTTATCTTTGAAAATTTCACTCTTTGTTACCCTTAGATTAGGGTTTCATTATGTTACCCTTGAATTAGGGTTTCATCTAACGTTGTTTTTTCTTCTATTTCCGCCGCGTCATCAGTTTGGTATCAGAGCCTCAGTTCCTGCTACGGGTCAAGCATGTTTCTGAATCTTGATTTCATCTGATTCAAGGTCTAAATGAGAGAACAACATATGGCCATGAAGATCTCAAAGATCGTTTGGTATGCGGGAGACACACTAGGTGTTTCAATGACGATCATATTGACCGGTTACTGAGGGAGTTTAAATTGACTACCAATCGTCGAATCAAGGTAAAAATTGCTTATCGAGATGCTGTCTCAGGCTATGAAGAGGTTTTCAAAACCATTTTTTTTTCATCAACTGGATATGGGGATGTTATCTTCAGGACATGGGGATATTATATTAGTCAAAAATATTATTCTTCTCCTATACTAATATAAGTATAGGATACACAATGTTTAAAAACAACTACAATACAAAAAAAATTAATAAAAATTTCTTCTTCCCCTATCTCTTTTATTATCTACAATTGGTATCTCTTTTATTATCTACGATTTTTATTATCTACCATGCTTCGTGTTACTTGAGGTCTATATTTAGGAGCGTCCATTTCGCCTATCCATCCAGTAGTGTCTCCTCCATCAGTTTGTCCGGTAGCGTTTTCGTCTAATAGAGCTATTTTCCGAAGTCAACAGGTGGAGCAACCAAGTCCAACTCGGTGTACACGTTACAACCGCTCGACTTATATTATAACTGTATTTTGTGACGAGCTAAGGATATAAAGCGAGCTGAAAGTAGATGGTTTGTGGTTGTCTTCGAGGTTCGTCTCCAAGGGATCTCTCCGAGAGATCGTCCTCGAAAGTTCATGTCTAAGGGCTTGTTTCTATTCTAGTATCGTCCGCTCCAAGGGTGGTTTCCAAAGGTACGCCTCCATTTCAGTATAGTCCGCCCGAAGACTGAAGCAGATTTCTCTCCAACTAGATGCTATTTTCAACCGATGCGGAGTCTTAGTAAAGAAAAGAAAAGAAAATTCTCCCTTTCTTCAGAAGTAGATCTATTAGTTTCTGTTTTGACTATGATGACAACGGTGGAACATTCTCCTTTCAAAACAGAAATGACTGGGGTCTCTCAGCACCAAGTTCAGAGGATCTTATATAGGAGCGAAATAAAAAATTGCTATCAAGTGCGGCCAATATTGTATTATTGTATATCAGTCCGATCCAACAATAGGCTTCATCAATTGATGGGTCTATTTTGACTGAAGGGGTCCGCCTGAGAATTTACTTTCCCCATTTCACAGATCAAAGTCCATACAGCACCGACTTGCCTCCAGTTTACTCTAGAGATTGATCATCGCTTTCCAAACTCCACAACTCCATGTGGTCACCCGGATTTTGGCTCAAAAGTGCAAATAGTGATGAGCCGTCTACCCGTAATTTACGTGAAGAACTCCATCTTAGCTCCATTAAACATAACAGTCCGGCTCCATACACGTGAGTTTAAGATGAGGCCCGGTAGAGGCTTAGAAACCGCAGGAACCGACAAATCGTAACATCATTTTGATCTCCAATATTGTACCGATGAGAAGGTGCAGTGAAGATTGGAAGTCGAAGGGGTCATCTTCAAGGTCCAAGGACAAGAACCCGAGTACAGTGTCTTTTTCTATCTATAAATAGCAAGATCGAGCACCAGACCTCGAGATCAGTTAGTCCGTCGTAAGAAAATGATTAAATGATGTGGCAGTGTTAGGAGACAGATAAAAATGATGATGGTGGGAAGATAGTACATAGAGGACAGTGAGCATGAAAAATTGGAGGAAAAGAGTGCGTGTAAGTATAGTTGTGATATTTGTTTTGAAGTGAGAAGTAACATCAATAGTACATGTAGTGTACAACTTGGCTGTAGTGCGGGTGTACGTAATAGTGGTACACAGAAAAACGACATTGACAAGTATTGCAAAACGAATGTGGTGGTTTGTGATATGATAACTGTATGCACGAAGAAGCATTACTGTTATGGTAACAGTAATGCAACACGATAGATGGTGCTTTCATTAAGAGGGACACAGAACATGTGTGTGGTACAAAAGTAATAGAGACTAGTTACATACATGAAGAAAAAACAGAACATGTACGCAAAAAATGAATAATAATGCGATGAATGTATATTAAGAGCGACACAAGTTTATACTAAACAACGAGATGTGGCGCCCTCTCCAATAACAGAGGGAGAAAATGTAATAGCATTGGGATAAAGGGAGCATGTTCAAGGAATGCGAGGCCCGTATTCAGTATTGGACTGAGCCAGCTCCAGCTCAATCAGTGAAGCCTTCTCAACCATTTCCATCAGTATGCCCGTCTGCTCCAGCTCCACAATCAACTGTCCCGTCAAAGTAGACTCGGCCTCGGCAATCAGCTAAAAGGAATCAACCAATCCACAATATTGAACCAACTAAGGGAAAGATACTTTTGTTGTTGGGGTTTCTTCCATTGGGAAATTCGAATAAAGCTAAATATTATGGTGGGCGTTTTCCCAATTGGTCTCAGATATCATAGCTTTTTCCTTCCTCGTCAGGGTAACATTGTGAAGAATAAACTTCATCCCGTAGAGGACCCCCAATCCCACATTGCTAACAAAGAACATAAAAGAGTGTATATAAGTGTGAGCCCACCTCAACTAGCAAGAGGCCTTTTGGGAGTACACCCAAGAGCAAACCTGTGCGCTCCTACGAGCGCAAAGCGGACAATATCTCGTTAGTCCGTGAGGTCGGTTCACACACTCGCACACCAATTCTAATATGGTATCAGAGCCAGTTCATCCCATAGAGGACCCCCGATCCCACATTGCTTACAAAAAACATAAAAGAGTGTATATAAGTGTGAGCCCACCTCGACTAGCAAGAGGCCTTTTGGGAGTACACCCAAGAGCAAACCCGTGCGCGCCTACGAGCGCAAAGCGGACAATATCTCGCTAGTCCGTCAGGTTGGTTCACACATCCGCACACCTATTCTAACAAACATAAGCTTCTAAAAACCACATACAAGTAAGGTATCCACGCATTTCAGTCCCCAATTTTACTCTGAGGATGGGAGTGGGGATAATGAATGCAAGAAGATAAAGCTCAGTGATATTTCAGTGATAGTGCTGTTTGCACAGTGTTGGTTACGTAATCACCAAGAAACATTCCTTTGGAATGAATCTTCTTGTTTGGAGAAATTTCCAGTGCTGATGTGGTTGTTGAGCATTTTGCGAAACACATGCCACTGTATGTTGTGAATCAAGTTGAAATAAAAAATCGGCAGTTGCAGATGATATCCAAGAACTGTATTATTTGCAAATGATTGAACCAATAAATTCCACTTGAAATTACTAGCCTACCCTCAGGCGGTTATTATCCACACCAAGCCATATTTACATATGAGTTTCCCACTTGGTTTTTACCCTTGGGATTACTTAATTCATCTTGAGCCCTTAGAGACTCTTCAATCTTAAAATGACTACCAAGTTCGACTAGAGTCATTTCTTCCTTGTTGTGTTTCAGTGTGTGTTTAAAATCCTTCCACGAAGGAGGCAATTTGTCAATAACAGAAGAAACCGAAATACATTCGTCCATTTTCATATTGTGTTGAACAAATTGACCCAGAATTCTTAGTAGTTCATTATACTGTTCCATTACACGTCCATCTTCTGTCATGTATTTTGATTCTATAGAATCCCATAACTCTTTTGCAGATTCGACATTTTGGTATACATCAAACAAAGTATCAGACATACCGTTTAATATATGGCATCGGCAAATGTAGTCATCATTCCCCCACTTGATGCGCCTCCTCGTTTGTTCCAATGTTTCATTCTCAGTGATATCTGGCCAGGGGGTACTCAAGACATACACAACCTTGAGTGTAGTCAACAGAAAATGCATCTTTTTCTCACATCGTCTGAAATCATGTCCTTCGAACTTGTCAAACTTAGCGAATTTACTTGTCATCTCCTTCGCAGATTCTTCTCTGTTCATCATCTCTATCTTCATCAACAAGACCAGAATATTTCAATAAAATGTAGAAAATAGTATTTCGTTTCCCGATAATCTCTGAAGTCTTGTAAACAATTTCTTATTGAAATATTTTTGGGGTTTTCCAAAAATTTCAATTGGATAAAATCAGAGATATAATTTTGAACAGAGAGGATGAAAATGATCTGATATCCTTTTCAACAGAACCCATATTTATAAATTCGACCAACCAAAAAACAGTTTGGAAGTTAGGGCAGTTATGGTCTCTAAACTGGTTTTGCAATAAAACGGCTGAAATTTAAAATTTGAATAAAACGGTCAAATTTTCAATTTCGAAATTCTGTTGACTTGCAACAATAGCCGATTTAACCAAAATAAATTTTTTCCAAGCTGACCTGTCAGCTCGACCCCAGCCAGGGGCTCCGTCCCTTGACCCTGCTAATCATGATCTAATCTAACAAGCGTGCACTCCGCACTCTACGACTTGTTTGATAATATATCATGATTAAATTGATCGACTAGTCGATCCAATTACACTAAAATAAATAACAACTTATATTATAACTGTATTTTGTGACGAGCTGAGGATATAAAGCGAGCTGAAAGTAGATGGTTTGTGGTTGTTTTCGAGGTTCGTCTCCAAGGGATCTCTCCGAGAGATCGTCTTCGAAAGTTCATCTCTAAGGGCTTGTTTCTATTCTAGTATCGTCCGCTCCAAGGGTGGTTTCCAGAGGCACGCTTCCATTTCAGTATTGTCCGCTCGAAGATTGAAGCAGATTTCTCTCCAACTAGATGCCCTTTTCAACCGATGCGGAGTCTTAGTAAAGAAAAGAAAAGAAAAATCTCCCTTTCTTCAGAAGTAGATCTATTAGTTTCTGTTTTGACTATGATGACAACGGTGGAACATTCTCCTTTCAAAACAGAAATGACTGGGTCTCTCAGCACCAAGTTCAGAGGATCTTATATAGGAGCGAAATAAAAAAGTGTTATCAAGTGCGGCCAATATTGTATTATTGTATATCAGTCCGATCCAACAATAGGCTTCATCAATTGTTGGGTTTATTTTGACTGAAGGGGTCCGCCTGAGAATTTACTTCCCCCATTTCACAGATCAAAGTCCATACAGCACCGACTTGCCTCCAGTTTACTCAAGAGATTGATCATCGCTTTCTAAACTCCACAGTTCCATGTCGTCACCCGGAATTTGGCTCAGAAGTGTAAATAGTGACGAGCCGTTTACCAGCAATTTACGTGAAGAAGTCCATTTTAGCTCCATTAAACATAACAGCCCGGATCCGTACACGTGAGTTTAAGATGAGACCCGGTAGAGGCGTAGAAACCGCAGGAACCGACAAATCGTAACATCATTTGATCTCCAATATTGTACCGATGAAAAGGTGCAGTGAAGATTGGAAGTCGAAGGGGTCATCTTCAAGGTACAAGGACAAGAACCCGAGTACAGTGTCTTTTTCC
The DNA here is from genome assembly GCA_036936605.1 of Limnanthes douglasii subsp. nivea. Lineage (NCBI taxonomy): Eukaryota > Viridiplantae > Streptophyta > Magnoliopsida > Brassicales > Limnanthaceae > Limnanthes > Limnanthes douglasii. The sequence continues at coordinate 296,273,871 of JAUPFV010000002.1, forward strand.
ATCTCTAAATAGCAAGATCGAGCACCAGACCTCGATATCAGTTAGTCCACCCTAAGAAAATGAGTAAATGAAGTGGCAGTGTTAGGAGACAGATAAAAGTGATGACAGTGGGAAGTGTTGCATTTAATCTCAAACCTCTAATTTTGTTCTTTGAGTTTGCCCGTTACTTTTTCACATTGTTCTTTCAATTTGTTCTCTTTTTTTGTCTACTCAATTTTTTGACTATTTAATAGTTATTTCTATTACCTAATAAATCAATTTGTTTTGAGATTTGAATTGGTATCAGAGCCTGAAGGTCTTGGCAGACGTATTTGTTTCACTAACGATGGAGGTGAACAAAAGAAAAGGAGGTTCGTACGGCCTGAGCTACCCAATGCTTGATAGAAGTAATTATATGGCTTGGGCTCTCAAAATGAAAGTTTATATGCAAGCGCAAGGGGTCTGGAATGCAGTAGAGCCAAAAGATCCCAATGTTGTTGTCGAAGAGAAGAAAGATAAGATAGCGCTAGCAATGGTGTATGAGGCAATTCCCGAAGATGTATTGCTCTCAATTGCGAACAAGAGAACAGCGAAGGACGCCTGGGATATGATAAGAACATTATGCCAAGGTGCAGACAAAGCAAAGAAGGCACGGATTCAAACCCTAAAATCTGAATTCGAAATACTGAATATGGGTGACAATGAAAAATTTGAAGATTTTCACATGAGAATGAATAGCCTCGTTACAAATATTCGAGATTTGGGGGAAACAATGGAAGAATCATACGTCGTAAAGAAACTTCTGCGTGCTATCCCTGCCAGATTCCTACAGATAACTTCAACACTGGAGCGATTTGGAGACATCGAGAGCATGACTGTCGAAGAAGCGGTGGGTTCACTCACGGCACATGAAGAATAGGTAAAAGGAATGACAGAAACGAAGGAGATTCAACTCATGTTGACAGAAGAGGAATGGGCTAAACGAGAAGGAGATAACAAAAAGCTTATATTGAGGCGTGAAGAATGGTTGAGGCGAAACAATGGTGACAGATCCACAAGGCAGAGAGGCCGTGGAAAGTTTGACAAGAGTGTTATCAAATGCTTCAACTGTAATATATATGGTCACTTCGCCTCAGAATGCAAGAAACCAAGAAAAAACAAGGAAACACAAGAAGCGGAGGCAAATTTGGCTGCGATGGAAGATGATGAAATGGCCCTACTCTTGGCCAAACATGATAAAGACTCGTCAAAGCTGCTCTTGAATGAGGACAAACTGCTATCTACTCAATTTCCAAGGCGTGGAGAATGTGCAGGCGAATCGAATGTCTGGTACCTGGACAATGGTGCAAGCAGTCATATGACAGGTTTTAAAGGAAAGTTTGCAGAACTGGATGAGACTATATCTGGTGTGGTGCGTTTTGGAGATGGTTCAAAAGTTGAGATAAAAGGAAAGGGCACTGTGATATTATTATGCAAAAAAGGAGAAGAAAAGATGATACGAGAGGTGTATTATATACCTAGTCTACGTAATAACATCATATCATTGCGACAGATTTCTGAAGAAGGAAATAATGTGGAACTCAAGGGAGAATTTCCGAGGATCTACGACAACAAAGACAGATTGTTGATGAAGGTAAAACGATCTGCCAATCGACTTTACAAAATTATTATTGAGACTAACAAACAGGAATGCCTGATGACTAAAGAGAATGACATCACGAGATTGTGGCATGCCCGTCTTGGGCACGTAAATTATCAAGCCATGGCTCTCATGTCTAAGCACCATATGGTAGAATGAATGCCCAGAATAATGAAACCAAATGTCGTATGTGATGGGTGCTTAATGGGAAAGCAAACCAGGAAGGTATTTCCAGCCAAATCCAAGTTTAGTGCAAAAAAGGTACTAGAACTTATACATGGTGATCTGTGTGGCCCGATATTGGTTGAGAACGGGTCAGAGAAAAGAATCAAGGTGCTGAGAACTGACAGAGGAGGTGAATTCAATTCTAATGAGTTTAAAGAATACTGTGAGAATGCATGAATTGAGCGACACCTCACGACACCCTACATTCCGCAACAAAACGGAGTGGTAGAGCGTCGAAACCGAACCATTGTGGAGATGACTAGAAGCAGTCTCAAAGAAATGCAATTGCCATCAAATATGTGGGCTGAAGAAGTCAGAAACTCGGTATACATCCTCAATAGACTACCCACGCGAGCATTGATAGGTAAGATGCCGTATGAAGCATGACAACAAGGAAGCCGCAGATAAGTCATGTATGGGTCTTTGGGTGCTTATCGCACATGAAAACTCCAAGTGTGCACAACACAAAGTTGGATGATCGCAGTAAAAAGTTAGTTAATATGGGGAAAGAGCCTGGAACTAAAGGATACCGTTTATATGATCCCAAGGAAGATCTTATACATATAAGTCGTGATGTCATTTTTGAAGAAACATAGCAATGTCCGTGGAGTGTGATTGCAGATAGGGAGGAGACACAAGAGAGTTTTATTGTGGCAAGTATGCCTGAGGTTGATGAAACAAGTCAATATGAGACCGAAATCGTGGAGTATGGCGATGACAACTATAGTGGCAATAACACCTAGACGTCAACACCACAGTCTCGGGCTTCTGAGTCTTCTCAGTCCTCTGTTGGATATGACAACCACAGTAACACTCAGGTATCCACTCCACATTCTGAGTCGTCTGCTTCTAGAATCAATCGAGATAATTAAGATGATAGCACAGAGCCAAAAATATTCAGACCTTTGAGTAAAATTTACAATGTCACAGAGGAAATAGAGCTTGATGAAGAAGAATTATGGCTCATGGGGGTAGACGAACCTGTCAACTATACATAGGCAGCAAAAGATGTCAAGTGGCGGCAAACAATGAGGCAGGAGATGGATTCTATTGAGGAAAATGATACATGGAAATTGACGAGTCTACCACCTGGACAGAAGATCATAGGTCTGAAATGGATCTATAAATTAAAAAAGGGATGCCAACGGGAAGGTGGTAAAATACAAGGCACGCCTCGTAGCAAAGGGTTATGTACAAGAACATGGCATTGATTTTGATGAAGTATACGCACGAGTTACTTGGTTGGAGACAGTGAGGTTGCTATTACCTTTGGCAGCTAAAAATCAATGGGCAGTGCACCATCTCGACGTAAAGACAGCCTTTTTGAATGGAGATATAGTGGAAGATGTATACGTTGCCCAACTGGAGGGATTTGAAAGAAAGGGACAAGAGCACCTAGTGTACAAATTGTCTAAAGCTTTGTATGGACTTCGACAGGCGCCTCGTGCTTGGTACGCCAAACTAAATTCATGTCTTATAAAGCTTGGATTTACTCGTTGTCCGTACGAGTATGCTGTATACACAAGGAAAGAGGGAGAAAACAATTTGGTTATTGCAGTGTACGTAGATGATGTTCTAGTAACAGGCACGAGTGTGTTAACAATCAAGGATTTCAAGAACCAAATGAAGCTTCAGTTCGAGATGAGCGACATAGGAAAGCTCAGCTACTAATTGGGTATAGAAGTTGAACAAGGAGAAGGATATATCGAATTAAAACAAGCAGGTTATGCACAAAAAATTCTGGAAAATGCAGGCATGGCAGATTGTAATCCAACGAAGTATCCAATGGATCCAAAGGAACAGCTTGATCGAGACGAGACAAGAAAGTTGGTCAAAGCTACAGACTACAAGAGTATGGTAGGGGGTCTACGATACTTGGTTCATACGCGACCAGATATCTCATACTCAGTGGGTATAGTCAGCCGATATATGGAAAAACCCACAAAAAGGCACCAGGATGCAGTGAAAAGAATACTCAGGTACGTTAAGGGAACTATACAACACGGGTTGGTGTATACAAAGAATAGTGGCAACAATGTGTTAACTGGGTTTTCAGACAGTGACTTGGGTGGACAAATTGAAGATAGAAAGAGCACATGAGGCATAGTTTATTACTTGAATGAGAGTATTATCACTTGGGTCTCACAAAAACAGAAGTGTGTTGCTCTATCATCGTGTGAGGCTGAATTAATGGCTGCTACTGTAGCGGCTTGCCAAGGTATTTGGCTTAGAAATACTCTTAGTCAGATAACACATGAAGCTGTTGGCCCAGTGATTTTATGCATAGATAATCGATCTGCAATCGACCTGGCTAAGAATCCTATGGTCCATGGTAGAAGCAAGCATATCGACATAAGGTTTCACTTTATCAGGGAATGCATAGAGTGAGGATAAGTTGTCTTGAAACATATTTGCAGCAACGATCAAAGAGCAGATATTTTGACAAAGGGGCTAGCTACTGTCAAGTTTGAAAACATGAGGAAACTATTGGGAGTCAAAAACTTGAGTAAACGAGGTTGAGATTAGGAGAGAGAGTGTTGCATTTAATCTCAAACCTCTAATTGTGTCCTTTAAGTTTGTTCGTTTCTTTTTTCCATTGTTCTTTCAGTTTGTGCTGTCTTTTTGTCTACTCAATTTTTTGACTATTTAATAATCATTTCTATTACCTAATAAATCAATCTGTTTTGAGACTTGAGGAAGATACTACATAGAGGACAATGAGCCTTAAAAATTGGAGGAAAAGAGTGCGTGTATGTATAGTTGTGATATTTGTTTTGAAGTGAGAAGTAGCATCAATAGTACATGTAGTGTACAACTTGGCTGTAGTGCGGGTGTACGTAATAGTGGTACACAGAGAAAAAGTAATAATGCAAAATACACATGTGTGTGGTACAAAAGTAATAGAGAGACTAGTTACATACATGAAGAAAAAACAGAAAACGTACGCAAAAAATTAATAATAATGCGATGAATGTATATTAAGAGCGACACAAGTTTATACTAAACAACGAGATGTGGCGCCGTCTCCGATAACAGAGGGAGAAAATGTAATAGCATTGGGATAAAGGGAGCATGTTCAAGGAATGCGAGGCCCGTATTCAGTATTGGACTGAGCCAGCTCCAGCTCAATCAGTGAAGCCTTCTCAACCATTTCCATCAGTATGCCCGTCTGCTCCAGCTCCACAGTCAACTGTCCCGTCAAAGTAGACTCGGCCTCGGCCATCAGCTAAAAGGAATCAACCAATCCACAATATTGAACCAACTAAGGGATAGATACTTTTGTTGTTGGGGTTTCTTCCATTGGGAAATTCGAATAAAGCTAATTATTATGGTGGGCGTTTTCCCAATTGGTCTCAGATATCACAGCTTTTTCCTTCCTCGTCAGAAGTTGAGGGTAACATAAGCTTCTAAAAACCATATACAAGTAAGGTATCCACGCATTTCAGTCCTCGATTTTACTATGAGGATGGGATTGGGGATAATGAATGCAAGAAGATTAAGGTCAGTGATATTTCAGTGATAGTGCTGTTTGCACAGTGTTGGTTACGTAATCAACAAGAAACATTCCTTTGGAATGAATATTCTTGTTTGGAGAAATTTCCAGTGCTGATGTGGTTGTTGAGCATTTTGCGAAAGACATGCTACTGTATGTTGTGAATCAAGTTGAAATAAAAAATCGGCAATTGCAGATGATATCCAAAAACTGTATTATTTGCAAATGATTGAAACAATAATCTACTTTTTACAGCGAAGCTATGAAAAACTATTTGGAAGGAGTTGAGCCGGACTTGTGATCTCCAGCAACTACCTTTGGATCAAAACGCAAGAGAAACTTGACACGTCACCTTGAATTGATCCAGAACTACTTCTCAACATATTGGGAAGAGAGCTTAGGACTTGATTATTCATGTTCTCGTGAAAGCTACCCGGTCTCTCAAGCTGAGCAGCTAAGTTGGATCCACTCTGCCCAGTGGAATATAAAGGCCTATCTGGGCTACTAGAAGAAAAGTCAAACTTGCTGGATGAAGACATTGTATCAACTTCTGTAATTTCTCAGGGTTACAATTACAAACACAATTAATGCAGTGGTGCATGGCAAAAATACAGAACCACTGCACATAAATGCCAACTTCAACTATGATTTTAATCCAAAGGCAATTCACCTTTTGAGCGGAGGCAACAAAAAAAACGAGTAGAGCTAATTGAATTGGTCTCCACTTCTTTTTACAGCACCCCGAAAGCGAAGACCTTCAATGCTGCAAATGTTGTTTTCTTCAATAAGGTTCCGCTGTCCAATTCTCCGTTTGAGCAGAGCTGTGAGCAACCCGCTAGACTGTTTTGGAGAAGATTATTTGGCGGACAAGTTTGCGTTCGAGGCCCCGGTGACAAACTTGGCAGGAACGTCTTGATCACCGTGCATCCAAAGACGTGCAATTCGCTTTCTTCCTCGGCGGTATCTCTTTCTATAGTTGTTTCGAAATGGCCGTCTCTTCTAAATGATGTTGCGGTAGCTGGTGATGGAGAATATAAGACCCACCGTTACACTGCTGTACGAACAGGACAACCATTGATGAACAAGTGGAGACGCAACATGATAACAAGGTATATTAAGTACCTTTAATTATAGTATTAGTTTCATACGAGAATAGTGTAATTTTGTGCTTGATTATAAGGCAGTTAGCATTAAATACACGCTATAGATACACATTAGAGGATAACATGATAGCACTGTATCAACACACACTCTATAGAGTTTAGAAATATATAAACATTCATATAGAACGTAGTAATAAAGATTATAACATTATAGAAAAGCATGTAACACTACGAATTAATAAGTGACAATAAAGTGCAATCATAAAATTTAACTAACTGAAAAATGTTACATTGAATAGTATTAGCAGATATGGTATATGAGTTGAAGAGCAAAGAAGAGAGAAGAGAAAGATTTGGAAATTTAATATCTAATTCTCTCATTCGATTGTAGCCAATAGTATCATTTTTATAGTAGCATTAGGAATCTAATTGGTTAGCTAGTTTTGCGAGCTATTGTAGGTTGTTACAAAAGTTGTTATACTCACTAATTTATTCAGTAGGTATTTTAATAAGTGTGACTAGTCAAAGAACCATCACAACGTGTGATGTAGTCCATAGGTTTGCTGGACTCGACATGGGTTTGTCCGTATAGAAAATCCGACCCGATTGGAGGCCCAAAACACTAGTGCCCTTAGACCCATTTCGACACAGTTAACGGTTGTCTGAAGAAACCCTAAATCATCTTCTCTTTTCACTAACTCTTGTACAAACCTAAATCCAGCAGCCATAAAAGACTTGATTGAAGTTTCAAGCAATTCAATGTTGCCATGAAACTTCATCAGTCACATATTCTTCACATCCCCCCAAAAACGAAGGGGCGAATCAATGAGCCCAAGTTTGTCTCGGAGGAAAGAGAAACGATGGTGAGTGAGGGTCTTCATGAGACAGTCAGCGAGTTGATCGTGAGAAGGGCCGAATCGAACTTGAAAAGAGCCTCGGAGGACCTAGTCACGGATGAAGTGAATATCGAGTTCGATATGCTTTGTCCTCGCGTGGAAGACGAGGTTACACGCAAGAGAACTCGCTCCTAAGTTGTCACACCATATGACTGAAGGAGGGGTGACTGGGAATTGGATTTCAGTGAGGATAGAACGCAACCACATCAGTTCTGCCGACAAATTCGCCAAGGCCCTATATTTAGACTCAGTTGAAGATCGAGCGACTCCATTCTGCTTCTTGGAAGACCACGAAGCCAGAGAGTCTCCAAGGTAAACACAATACGCACCGACGCTTCTTCGATCATCTGGGGAAGAAGCCCCAATCGGCATCAGAGAAACCCTGGAGTTGAAGATTACAACTCGGTTTGATATGAAGCCCAACCCAGCTAGACCCAGATACATAGCGAAACACTCGCTTTAAGATTTGTAAATGTAGAGTAGTAGATGCATGCTGATATTGACTTAGCTTATTGACAGCAAAGGCAATATCAGGTCGGGTGTGTATTAGATACTGTAAAGCACGTAATAAGCTTTTGTATGCTGTAGGATCAGCAAGAGGAGTCCCTGAGGTGCTTGAAAGATGGACACCAGCAGCAATGGGAGTTGAACATGGCTTAGCCTGAGAAAGTCCCTGCGAAATCAGTAAGTTTTTAATGTACTGATGCTGAGTTAGATAAATTCCTGTGGGGTCACGATGAACCTCTATTCCAAGAAATAGATGGAGTGGTCCCATATCTTTGAGTGAGAGCATGGCATTAAGTTTGTGAACAAAACCCTGCAAACACTCTGTTTGTGTGTCTGTGACAAGAATGTCATAAACATTGACCAAAATTAGAATCACAGTAGCTTTAGAGATGAAATAGAATAGAGAACAGTCAACCCGAGAATTTTTGAAACCCCACTGTAGTAATGTATCCTTCAACCTAGAATACCAGGCTCTTGGAGCCTGTTTGAGACAATACAAAGACTTGTGGAGCTTGCACACATGTGTAGGCTGTGCAGGATCCTTAAAACCCTCTGGTTGAACCATATACACATCCTCAGTAAGAAAGCCATTTAGGAACGCATTGTTAATGTCCAGTTGTCTGACCTCCCATTCTTTAAACACAACCAAAGTAAGAACGAGTCTGACTGTGGATAGTTTGATCACATGACTGAATGTCTCTGAATAATCAATGCCATGGGTTTGATGAAACCCCTTGGCAAAAAGTCTGGCCTTGTACCTCTGAATAGAACCATCCATGTGATGTTTCACCTTGTAAACCCACTTACATCCCACAACATTCTGATTAGGATTCCAAAGAACCAAAGACCAAGTATTATGGGACATGAGAGCTTGATATTCAGCCTCCAAAGCAGTGACCCAGTGTGGACTAAGAGAAACCTTAGAATAAGTAGTAGGTTCCATGGTAGATAGGTCAGTAGTGGTTAAGGAGCCAACATATGGGACTTTAGGTATACGAGTCCCATCTTGAGATCTAGTTTGCATAGGATGAGTGTGAGGAGCAGGAGGTAGCTTAGGAGAGTGATGAGGTGGAGAAAATGGCAGACATATAAAGATTTTGGGATTAGGAGGAGAGTCAAGGCTTAGTGCAGTGTTTGAGGCATGTTTGTGAGTAGGTAAATGACTAGAACTAGAGGGGTTAGCATAGGGAGAATGATTTTTCTGAGTGTGTGGTGAGTGAGGATTAGTTGGAGTTTGTCAACACTAGTATTAGATGAGTTTAGATCATTACCTTGTGAGCGAGACTGTTGTAGAGAACTGACTTCCTAAAAGACACCAAGAGGGGTAGGAGGTGTAGAGAAGTTTTCATTAGTCACAAGCCCTGTAGGTAAATTAGGAAGCCACAAATCTAGGGAAAACATGTTAGCCGACTCAGATTGTGAACTGTGTAAGAAATTCCATTGAAAAGGGAAATCTGCCTCATTAAAAACCAAATTTCGAGATATATAGATTTTGCCCATAGAATTGAGACATACTGGGTAGTTTGGCACTTTATGAAATAATAGCTCATATGGTGATTTGTTCGACAAAATTGGTGTAGGGAGTCTGTTTATGAGATAGACAACAGTTTCAAACACTTGTACCCAAAACTTGTAGGTCAGACTGGCTTGTGCTAAGAGAGTGAGTCATGTCTCTACAAGATGTCGATGTTTACGCTCAGCTCTTCCATTCTGAGATGACGTATGAGGACAAGACTTCCTCAGAATAAAGCCCTGTTCTTGAGACACATTAGACAAGGTTAAGTATTCCCCTTCATCATCACACTGAACAACCTTTATAGATTTGTCAAATTGTTTCTCAACTAGACATTTGAACACTTTGAACACACCAACAACCTGACTTGTATGCTTGATAGGGTAGAACCAAGTAAATCTAGTGTGATCATCTAGGAAAAGAACATAATATATGTGACCCTGAGTGGAAAGAATAGAAGAAGGACCCCATACATCTGTATGTATGAGGTCTAGCATATTTTTAGCATAAGAATGAGACACTGAATAAGGTAGAACATGAAATTTACCAAACTGACAGGCTTCACAAAAACTACACTTATCTCTTAAAACAGAAGAAAGATTACAAATGTAAAGAATAATGTTTAGAACATATTGTGATGGATGGACAAACTTCATATGACATCTATCCTTTAGGGAATTCAAAAGACCAACAAACAAAACAGTAGAGGGAAATACATTAGTGACTTGAGAACTAGGCTTTATAAAGGTAGAATGAACCTCCAGTGCTTGTGACTTAGGAATACCCTCCATCTTGTACAACCACCTCTCAGTATTCCCTTTGAGAAGCACTGTCCCTGACACCTTGTCCTTCACAAGACAAAAACCATCATGAAATTCAACAAATACCCTGTTATGACTAGTAAGTTGTGAAACAGACAACAAATTCTTATTTATTTTAGGTACATGTAGAAATTGTTTAGGGAAATAAGTGTTTTAGTGAGGGATTGCTAACTAGAATTCCCAATATGTTGGATAGGCAACCTGTGACCACTACCAACCATGATACCTTTGTTACCTGCATACTCAGTTTTCTGAGTCAACACGCCTGAATTCCCAGTTACATGGTGACTAGCACCAGTGTCAACATACCAGGCAGAGTTTCCAGTTGAGTCTTAAGTTATTAGATAGGAAGCATGGTCTCCATCACCTTTAGGTTGTTCTGATGAGGTAGATCCCATAACAGATAGATCATCTCTATAATTGCAGACTGGAGCTGTATGTCCATACATATTGCATATTTGGCAAGTAGATTTATTTTGGGAGAAATATCCGCCTCTCCCTCTAAAGAAATTGTTCATTCCTCTTCCATTGTTAGAGTAATTACTTCTTCCTCTGTTATTTCTGTAAGCACCCATGTATTGTCCATAAGAAGCTCTCTGATTGTTGTTGTTACTTTGTGATTTATACTATGTCTTTTGAGTGAAGTTTCCAGACGCTAGATTTAGATTAGAGATATTGTTTTGTAGGCTCAAAAGCTGATCTAGTCTCCTCTCAAATGTGAGTAGACTAGTCTGGAGATCTAGCCAACCAACTGAATCCTTATCTGCTAGACTAACAACAATAGGAGTGTACTCAAAGTCCAAACCAGCAAGAACTTGAGTCACAAGATCATCAACAGTGACACCACAACCAGCCAACACAAGATTATCAGTTATACCTTTCATTTTACTTAGATAATCATTCATACTAGAGGTACCTTAACGTGTCCTCTGAAACTATGACTTGTAGTAAGTGATTCTTGCTCTTGTTTGTGAGCCAGAAAGCTTGCTAGCAGTATCCCATAACTCTTTTGAAGTACCTTCTTGCATCAGTTGAATAGCCATTTCAGAAGTCATAGTAGAATACAGCCATCCAAGAAGAAGCTGATCCTTAGCAATCCAGTCTTCATAGTCAATATTTTCAACCACGTTTCCTTCATAATCATTTGTAAACTTATGAGGACATGGCTTGTCCCCTGTGATAAAGCCTCCTAGTTTGTTTCCTTTGACAATAGGTAGTACCATTGTTCTCCATAATAAATAATTATTTATGTCAAGTCTGATCTGGTTATTGTTGTTGTTGATTGTTTGCAGGTGAAAAATTTTGGTTGCACTCGAGAAGCAGCCAGGAAGGACTGAGGCTAGCGACTCATTTCTTAAATAGGTGAATCAGGATTCGCCATTGAAGGCCTTTAAGGCTCTGATACCAAGTCGAATATTGAAGAAGAGAGAAAAGAAATATTTGGAAATTTAATATTTAATTTTCTGATTCAATTGTAGCCAATAGTACAGTTTTTATAGTAGCATTAGGAATCTAATTGGTTAGGCAGTTTTTCCAGCTATTGTAGGTTGTTACAAAAGTTGTTACACTCACTAATTTATTCAATAGGTATTTGAATAAGTGTGACTAGTCTAAAGCAACATCACAACGTGTGATGTAGTCCATAGGTTTGTTGAATTCGACATGGGCCTATCCGTATAGAAAATCCGACCCAATTGGAGGCCCAAAACACTAGTACCCTTAGACCCATTTCGACACAGTTGAGGGTTGTCTGAAGAAACCCTAAATCATCTTCTCTCTTCACTAACTCTTGTAAAAACCTAAAACTAGCAGCCATGAAAGACTTGATTGAAGTTTCAAGCAATTCAATGTTGCCTTGAAAATTCATTAGTCACATATTCTTCACAATATGTACTAATGTGATGATGACAACGTTTTGGGGGGAATAAAAACATCATAATAAATACAATATGCAATGGTATTAGTTTGAAAGTCATCATTATAACATGGGCTATTTATGGCATGTGGTCTTCATGCATACACGTATCGTTTGCAAGTCATCAATATAACATGTGTTATGTATGATATGTGGTCTTGATGCACATACGTATCACAAACAAGAAAGCGTAATGTTGTTAGTTATATCTGTGCATATGTTCTTTACGTGCATCCACATTGTTCTACTTGTAATATTATCTACACACTTGGTTCTGTGATACACTTGATCGTGCAGACAACAACATCCAAAACTACGAAAAAAATCGACACAATGTACAAGTTTGGACAACTCTACTCTATTTCAATAGGAAATTATCATATCAAGTCTTCAAAGGAGGAATGGTTTAAACGAGATATCTCCACAACAAAATCATATCCACTCATCGCCATCAAGACTTCATAAATTCAAACTAACACAAGAAAAAACTATAAATCATATGTTTTCATTCTCGATAATAGAGCGCCAACTTATCTCCATGATAGAGCGTCAACTAACACAGTTATTGATGCTCGGCTTACTCGGTCATGTTCCGCTTGGTCAGCCTCACCTTTAGTATCTTATCTTCAAGAAGTTTGGTTAGTCATGCTTAGCTCGGTTAGTGATGTTCAGCTCGGTCAGTCATGCTCGACTCGGTCAACCTCACCTTCAGAACTTTATCTTGAGGAAACTCGGTTAATCATGCTCAACTTGGTTAGTGATGCTCATTTTGGTCTTTCATACTCGGATCGGTCAACCTCATTTTCCGCACCTTATCTTCGGCACTTTATTTTTATAAAGTATAAGCTACTAAGAAACGTTAGAAGCGTTGTTACACATTTGTTATCTCAAATATGTAACATATATGGACTTAATGGGTAGATAGAGAGTCTTTATCACTAATATAAATAAGAGAGAGACTCTGGGTATAAAGGGAATTGGAGACTGAAAAACTATTATTCATAAATATAATCTTCTCTCGATTTTTTCTTATGTTTTTTTGTCTTGCTCTAATTTTAGAAAAACGTTTTCAGTGTTTCATTTGGTTTTTATCTCATCAGTTGGGCCCATTGGAGAAAAATATGAACGATGCCAAAAGGATTTTGGAGGTTGCTCGAAACTCGGTAAATAGATCTTATTTTTCATATTACGATAATCTAAGCCAGTAGTTCACTTAATTCAATGCTCTTGTAGCTTTTGTCTATGATAAAACGAGAGATCGGTCGAACTATCAAACTTCAAGAGTGATGGTATTATTGCGCATATCATAATGACTATGGGCATTCAATGGGGGACCTTTTTCACTTGAAATATAGAATTAAAAATGTGGTCAATAATGGAAAATTGGTGGAATTTGTAAAAGGAATATAAAATGAAAAAGAGAATGGAAAGCAAAAGAAGAAAGTCTAGAACAACATAAAAAAAATAACAAGGGTTATGCATTATTTTTTAAGGAGATACACTATCAATGAATAGATACATAAAATATTTACAAATCCATCGTATTGATAAATCGTCTTTACATTTATATATAAATATTATTTTAGTTTTTTCGTTTATCGATGATGATGACTTAAGAGGATTAATGACACGTCATGAAGAAACTTTGTCGTTAAACCTTGTAATTATTGGGGTGTTATAAGAAGGGTGCTGGTTGATACTAGGAGTTCAAATAATGTATTCTACAAGGCATTATACGATCAGATGATAGGTTTCACACTTTTCAAGAAAACCAACATAAATTTGGTATGTTTTACCGATCAATCAATAGGTTGTTCGAGCAATTGGATTTAATTGTATTTGTTAGGAAATAAGAAATAGAGAAGACCACTACTATATTATTCATGATAGTTAAGGCTCCAAGTTCCTACAGTGCGAATTTAGGACGAACCTGGCTACATAAAATAGAAGCAATAGCGTCGTCTTAATATCAATATGTCAAGTACATTGTAAATGGAGGAGTTTGGTTGGTTTAAATGAATCAATCGATAGTTAAATGTTTCTACTCTTTGTCATTAGATCCTAAAAATGTTGTGTCATAGCAGCCACATGGGACTTCAGGGATATGTTAACGAAAATATATTATGAACCGCTAGTAGTTACGAAGGAGAATGAGCAGTTAAATAAAACTAAAATTATTGAGAAGATGGAAGATTGTTTGTTAGACAATATAAAATAATAAATATAGAAGGATAACTTGAAGAAGAGTTTAAAAGGAAATTAGTAGATTATTTGAATGATAACATTAATTTTTTTGCGTGTAATATTTATGATATTAACAGAGTTATTAGAACTATTATTTGTCATGAGTTAGCCATTAATAATATGCTAAGAGCCATCTATCAGAAAAAAAATATATATATTTTTTCAGTTGAAAAAATAGAATCTCTCGTTAAAGAGGTTGATAGATTGTTAAAAATATGGAAAATTCGATTGTTAAAATATCTGACATGGTTCGCAAATTTGGTGCTTGTTAAAATGAAATATGGGTAGTGGAGAATGTGCATTGACTTTACTGATATTAATCGAGCTTGTCTGAAGGATGTTTTTCTTTTACCTAGAATTGATCAACTAGTGAATGCAACGGTTGGTCATGAGTATTTTACTTTCATGAAACCTTATTCATGGTATAATCGAGTTAATATTAAATTGGATGATGAATAAATTACTACTTTTACAACATAAAAATGGTAATATTGTTATAAGGTAATGTTATTTGGTTTAAAGAATGTTGGACCAATATATCAAAAGCTTTTTAATTGTATTTTTCTAAACAATTATATAAGAATATGGAAGCTTATATAGATAGTATGATAATAATAAATAATGAAGCAAGTGATCACATAACGACATTGTTTGAAACCTTTGGAATTTAAGAAAATATAACTTAAAGTTGAATCTGCTTAAATGTTTGTTTAGGGGAATTCATGACTTATTTTTTGGTTTTGTGATAAGTAAAAAGGGAAATGAAGTTGAAACAAGTCAATTGAAAAAATTATTGACGATGTCTCCACCTAAATCAATCCAAGAAGTGCAAAAACTATTGTGTCGATTAACAACATTGTCAAGGTCTATCTTCAGATTATCAAATAATGCTTATTTAGTTTTTTATATTTTAAGAGGGTCTACGAGGTTTGCTTATAATGATTATTGCGTCAAATCACTCAATGAGTTAAATGAGTATCTAATTTCACTCGATATTTTGACGACACCTAAAGAGTGGTGTCTCTGTTTATATCTAGCGGTTTTGAGTTTTGTCATTAGTGTTGTTCTTGTTAGGGAAGATGATTGAATTTAGAAAACAATTTATAATATGAGTAAGATATTGGTTGAAACAGAAACGTGATACTTAAATTTAAAAAAATTTGCTCCTACTTTAGTTGTATTTGCAAGGTAAATGGAACCATAATTTCAAACTTATATATTTATCGTTCGAACATTTTCCTATTTAAAAAATATACTTTGGAAAACAAAATATGTTTATGAGAGGTTTAAAATATGGTCAATTGAGTTGGGTGAGTCTAAAACTTAATTTAAACATAGGAAAACAATACAGATACAAGCAGTAGTTGAGTTTATCAATGAATTTCAATAAGAAAAAATGAGAGGGAAGAGGATAAAGTGACGAGAATTGATACGAATAACAATAAATTGGTTGTTTGAGCCGATAGGGCTTCTAGTGTAAATGGTTGTGGAGCTTGTCTTTTTAGCAGTTTAAAAAGAGATGAAATTAAGTTATTAAGTCCAAATTTCTTACTACCAATAATGAACCAGAATACAAATTGGTGTTAGTTGGTATGAGATTAGCTCGTACTTGTAAAACAAAGGTCCTACGTTTGTTGTCAGATTCTCAGTTGGCTATTAGTCGTTCTCAGGGTAATTTTGAAACAAAACAAGATAATATGATAAAGTATTTGGAAATAGTTAAAATAAAATTGTAGATGTGTTAGCAAAGTTTGATTGTGTGAAAGATAATCTTTTGATACTTATATAGGAAATGTTATTGGTTTTAAGAAATATAGAAAGTCGAGAGTTTTAATATATTGATAATGATAGTGACTCGCAAAATGAATATCGTTTTTTCCTCAATGATGATATTTTATCGTCAGACAAATTACAAGCTTGAACGTTGTGGTTACGTGTTGTGAAGTATGTTGTCGTTGATGGAATTTTATATTGGAAAAGTTCTACACGGTCATTGTTTAAATGTTTGGGGAAAAATAAGCTTTGTTTGTTTAAAATATTTACATTATGGAGAAGTATCGGCTCGTTGTAGGCTTCAATGGTTGATATGACGCTCTCTCTTAGCAAGGTTGTATTCATTAACGCTTTCAGCTGATGAAAAAATCGATGGTTGAACATTATGATCTTTGTCAACGTTTTACCTACACGAGTCATGTTCGTAGTGAAGAAATGGTTCAAATTATTATCCATGCATGTTTGATGGATAAGGTATTTATGTGGTAGGACCATTACCAATGGTGACATGAAGAATGCAATTTCTACTCGTATACGTTGATTATTTCACTAAATGGCTTGAGAAACAACATTGGTGATGAATAGATCTCAAGAAATTTGTGAACTTCTACAATCTAACATATTAAGTCGTTATGGAATTCCAATAGTGTTAACGACGGATAACGGCCCGTGATTTCAAAATGACATGGTGAAACATTTGGTATGAATTATAGGATAAATCATTATTTTTATACTTCATATCATCCACATGTAAATGAGCAAGTAAAGGTTACAAACAATACTATTTTAAATTAGATAAAGAGAATGCTAGAATTAACTAATGGAAAATTGATGAATTTCATTAATAAAGTTTTATACGAATATAGAACAACTCTTAAATTTGTAACATATAATACAATATTTATTACGATGTATGGATTGAAGTTGTAGTTCCCGCAAAAATTGTGATTTCTGGTTATCCGGTTCAGTATTATTCATCATAAGAATGACAGGAAAAAGCACAAGAATGTTAATTTAATAGACGAACAACAAGATAAATCTCAGATTAAAGCATAGCATTATAGAAGTTTGACACAGAGTTGTTACAATGCAAAACTAAAAGTCAGGAGTTTTAAAGAAATCCAATTTGAGAAAGGTATTTCAATGGATGAGGGACAAAAGCGCCCAAACGTTGGCTCCAGTGGGATAGCAATTTTTAGGTAGTATTCAAAAGAGATAAAGGTTCTAACAGACTGGCGGATATGGAAAGGAACTCATTAAAATAGTTTTGGAATATCCATCATCTAAAATTGTATAAAATTGAAATGTAACTTTTGGTCGGTGTACTTATTTTTCTACCTTGTGACGTGGGGGGTTTTAATGACACTAAAAGGACAATTCGGCTTTCATTTTTGTCCAATCAACAAGAGTGTTTTCTTGATTTATATTTTATGTTGCAATATTATCTATCATTCACAAAAATAAATAGAATGGGTTGCAATATCATTTTAAAATATCATGTCATGAGATAAAAATTATCTTCCTGCGAACAGAGTATCGTTGAATGAACTCTTTAAGTTATTTCGTAAATAAATATAACTTGGCATAAATAAGAAACATATGCGGATATGTTGGGAAAACATTTACCTTCATTTGAAGCTCCATTTGAATTTAGAGAAGTTTAACATTCATAAGATTTGACCAGTATTGTTTAGAACATTTGACTAAAACGTGGCTAGTAAACGATCATG
Organism: Limnanthes douglasii subsp. nivea; assembly: GCA_036936605.1. Lineage (NCBI taxonomy): Eukaryota > Viridiplantae > Streptophyta > Magnoliopsida > Brassicales > Limnanthaceae > Limnanthes > Limnanthes douglasii. The sequence goes on from JAUPFV010000002.1 coordinate 296,291,709, forward strand.
GGTCTAATAAGTATGAATCACTTACTAAAGCATTTAACGATAGAGGAGTTTTAGCATTAAAAGTTGGAAGAGAAAAGTAGCTGTTAGAACTGATAGGAAAATACTTACGACATTCAGTAAGAGTAGGCGGATCGTTAGTACCGACGTGAGTAAGTGATTTTCATAATCGTTGGTTTGTAATTTTGGTTGGGTAGGAATGTTTTCTGAGGGAGATCTTTTAATAATTTTCTTATTCTTCTTTTCAACAAATTTGTAATTTTTGGTTGGACTAACAGTGGTAGCAGCACGTTGCTTCTTGGATGTTTGTTCTTTCTGTTGTTTGATACACTATTATTTTGGTTCTTTGATTTCTTTTTGTTTGGTAATGTTAAGCCTTATTCAGATTCTTCTTCGAGACGATTTTTCAAAGTATTGGTGAAGTTTTTATTTTTGGCAAGAGCATGTATAGTAGCATATATTATTTTGTATTCATCGAGATAAAGAACATTTTTATCGACCAGAACAAGGAACGAATTATATTTTTTATGTGAATTTTTTTTATATAATTTATCCTCCCCAATTGGTTGAGCAACAATGGAAAGTTTGTTAAGGAAGCCGCATCAGGATTTACGTTTTTCCAATCCTTAGAGATTGCTTTAGCTTTCAGAATATTACAAATAACTATTGATAAGCACATGTTATGAAAATACAAGAATAAAATTTGATAACATATGAAAACCAAACACACTTCTTATCATCCAACGTCTTTCAACGTCGCCAATTAGGTCATGTGATTTAGACACACAGTTTTCACTAACATAAAATAGACTAGAATGTTAGTAAATTTGTTAAACTGTCATTCGCGTAAAATTTTAGAAATTCAACAAGAATCTTCAATAAGACATGTGTTATAATTATGCTACTTTTTTACCACCACCTATTAGGTGAAATTTAACTAGGACATCATCTACATAGTTGAAAGAATTCTAATATCTTGGGATAGGGAGGAAACTTAATACCCTACTTCATCGTTCTGTAAAAGAAACACACTACATCACCAACGACATGGTAAGGATAATCTTCTTTCGATAGAATGTGAATCTTAAAATTCAAAAATATCCAATTCAAATCGAAGTACTTTTTCTTCTTCATCTTTATTATCATCGTAAATATTAAAAAAATATGGGAAAAGTATCGATCAAAAAATCCAACTTCAGTTTCTTCAGGTTGGTTAAAAGAGAAAGCAATACCATGCGTGATAGTTTTCTAACTCTTGATCATCGTCTTTATTCATAAGCTAAAGGTTTTAGAAGGTCATTTGGAAAGGATGATTTAATAAAGAACCTGGCGTTTTGAGATAAATCACTCTTGCAACTTAGATTTCTCTCTCTAAAATCTATTTCTCTCTCTACATTCTTACTACTCTCAATTTTACTTAACAAATCCAAATATTAACTCACCAAATTGGCGACTTCACTAGGGACTCATCACTGAATGGTGCCTAGATTACTTGTTCAAATTTTCTCTTTTTTCTTTTTCGAATCTTTGAGGAAAAATTCAAGTTTGACGATGAATCCAGAGAACGATCCATTAGTTCAATCGGGTGTTGAAACATTGAAAAAATAGTTGCAAGAGGATGATGATAGGCAAGAAGACTTTATTCTAGTTCAAAAAATTCCATCAGATATAGAAATACGAATGAACGAATTGTTGGATAAAATTATAGCTTTTAACGAAAAATACGACTAAATAAAGAGCAGGAGATTCACTCAACTAGGCTGAAATCTGAAATGAGATAAGTGGACGTTAAAAATAATGCTGGTGATCAATCTGATTGATCTTGTACAGTGCACCAAATTAGAAGTGAACATATAAAAACATGATTTGAACCTTCTAAGGAGCATTACACTTCTCGAAATGACAAAAATAAACAAAGGTATGGCACATCCAGTTCGAAGAGATAGAAAGTTATGGATCTGATTTCAAATGATATCGAGGATCTTCGAGAGAAGAAAAAGATCAACCTCAAAAATCTCATGAAGAATACAAAGCTAGGAGAAAAAGTGTACATCGGTGCTTGAGGGAGCCTAATTGGTGTGACGGAAATACATCGAACCAGTAAAATGTAGTAGATGATCAAAATTTGTACGATGTGATGGGAACTAGGATGATAATCCATAATTTTAAGGTGTTGATTGGAGGAATTCTACATTGACAACTAAGATAAGATCTATCACCCTTCTGAAGCGCTTTGATATTTTAAAAGTTGAGAAAATTTGATGGGATGCAAGACCCGAACGACCACATCGAACAGTTCAAAAATTACATTATGAATTTTGAGGATGACGACAAGCTGGTATGTTGCACTTTCTCTCAAAAATTCAAAGGAACGACTTTGAATTGGTATAACGGAATTATAAGGGGATCGATTTCAAATTTTAGAGTTTACACTGCTTGTCGAAGACAATTTGTGGGGAGCAGGGAAATACGAGCAAACGGGGATAAAATAATTTAATCCAAGCAGGAAATGGCATAAAAAATTGAAATATTATACTAAGTGGTTTGTTTTAACCAAAGCGGGTGTAGATAACTGAGGAGCTGGTAGCAATTGCAGACTTTTGACAAGAATTGCTACCAAGAGATTTGGAAAATGAAACAATGAAACGAAGAGTTTTAACTTTTGGAGCTCTAATGGCTCAAGTGGATGACCAAATCAAGGTGGAAGAGTCAACCATAGTTCGAGGAGTAGTTGGAACTAGTCAAAAAAATTCTGGACAGGTGCCAAACAATCAGGGGCAAAGTTTAAATTCTGCCCAACTGGCACGTCCGAGGAACAACAACTTACCTCAGGATACCAATTTCAAAGGCCAAGGCATAACCAATGGATAAGGCCTGTATTATACCGATCTGACTGAGAGTGTGGCCACAATCTTTGAAAAAGTTAAAGGGTATGTGAATTTCAGGAAGCCTGTCCTAATTAATAGGCTACGGGAAGAGCGAAACAATAGGTTTTACAAATATCACAATGATATGGGGCATGATACCTCAGACTGTATTGCATTGAAAAATGAGGTATGGACTTTGATTGAAAATGGGAAATTGTTAATTTATGTGTAAGTGTTTAGCAGTGCATCAAAGAACCCTATTGTATCGACTTCACAGACAACGAATCCAAATATGCAGGCTAAACAATTCATGATTTTATATTCAAAAGTTGATAATTTTGATGTAGTATCGGAATACTTAGATGCAGATCCAGAGCGTTTAATTTTAATGGCAGTAGATGAACCAATAAAGCGAGGTCACTTTGCGAATATTTTGAGTTCTTCGCAATATTCGAGGGTGATAGTATGACCGGTAGTACGGATAGCTCAAGGAAAAAGTATATAGTGAGTCTAGCTACTCTGATACTGGAAAAGATGTCTACTCATCTGTATGGTAAAAGAAACATTCCTTTTATTCTTTTTGATGAAGATGATTTACAGGGTACCTGCATGGCCACATGAGGATGCGGTGGTCATCGGAGCAGAGGTTGCTGATAAGGTGATAAGGTGAATCAACAGTTTAAATGATATGCAGATTAATCAGGGAGCTCTGCAAAAGTTATTTTTCAAAAACTTATGATAGAATGCTCAATCATCCTTGGATTTTCCAATCATAACGTACTATCATCAGTTTTACTAGAGTGACTGTGCGTGTAATTGGGGAATTCGAGGGAGAAGTGAGTTTGGGAAAGGGACCTTTCAAGAAGAAAGTTCAGGTTTTTTTTATGGTGGTGGACTGTCCAACACGATATAATGCCATCGTTGGAAGATCTTGGCTATCAAGGATGTATGGAGACCGAGAGGGGGTCGCATGTGATAAGGGAATGAAAATATAGGTGGTTAATATGTAATTTAGCTCATTAATAAGATCAAGGTCCATGTATGTAGTGACTAAGAAATAAAGTAAAGCACACATAAGAAGTAAGGGGCCCAAGAACCTGTTTGTAAATAGTCAAATAGTGGGGTAAGAAATCCACTCTTACGGTGGTAGATATGTAATTTTACCATCCATTTCATTTACTATATAAAGGACATTCCCTTTGGGGAAAAGGGGCTAGTAATAGATCAATAATTGCAACATTTATTCTTTTTGTCTCTTTCTTTTTCTGGAAACTAACTTTCCGCTGTCACATCACAAGAATATTCTCTAGCCCGACCCTCTGATACGAACATCTTCGCTCCAGAGTCTCACGAAATATTCACTGAGCTCATCAGTGGCGTCGTCTGTGGGAACCGTTTGGTACCCAAAATTAAATTTCTAAAACCTTGAAAACTAAAAGTAAAAACTTATGGATACAGAAACTCGTGAAGAGATCAGGATTACTCCGACTAGAGATTTAGTCGGTGTCGATATGGAGACTATCTGATGAAGGATCAGGTCATGAACGAAGACAATGTTTCGAATCGGTACGTGGAAGAACTTTTAGAGGAGTCAGTTCTGGTCGCCAAACGAAAGGAGTTGCTAAAGGACATCGAAAGCTTAAATGTTGAAAGGGATGCCATGGTGGCGAGTACTAAAAGGGTTAGATTTGAGGTACGAAAAGAAAGCATTGAGGTTGATCAAACCCAAGATGTTGTTATACCCAGAGAGAGCCAGCGCAGGAAAAACCATCGGCATTCTAAAAGACATTCTAGATCCGAGCAAAAATATGAGTCATCTGAGTCTAGCGAGTATACCTCAACGGGCTCTGATAAGTCTTCTTCCTCGGAGACCGACTCGAGGTACAAGGTGGATCGAAGGCACAAAGATCTGAGGACGCACAAGCACACTCATCGGACTAGTAAGAGAAGGAACAATTCGAGGAAGAAAGTTGATGCTGGTAAGCCGAAAATGCACTCCGAAGATCATGTTACTACTCAGAACAAACCTCAGTCTGATAGCTATCATCAAGATTACAGAGTCAGCAATCACTTTACTTTTCCTACTGAGGAAAGGTTGTACCCAGTGACTAATGATGGTCCGGGGGGAAGCACGTACAAGGTCGGACACAATTGGACGCCATCCCCCCTCTCTCCGGAAATCTTTTTTGGGCATCTCCCTAAATGGTTCGATATTTCCAAACTAGAGAAATTTGATGGGACCCAGGATCCTGATAACCATATTGAGTAGTTCAAGAACTTCATGATTAACTACGATGATGACGACAAGTTTTTATGTAGAGCTTTCTCTTAGAAGTTCAAGAACACTACCTCTAAGTGGTATAACCGACTGCCTCAGGGGTGCATAATGAATTTTGATATGTTCTGAAGTATGTTCCGACAACATTTCTTCGGAAGCAAGAAGTTTTCTGCCAGTGGAGAGACCATCATTTATTGCCGGCAGAAGATTGGTGAGAGTTTGAAAGAGTATACCAAACGATTTATCTAAGTCAAGACGGACATGGAATATTGCGAGGAAAAAGTAGCATTGGTTGCTTTTCGAATGGGTCTTTTTCGGGGGGTAATGAAATATAATGCTGCAGAAACACAAGTTATGATGTTTGGAGCTTTGTTGGATCAGATAGAAAAAAAGAATCTTAGTCGAGGAAACCAGGGCCTCAGAGTTAGAATCAATGTCTTAATTCTATCAGGATGCGAACTTAGCCAGAACCAGTACAACGACGGTGACTGTCCGACCACGGGCTACTCAACCGGTCACAACTGTCCGACCACGGGCTCAGACACTTCAAGCAACGAATCAGACTCATCAACGGGTAACTCAGAACTAACAATATCAATAGGCTGGTCAAGCAGTTCAACAGTATGTCAGACCAGCTTCGAATAGGTGGGTCCGACCAGCTCACTACGCTGAGTTGACTGAGTGTGTCTCCACTATTTTCGAAAAGGCACGTGCAAATGTGCAGTTCTGCAAGCCTTTTCCAATGCAGACTCCGAGGGAGCACATGAATAACAAATAGTGTCAGTCTTATGATGACATCGGACATCCCACTAAGAACTGTGTGGCTTTAAAGAAAGAAGTTCAATACTTAATAGAGAACGGAAAGCTGGTTGACTTTGTTAAGAAGAACACCGCAGTGGTACCAAAACAAGAAGTCGCTATAAGGCAAGATGATGCCATGATGATATCCGATGTGATCGAAGAAGAGTTTGTGGGGGTGTTTGATGTAGCGACGGAGTATCTTGATCCAAAGCCGGGCGGGAACAACGTAAACGTGGTAGAGAAGTCAATCCCCAAAGAAAATGTCAATGAGCTATGTTTATTATTTGGGTCACTAACCATCTAGGGGGGATACACTAGCAGGTATATCCAATTACTCGAGGAAGAGGCACATCGTAAGTTTGGAAACGCAGTTAGAGGCAAAAGCCTCATCGCACCTTTATCGTAATCCGTCTCCAATCCTTTGCTTAGAAGATGACGACATAAGGGAGGTAGCTGGTCCACATGAGGATGCAGTAGTAATCGGAGCAGAGATTGCTGGAAACGAGATAAGGAAAATTTTGATTGACACATGGAGTTCCGCCAACATTATCTTTATGACCACCTACAACAATATAACCAATCATTCAACCATCCTACGTTCCGACAGGACGATAGTGGGATTCACCGGTGCGACCACAGATGTGGTAGGAGAATTTGAGGGGATGTTGGAGTTGGTCAGGGGGGCGTTCAAGAAAATAGTAACGGTACTGTTCATCGTGGTAGACGCACCCACATCGTATAATGCCATCTTCGGAAGATCATGGTTGTCTAAAATGCATGTTGTGCCGTCCATAATTCACCAATGTTTGAAGTACGTAGTGGGAAGCAATATTGGAACTATAAGATCAAGTCAGAAAATGGTTATGGAATGCTAGAAAGCGGCGCTAGCCCCCAAGCAGTTGAAGGGGGTTGGATCCAAAAAAGAATAGCAGTCAGAGGGGCCTCCTTCAGATTCCGATCGTGTTGATGATCTGAGGGAGTCCCCTGGGTTCGTGGTCCCTGAAGAGGGTTGTATCCAAAAAAGAATAGCAGTCAGAGGTCCCTCTTTCAGATTCCGATCTTGTTGATGATCCAAGGGAGTCCCCTGGGTTCATGGTCCCTGATGAAGGCTTTGAGGACCATGCGTTCAGCCCTGGAAAAAGTCTCAAGATAGAAACAAGACTATCACAAGCGGTAAAAGAAATCTTACTCAGATTTCTTTCAACCAAGTTACATCTGTTTTCTTGGTGTACAAAAGATGTTACAGGAGTATCGGGAGAAATCATCTGTCATAGGCTGGCTATATAGAACAGTGTTTGACCGATCATTCAAAAGCGAAGATCTTTTTCCCAGGAGACAATTGAAGCAATAATAGCAGAGGTAGACCGTTTAACTAAAGTCGGCCACATTCGTGAGTCACAATATCCATTGTGGACTACCAATCCGGTCTTAGTAAACAAGAAAAACGACAAATGGCGGATGTGTGTAGACTTCACCGATCTGAATAGGGCTTGCCCTAAAAATCCTTTTTCGGTCCCAAGAATAGATCAACTGGTGGACTCGACATTCAGAAATCGTTTATTGTCCTTTATGGACGCGTACGCTGGTTACAATCAAATCCGGATGCATCTGAGGGATCAGGAGAGCACGACTTTTATTACTGGAAGGGGTCTACACTGCTACAGAGTTATGCCGTTCGGACTAAAGATCGCGGGTGAAACATACCAACGTTTAGTGAACAAGGCGGTCGAGATTCAGATTGGCAGAAATGTGGAAGTCTATATTGATGACATGTAAGTTAAAAACCTCAAAGATGAGGATCATTTGGCTGACTTTGAAGAAACTTTCGCTAATCTGGCAAAAATAAATCTAAAGTTGAACCCAGAAAAATGCACGTTTTGGGTAAGATCTAGAAAGTTCTTAGGCTACATAGTCAGTGAGCAGGGCATCGAAGCTGATCCAGTACAGTTGAATGCTTTGTGTACTATGGATCCACCTAGAACGATCAAGGAAGTGAAAATTTTAACTGGAAGGTTGGTTGCTTTAAACAGATTTATCTCCAGGTCATCAGATAAATGTGCCCCTTTCTTTTAGGTATTGAGGAAAGAGAATCGTTTCGATTGGACGGAAGAATGCTCTGACACCTTCAATCACATCAAGCAACATCGCTCGTCCACGGAAGTCCTGACAAAGCCGTATCCGGGGGAGAAGTTGTTCATCTACTTAGCCGTGTCCGATTTTGCAGTCATCTCCGTTTTAGTCCGAAAAGAATCGAACGTTCCAAGGCCAGTCTATTACGTAAGAAAAAGTCTTTTAGATGCAGAAAAGAGATACCTTAAGTTGGAAAAGCTGGCGCTTTCTCTAGTAACATCAGCTCGAAAGATGAGGCCCTACTTCCAAGCTCATACGGTGGTGGTGCCAACATATTTTCCTTTGAAAAATATGTTACAGAGGCCCGATGTGTCCGGAAGGATGACTAAGTGGTCGGTAGAACTCGGGGATTTCGACATCAAGTTCGAACCGCGAACTGCGATCAAAGCACGGGCACTAGCTGACGTTTTGGTGGAGTTTCATACTGACAGAGATGTTGTGGACATGGAGAAAGAAAAATCTGATCCTTAGTGGAAAATCCGAACCGATGGGCGATCCAGCTCATCTGGCTGCGGAGCTGGAGTGCAACTAACCTCCTCGGATGGCATCGCAATGTACCAGGAATTTCGACTCAGATTCCTTACATCGAACAATAAGGCGTAATACAAGGCGGCCCCGGATTACGACTTGCCAAGATTTGCGGTGCTAAACGAGTCAAGTTAATCAATGATTCTCAACTTCTGGTCAACCATGCTCTAGGGCGTTCAGAAGCAAATAAATACTATTTGGTGAAGTATCTGGGAGTGTTGAAAGCTTTGACCTTGAATTTTAAAACGTCTGATTCGAACATGTTCACAGAGCAGGGAATTCAGTGGCGGATTCCTTTCCCAAAACATGTTATTCAGAAGAATACCCGTGGATAATCACGCAAGAAAATCCGTCGATAATTAAGGGGTCCGAACCGGTTGAGGGTAGTATCGAAGCTTTCCAGATATCCACAACCCTAACAAAAGATTGGAGGAGCGAGATACGAGACTTCTTAATCAATGACACACTGCCCGTTGATAAAGTTAAAGTCAAGAGAATACGCTTCAAAGCCAACGGATACGTGGTTCTCGGAGATGTGCTGTACAAAAGATCTTCTAGTCGTCCCTTACTTCACTGTTTAGGGAAGGACGAGTCACAGCTAATACTCTCTGAGCTGCACGATGGGGAAGGTTCATCCCACTATGGATATAAAACGCTGATACAAAGAGTTGTTCTGGCAGGATGCTATTGGCCGACCATCTCAGCGGACGCCAAGGAGTCGGTACAGAAATGTGAAACATGTCAACGGTTTTCTAATTCAATTCACTTTCCCGGAGTACCTCTAGATTAAATATCAGAATATCTTCCCTTCGATCGATGGGGAATAGATCTAGTCGGACCACTTCCTATGGCTTCAGGAGGGCGTCAAACAATCAACGTTGCTGTGGAATATTTTTCTAAGTGGGTAGAGGATGAACCGCTTGCAGGAACATGGGCAAAAGATGTAATAAAATTCATCATCTCCAATATCTATTGCTGCTTTGGTGTACCCATGAAGATTACAATGGATAACGGGCCCTAGTGCGACAACAGTGAAATGAGAACTTTATACGCTTCCAAGGGGATACAACAATGTTTTTCGACACCGTTCCATCCCCAAGCGAACGGCCAGGTCGCGGTAACCAATCGAATAATCTTGGACGGGCTTAGAAATAATCTAGAGGGCAAAGCAGGGAAGTGGCCAGATTACTAACAAGAAGTGTTATGGGCTTATAGGACTACTCTTCGGACTGCAACACACGAGTCGCCTTTCGTACTGGTGTACAGAATGGATGCAGTAGTGCCATCAGAAACAATGTTCCCATTTTTTCGACTGAGTGAGTATTCCGAGGAGGGGAATGACGAAGGAAAATTTACAGAGGTTGATCTGATAGAAGAAAAGATAAGAAGGGCACAGTTGAATTGCTTGTACTATCAAACTTTAATGAGAAGTCGTTACTCGTCGAAGGTCAAAAGAAGAGAATTTGAGGTGGGGGACAGGGTCCTAAGAAAATTCTTCCTGCACACAAGAGAAAAGAATTGCCCCAAACTAGGAAGGTCCGTACACAGTTGTGAAGAAGTTGAAACCAGGGACATACCGATTAAAAGATAAAAATAAAGAGATCTTCCCCATCCTTGGAATATTGAGCACCTAAAAGCTTATTTAGTTTGATTATTTGATATGTAAATATTTTCTTTATCAACTTATGTAAGTTTCGGTGGCACACTCTTTTCTACCCTGGTGGCGCAGAAAGGTTTTAATGAGGTGTCTAAATAGCTTGCTTATATATCAAATTTTATTGCCTTCTTTAAAAGCTAGACTAAGTTCATCTTTTTGGACTCGAAACATACTCCAAAGAAGTTAGGACAAGAAATTTCATCTTTTTAGACTCAAAACATACTCCAAAGAAGTGTGGACAAGAAAGTTCATCTTTTTGGACTCAAATCATACTCCAAAGAAGTTTGGACAGGAAAGTTCATCCTTTCGACCTCAAAATATGAACTAAAGAACGGTTGAATAAATAATTTTGTGGTGAATTACAAGAAGAAAAACTTGAAGAAGAAATAGTTTAATAAAGCATCACACAAAGATTATATCATTATAAGCTTCCGTTTTTTAAGGATAATATTTCACAAAAAGTTTCTTTTGGCACGATTCAAGGAACAAACAGTTAATAAAAAACAAAATGCCCAATGCATACTAAGCGGATGCGGAATTTTCTTTACTACCAGCAGGGGAATCCGAGTTCGATGATGAGCTCTCCAAATCCTCACTAGATTCATTGGCATACACATCAAAGTAAGCAGAGGCCGTGGAGGGGTACCTTTCCTCGTCGGAGTCACCTTCTGGAGCTTCCTTTTGTGTGGAGACAAATTCTCCACTAGAGTCGGAGTCAACAATCACAAACTTTTTGGACAAAGGCAGACTCGGACAATTAGTGTGATCACTTTTCCCTCCACTCTCAACAACCCTTTTCTTCTTCTCCTCAGCGGTAAATCTCTGTGGCCTTGTGGCACCAGCCCGACCTCGGTGCCTAATCTCAAAAATGTGGTCAGCGTCACTTGACCTATTTTCAGGATGAGAGGTTGGGGAGAATGCTTGAGGACTGAGGGGGGCATCCTGTTGAGGTTCTGATGGCCTCGCATCCGGGTGCAAGCCTACTTGGATGTCATCATGATCACCCGGAGCTCCTGTTGAAGGACTACCTTGCATCCTTTCTAGGGGACTACCCTAAGCCTCGGGCTGAAGACCCTCCTGAGCATTGACCCTCCTCTCCTCGGGAGCGTCCTCTTCAGACTCGGCATCATCCTCAGTCTCTTCTTTCTCACCTTACTCGAGTTTTTTGTGATTTTGGTAACTCGGAGCTCGGGCCCGAGTGGGGAGGTAAACTACATTATCCAAGCGCTCTAAACACTTAAGGACATCGTCACCCGGAGGAGGCACCATAAGTTCCGAAGCGGTCTTCTTCTCACTCGGAAACACTTAGGTGAGATTACTTACCTTGTCCGGTCCATTTTAACGTCTACCGATGAGAAAGATCTTTAGAATTTTCAAATCCGGTCTCCCACAACCCGGAAATGAGCAGAAACTGCTGCTTCCATTTCTTGTCGGCCTCCAGAAAATCCTTTATCACTTTAAGATTCTTGGCAAAGCCAAGTGAATAGAAGGGATAGTGAGAATTCTTGGCTACACCCGAGACGGCAATGAGTTGTTCCATGGTGAAAGCGTTCCCAGACATCCTTGAAGACATAATACAGGCCATGAGGGTATACCACATGTTTGCCCCGGCCTGAGAAGGACAAAGTCTGACCAGGTGGAAGTAGTCGGTCAGGAGAGGATCGAGGGGCACTCGGAGACCCCAGTTCATCAATTCCGTATAAAGCACTAACTTATTGTTCTGAACTGATAGAGGCGTCTCACCAACAGTAGGAAATCAGATAGTGATGTTAATAGGGATACGCAAAAGATCCCTTAGTTTGACTTCCTCTGTCGGATGAAAATATTTATATTTCACCTTGTACCGAGCCAAAAGATGTTTAGCTTCGATACCGCGGATATTGTCTCCCAAAATATCTTGTACATTCCAGGGAAAACCATTGAAAAGTTTCTTTTTCTTCTTACTCTTTACCACAGAAGCCTCACCTTGGTGAGGGGGGAGATTAGTTGTAGGCTCCGAGGGAGGAGCCAGAGCATCATCAACTGGATAGATTATTCTCTTGAACCACCACGACGTCAGGGTTCTCCTTACCATCGCCAGGGTCGTCGGATAGATTATTCTCTTGAACTTATGGGATAGGACGGGCCGAGTTCCCCTTGGAAAACATTTCCTGGGGTTAACATCAGGCGTTGTTGGAGGAAAGCCTTGGGGGGTTGTCGGAGGAGTCGAGACCGAGGAGGGGATCCTCATCCAGACCGACTTGGTGGCTGGATCCGGATTTCTTTTCCGTTTAGCTCTGTCTATGTGTTCTTTAACCTGGGGTTTACTCTTTCATCACCCATTACGATGAAGGGAGAAGGTCGAGAAGGAAAAGTCGAGAGAGCTAAAGAAGTGAAAAGATCAACCCCACTACTTGAAATGTGTGATTGAATTAGGGAGGATGCAGCAAGGTTGATAGAGCGCTCGCGGATCGGAGCCCAATTGTCTCGAAAGATAGATTCCCAAATCTCTGCAAGGGAAGGATGTTCTCTTGCACCTGCAGGTCTGCGAGTACCGATCCGATTAGAAATTTTGAACCACCTCCAAAGTTTGTACCATTCAAGATTGATTAATTCGTCAGGCATGAAAATGCAAAGTAAGAAGTTTGTTTAGGCACAGTCTCTCTCTCTTTAGAGAAAACGTTTTTGAAAGAAAATCAGAAACCTTTACTCAGGAAAAGGGTTTAGTATTTATAGGAAAGGGAAGCAGAAGGAGAATAGGCAAAGGCAACGGTACAGTGACACGTGTCCATGGTAGCTGCGCCACCTAAAAATTACTTAACTCGATAACAATGAAATAAGGCATGCGCGTCTGACATAAATGATTACTTAGGTGACATTAGCCTGACTAAGAGGTGTGGTCAGCAGAGCGAAATATCTGATCCGAGTGAAGTAACGAAGACTTTGATCCGACCTTATCAGAACTCTACCTAGAAGCAGGAAATCTGACTGCAATAACGGCGATATCAGATCCGAGTGAGGTTACTTAGATTCTGATCCGAACATTATAAAATGAGAATTGAAGTCCACATCCATAGAACTGCATATAGACTGGGGGGCTACTGATCAGGGAAGGAAAATATAGGTGGTTAATATGTAATTTAGCTCATTTATAAGATCATGGTCCATGTATTTAGTGACTAAAGACTAAAGTAAAGCACACATAAGAACTAATGGGCTTAAATAATAGACCCCGAGAACTTGTTTGTAAATAGTCAAATAGTGGGGTAAGAATTTCACTCTTACGGTGGTAGATATGTAATTTTACCATCCACCTCATTTACTATATAAAGGACATTCCCTTTTGGGAAAAGGGGCCAATGATTGATCAATAATTGTAACATTTATTCCTTTTATCTCTTTCTTTTTCTGGTAACTTAGTTTCCGTTGTCACATCACAAGAATATTCTCTAGTCTGACGCTCTCATACGAACATCTTCGCTCATGAGTCTCATTAAAGATTCAGTGAGCTCATTGGTATGAAGTGACCAAAAAGTTGCTAGAGAATGTTATGCCACTCCTCTTTGGATCTGAGGATCTAGCAGTGGTGATAAAATGGATGAATAGTGGTCAAGGGGGTTGACCTCGGACCTCGAAGATAGGGTTGAGGATCCGAGGGAAACCCCATGGTCATTGATAGTAAGTGAAGATATAGAGGAATATGATTTTTTTATGGAAGATTACTTCGAATACGAATCTTACTGACCCCAATTTTACGTTAACAATGATGAGTCCGGATAACTTAATCACTGCATATTGAGATTTCCAGACAAGGGCAATTCAGACATAAACTTGCCACTGAAATATCCGGACAGGACAAAAGTAAAAATGACTAAACACTTTTTGACTAAGCTATGTGCTAATCAGCTTAATAAGTAAATGGGTCCTTAAACTTGACCCGATTCCATAATTTAACCCGGAAGCCCATGGGTCCATAGTTAAAGGTATAAATAATCCAACTACTTTCATTAATGAGGGTAATGACCATTTAATACAACCAATCAGCTCAAATCTCTCACTACTTCACACTTAAACATTTAATATTCTCAAAACTTTCTAAAGCACTTGACAAAATTACTCTCGTTACAAAATAAACTTCACCAAATTGGTGACCACAGAGGGAGAAGAAGGTGCCAAAATCTAGCATTCAAAACCAATAGAAAGACCTATTCGTATGGATCCGAACGAGCAAGCAATTCCACCACCTGTGGTGGAGGTGGTTGGGGAAAATAATGAATACACCACCGAAGAACGAGATAAGTTTAGAGCTGAAATGGAAACGTTGAGGGCCATTAAAAAGTCAGAGATAAGTTTAAAGGAAAAGTCCAAGTCGTCAGCCGTTCACCATACTGACAATCCAAGGGATAATGATCCATCAGCAAAGACTCATTTAAGTACGAAAAAGACCCATGTCAGTTCCAAGAAATCTCACCGGTCCAAACTGGTAGAAAGCTCAGATTCTGAGTCCTCCAGTAGCTCTTCGAACGAGGATGAGCTTAAGGAAGCTTTGTCATCAAGTAATGATGAGGGGAGGTCCAGGAAGAAACAAAATCTAGTCAAGAAATATTCAAGAAAAATAGATAGGCATAGGTGACTTAAAATGCATTTGGCTAAGGGGTCATCTCACAGCCATGGTCACAAGCATGTGGATCAGCTGCTGATCGATCATTTTGTTTTCCATGATGAGCCAGGTATTTTTGCAACACCAAATGAAGACACAGTTTTTAGTCGTAACAGGAATTAGAGGCAATCACCATTGTCTGCCAAGATCTTGTCTGGAAACCTTCCTAAGAGGTTTGATAGTACTAAAATGAGAAGTATGATGGGATTAAAGATCCGGACAATCCTCTAGAGGAGTTCAAGAATTTCATGATGAATTTTGATGACGATGATAAACTTCTATGTAGGGCCTTCTCCCAATCTGTTACGAGAAGTGCTCTGAAATGGTACAACAGTTTGCCTCAGGGTTGTATCAGAAAATTTGACACATTTTGGGTTGTCTTCCGAAGGAAGTTTGTGGGAAGCAAGGAGGTTAAGGGCAATGGAGATAATATCATCCATTGTGCCCAAGAACCAAATGAGTCGTTAAAAGACTATATAAATCGGTTCGTAAATATCAAGAACTAGTTAGATGATTGCTTTGAGCAACTAGGAATAGCTTCTCTGAGACAAGGGTTAAACCCTGGAAATCTAGCTGATTCAGTGACAAGAAAGGAGGCCATGACCTGGGGTGGTTTGTTTAACCAGGTGGAAAAGAAAATCAACATGGATGAAACCAAGAAGACTAGGGTACATAGATAGGTGAGGTCTGCCCCAACAGCTCCAAACCAAAATCAGTCCATGTACAAGGCCAAAGAAACCGGACAGGGGTCCAATAGGGCCAAGCAGTTTTATTCCAAACCAAATCCAGCTCAGAGCCAGCAGTCCAGAAATAAACGAGGTCCTTGGGTTCAAACGGAGTGGTTTGAAAAATTAAAAGAAAATGTGGCAACCATTTATGACAAGGCTAAAGATGAGGTTCATTTCCAGAAGCCGGCAGCGCTTCAATCTCCCAGGGAAAGTCGTAATACTTGTTTTTGCCAGTATCATCATGATATCGGCCATAATACCGAAGACTGCATCTCTTGAAAGCAAGAGTTGCAAAATATCATCGAGAGAGGCAAGAAGGGTGCCTATGTCAAAAGAAGAAGTGGGAACAGGCCTGACAATGCTCCTCAAACAGGCCTTACGAACAACACAGGAACATCGGCTCTGGATGGGGCAATGGTGATCCATGAAATATTTGATGTGGATTCGGAGTATTTGGAACCTGACCCAACTCGCAATAAGGTAGGGGTCATAACTGAACAAGTCAAAACGGTTTCCGGACTCATTAGTTTCTTTGAGTCGCTTACTATTTTTAGAGGGGACACCATGACAGCACCCACTCCTCCGTTAAGAAAGAGGCACGTTCATAATCTAGCTACTCAGTTGGAAGGGGGTATGTCTTCATACCAGTCCCAAACTCCTTTTCTATTTATAGTCTTTGATGAGGATGATCTAAGGGATGTTTTTGGGGCCCATGAGGATGTTGTGGTGATAGGAGCATCTATTGGGGGTAACGATATCAGACGAAATTTGATTGATACTGGCAGCTCAGCCAACATACTCTTTTTAAGTTCTTATAAGCAGATGAAAAATCCGGCTGTTATTCAACGATCAAACAGAACCATCGTGGGCTTCATAGGGATCTCTGCGGAGGTGATCGGGGAATTTGAGGAGGAGGTACTGTTGGGCAAAAGGCCCTTTCAAGAAACTAGTCAGGGTGCTATTCATTGTGGTAGACTGCCCCACGTGCTATAATAGAATATTTGGGAGGTGCTGGCTCTCTAGGATGCATGTTGTGGCCTCAACAGTTCACCAATGTTTGAAGTATGCGGTTCAAGGATAGGTGGGAGTTGTCCGGAGTAGCCAAAAGATAGCAAGAGAATGTTATGCAACTGCACTTGCTCCTAAAAGTTTGGGGGCAATTCGGGCTAATGAAGATTAGCAGTTATTGGGGCCTTCTGGGGGTGAGGGTGAAATTGATGACCCTAGAGAGACCCCTGGTGTTCTGATACCAATTGAAGAAGTTGAAACCCACTCTCTGGCTGAAGGAAGGAGTGTTAAAATTGGCTCCAAGATGGCACCAGAGTTGAAAATAGAGTTGTTGTCATTTTTGGCAGATCACCAACATTTTTTTGCTTGGTGTAAATGCAAATATGATCGGAGTGTCTGCAAGTGTTATATCACACAAGCTGTCCATCCGGGGCGATGTTGCACCTATTGTGCAAAAAAGGAGAGCTTTCTCTAAGGAGAAATCTGATGTAATATTCCAAGAAGTCGATGGCTTACCAAGATGGGGCACATAAAGGAGTCTATGTATCCTTTGTGCACTGCCAACCCAGTGTTAGTTAAGAAAAATAATGGGAAATGGTGTATGTGTATCGATTTTACTGACCTCAACATAGCTTGCCTAAAAGATCTCTATCCGGTCCCTCAGATAGATCAGTTGGTGGACTCCACATCTGGTAACAAGTTATTGTCTTTCATGGATGCCTTCTCTGGGTATAACCAGATACAGGTGGATCCGAAGGACCATGATCATACTACCTTTGTTACAGATAGGGGTCTCTATTGTTACAAGATGATGCCTTTTGGGTTGAATAATGCTGGGGATACTTATCAGAGGTTGGTGAACAAATCATTTGCTGATCAGATTGGAAGAAATGCGGAAGTATATATCGATGATATGATGGTTAAAAGCTTAGAAGAATAATTTCACCTAACTGATCTTCGAGAAACTTTTGCCAATTTTACAAAGGTTAATTTAAAGCTGAATCCAGAAAAATATGTGTTTGGGGTGCAGTCCGGAAATTTTTTGGGTTATGTAATAAGTGAGAAAGGGATACAACCTGATCCGGACCAGGTCGATATTCTGTTAAAAATGGACCCTCCTCAAAATATTAAAGAAGTACAGAGGTTGATCGGAAGACTGTCTGCTTTAAATCGTTTCATTTCAGGGTCTTCGGAAAAATGCGCCCCATTCTTTCAGACCTTGAAAGGTGCTAAAGACTTCAACTGGTCTCCACAATGCAGCCAGGCTTTTGAAGAAATAAATAAGAACTTGTCTTCACCCAAAACCCTTTTTAAGTCTGTTGAAGGAGAAACACTTTATGTATACTTGGCTGTGTCAGAATGTGCTATAAGTGCCCATATGCGTTTAGACTTTACTTTTTGACCCTTTTTTTTCCCGGTCCAATATTAGTTCTCGAAAGTATTCGTTTCCGTGTAGAAGCAAACTCTCCAAATTTATGACCAACCTTTCCTTCAGTGATCTTACAATGAACAGTAGTTTTTCCATTGTAAATTCGTACAGAGCAATCAGGTAAGAGAAGTGGACAATTATCCTCGACCTGTGTACTACATTAGCAAGAGTGTGATAGATGCTGAGAGGAGGTGCCGAAAGCTTGAAAAGTTGGCACTAGCCTTAGTGATTGCTGCCAGAAAAATGAGGCCGTATTTTCACTCTCATTCCATCATCGTCCGAACATTTTTTCCACTAAATAATGTTCTTCATAATGCAGACATATCGAGCAGGATGACCAAGTGGTCAGTGGAGTTGGGTGATTATGACATTGATATTTCCCCACGAACTACTATCAAAGCACAATATGTTTCTGATTTCTTAGTAGAGTTTCATTCGAACAGAAGTTCTAAACAAGCTTCAGAAGAGAAAACTAAAAAAAGTGTGTTATTCGGACACATGGTGGATCAAGCATAATAAGTTGTGGGGCTGGGATTTATTTAACCTCTCTGTATGGTGATAAATTATACCAGGCTATATGCTTTGCTTTGAGGGCCTCTAACAATGAGTCTGAATATGAAGCAGCTATAGGTGGTCTTAAGTTAGCTTTTCTATGTGGGGCTAAAAGAGTTAGATTGATGAGTGATTCTCAGCTTCTTATCCACCATGCTCAAGGTTAGTCTGAAGCCAAGAAGGAGCAGTTGATCAAATACTTATTCGTTCTTACTATGAGCATATTTTTAGATCGGAAAGCATGCTAGCAGACTCCTTAGCAACCATAGCATACTCTGAGTCCTACCCATGGATTCATGTACAAGAATGCCCATCCATACAATCAAATCAGAACAAGGAAGAGGAGGAAAGCTTGAGTGTACAAGTAGTTCAATCCAAAGATTAGAGATTTCCCCTTCTTCAGTGCATCTCCGGAGAAAGCTATGGCAAGGAAAATAAAACACAAGGCTCGTGGTTTTTTTTATCATAAGAGAGATTCGTTATAAAAAAAAGTCATTCAGCAGACCTCTCCAGTGTTGTTTGGGGGCTTAAGAGTCCCAAATTGTTTTATCTGAACTACATGATGGAGAGGGATCAGTACATTATGGCTACAGAGCTCTAACCCTGAGGGTTTTATTGGCCGGATAATATTGGCCATCCATAATGGCACATGCTAAGGAATTGGTGAAAAGTGTGACTCATGCCAAAGGTATGGTAACGAAATTCATATCCCAACAGTTCCTATGGAGTCTATTTCTAAGCCAGTGCATTTTGCTCGTTGGGGACTGGATTTAGTTGGGCCTCTACCAATGGCATCTGGAGGATGCAGGACCACTATTGTGGCCATTGATTATTTCTCAAATGGGTTGAAGCAGCTCCCCTAGCAGGAACTACTTCAAAAGTTGTTATAAAATTTATCTTGTCTAACATTTGTTGCAGATTTGGGGTTCTACAAAAGATATTTACAGATAACGGGCCACAATTTGATAACAAAGATATGGAGAGTTTATGTGCCTCCAGGGGCATTCAGCATTTCTTCTCCTCTACTTTCCACCCACAAGAAAACGGCCAAGTTGAAGTGGCAAACAGGACCATTCTATTCAGTTTAAAAAATAATTTAGAATGGACTGTAGGGAAGTGGCCAAGCTATTTGCAAGAAGTATTGTGGGCATACCGGACTACTCCTAGAGCTGCTACTCAAGAATCTCCTTTTGCCTTGGTGTATGGGATAGATGTAATTACTTCTATAGAGGCAACCCTACCAACATACAGGGTCCACAACTATTCCGAACAAGACAATGACATGGCAATTAGGAATCAGTTGGACTTAATTGAAGAAAAAAAGGTTAAAAATCATCTTAGAACAACCCACTATCAAGGCTTGATGAGGAGCAGATTTGCTTCCAAGGTCATGAGAAGGGATTTTCAACCAAGAGATAAAGTTTTGAGAAATCTTTTCTTGCACACTAAATAAAAACAATTTGGCAAGTTGGCTCCGAACTGGGAAAGCCCTTATGAGGTCTCCGGAAAGCTTAAGTCTGGGACATATAGGCTTCAAGACAAATATGGAAGAATTATGAAGCACCCATGGAATATTGAACACCTCAAGTTATATCTAGAATAAAAGTTATGTAAATATTTACTTGTTAAAAGTCAATATAAATATTATGGGGCATACTATTTCCTACCCTGGTGGCGCGGGGAGTTTTAATGAGGTGTCCGGTTTTTTAATAAAATATGATGGCTTCTTAAAACATTCGATATGGTTTGATTACAACTCTTTTCAAGTCTTCAATTTAATACTAAGGATCTTTGACAGATCGGATTAATCTGGTTGAATGATGACCATTATATACATGTCGTCGGAGATATTAAACACCCTCACTTTAAATATTATTGAAGTAAATTAGTGCTCTTTAAATACTAGCCATTAAAATTGAAAGCAAGCTTGGAAAAAACAAAATTTGATAGATAATCTTGTCTGGGTATGAACTGGATAACGTTACTAAAATGCAAAAAATGCCTTGGCCATCCAAAGACTTTAAGTGTTAAGAAAGACTTATCTGGACTCAGACCGGATACAATTACAAAAATGCATTGGCCATCCAAGGACTTTAGTAGTTCACAAAATTAAGAAAACACAAAATATAGTTTAAAAACTCAAGGCTTGTTCCCTTCCGATGTTCCTGCATCACCTCCTTTCTTGGGGCTTGTGAGTTCAGCGCTTGAACTCTCACCGATTCCTTCCTCTTCGTCGGTGGTAGAGTTGATTCCACTAGAGTAGTTTTTCTTATCACCATCTGCCATGGTATGGAACGGGATGTCTTTATACTCTACATATTTGCACAAGGGACCAAGCATCCTCTTCGAAAACGTTTCATGGAAAAGCAGCACCATGTCAGACTTCACCTCAGCATACCTTGCTTCCAAGAAATCTATCACCTCATTGGTGTATTTATCAATGTTGGCCTGAATTTTTTGTTCTTGCTCCTTTTCCAAGTCTTCTTTCTCCTTGGTTACCCTAGATACAACATCTTCTAAGGAATTCTTCTCACCGGACAGGGTCTGGATGGCACCATCTTTGGTCTTCATGTCCTCCCTTAAGTTTGAAATATCTTTCTCGAAACTAGAGCACTTAGTTTGGATCTCAGTATTAGCATTCTCCAAAGTGGCCAACTTGATCGACAGATATTCCTTATCTTTCCTCAATTCATCAAGCTCTTTCTTCAATTCTTCTATGCTCTAATTAGCATTGAGGAGATTGGTTGACAGAGACTCCTTGTCAGTATTGAGGGTGTTGATGAGCGTGGACTGGTTTTTTACTTACCTCTCCAGATCGAGCACTGGTTGGATATGACCTAAAAGAGAATGGGCTACCGTATCTTGATCCTCGGTTATATAAAAAGACTTACCGTTGTAGGTTACCATGTTGGAAGAGCCTGAAAGAACGGAAAGTACCATCAAAGTCATCCTTCTCTGAGTCGGTGAAGTAAAGATCGATGTTCTGAAGAGCTCTGATGTTTATACCCTCAATCCATCCTCCGGTACCCTCTCCGAGTTGCAGATCTGTTGGAATTTTCTCTACCAAGGTGGGGTCGGCTGGAGCTGGTGGAGGAAGAAGCTCCGGAGGGCGAAGAGTTATTTCTTCCCCTAAGGTGACATTTTTCTTCTTGGCATCCCTTTTGCCACTGTTTTCTCCCCTTTTTCGGTCCTTCTTCGGAGGCCTTGGTGGATTTGGTGGTTCTCCTGCCTCCTTAACAGTCTCATCTCCAACTACCTTGAGCAAGGCAGCATCGATCCCCCCTTGGTTCCCCGAACCGGTCTCCTCTATGGTAGCCCTGTTGTAGTTCTCTTCTTCTCCCCTTCATCTTGCTGGGAGCCTTGGCTCTAGAGGGAAATACCAGTTTACCATCTTTTTTTTTCTGTCCGTTTGAGGATGACACCTAGAGGAGGGATGTGGTCAATTTTTCTCATGTAAGATCTCTCCGACCTGTGGTATCCCACAGATGATATCTCACCATATTGCCGGACGTAAAGCAGTTTTGGAAACCGTTCCCCCAACGTTCTGCGGCCCACACATTCAATTTGGCACATGTAGTCTGCCCCTCCTCTAGATATATGATATACTCCTTCGGTAACACTGAAAAAAGAAGTAATGAATAATTCAGGAGTGGAATATTTATGAAGTGAAACGAAGAACATGAAATACAAAATTGAAGAGCTTACATGTACTTTTCCATCTACTAGTAAGCATATTATGGTTGGTCTTGGCTCTGATTTTCTTCCCATTTTCCCATGACCCATTGATATATAAGAATTGGGTTCTCTAATACTTCTCTGACTCCACCAAGTCGTCTACCACTTTGAAGTTATTTCCCATGTTGTGGTGGTAGAATGAGATGTGGTGATTCTTGCATAGGCTTGCCACAGCGGAAAATTGTTCCATGGGAAGAGGGATTTTAGATAACCTCGATGTCATTATGCATGCGAGGAGGAAGTACCAGGTGTTTGGACTCAGTTGGCTGGGACAAAGTTTTATCAAGTGGAAGTACTTGACAATTTCAGGGTCTAATGGGAACCGAAGTCCCCAGTTCAGTAGTTCTGTAAAAATAACCACCTCGTTGAGCTTACAGTCCATCGGAGTCTCCGGTGTGACTGGTATCCTCACCTTTACTGATTTTGGAATCCCCCACTTTGTCCGGATCCGGCCCAATTCGGCATTGTGGGTATACACATAATTAATGTTCTGCATGGCCAGCAAGTATTTAACATTAAATTTTCTAAAGCAAGGCCCTACCTCGCACTCCAAACACTCTGGGAGATCCAGATGATCCACACCAACTTTGACATTACCTTTACCCTTCCTATCGGAGGTGGCATCCCCAGTTTGACCTGAGGCCTCGGTTTCGAAGGGGGCCTCTTCAGTGCTGTCTTCCATCACTTCTTCCATCACTGTGGAAGGTTTATCAGTTGTTGTAGATGGAAGGGTGTTAGCTTATGGTTCTACAGTCTGTTCGGATGAATGAGCACCAGTTGTTTCCAAAGGCCTGGTGTCCGGTTGAGGCTCAGTTCCGGAGGATTTCGCTTGAGAAGATACTTTGGATGCCTCAGATCTGGAGGGCTTGTCTTGTGAAGCTTTTTTAGACACATCTTATCTGGAGGGCTTATCTTTGGATATGGATTTAGGGCCCTCCGATCTTGAGGGCTTATCTTGTGAAACAGTTGTTTGGGCTTTCACCAAACGAGTCATCCAGCGTGGAGTTGGTTTTTCTAGAGACTTTTCAATATTAGAGCCAATAGCTAAGAAAGGGGAGGGTTTTCTAACACTTGATACTGCATTGTCTTTGATAGTGGAGGGTTGGGACTCCTGAACAGAAGATCCTGATGGGATTGGTGAAAGGCTTGGTTTGAATAGACGTTTGGGTTTTGGATTTATGGTGGAAGATGGTCCTTGGTCAGCTTCTTGGGATGGTTTATGAGACCTTTCACTCTGGGAAACTGGCAGACTAGCAGTGATACGATTCTCCCTTTCGACTTTTTTAGCTTTCTCTATCTCGGACAAGTTCAAGCATCCACCTTTTACAAGAGCGTTTCTAGCCGTAAACATAAAAGTATCTAAGAACAAATTTGAAAGAAAGGATGGAAAGATCTCGATAATGTTTTTTTAGTAAGGAAGATGATAGAAGAGTGAAAAAAAATTATATATATTAGTGAAAAAGGTAACCAATACCTAGGATAATTTAAATTTTTTTTACAATGATTAGAGACGACGCAAACGTGGGGGAAAATTAAATGCATAGATTACTTTTTAGGTTTAGTGGGAGCGCCAATCTAGGTAAAAATGGTTGGTAGATCAAATCAGATTGTGACACGTGTCCCACGATCCAAAGAAAGACTCTTAGAATTCTGAGGAAAGTCAGTTCGGAAAAACTTCAAGCTAGATGCATGAGCAGTTCGGAGAAAGTCGTCACTGAATAAGCAAATGTTTTAGTCCTGCGAAAGATTTTTGACAAGGCCTGAAAAATGGGCTATTGATGAGTCCGGATAACTTAATCACTGCCTACTCATATTTCTAGACAAGGTAAATTCGGACATAAACTTGTCACTGAACTATCCACACAGGACAAAAGTAAAAATGACTAAATATCTTCTGACTAAGCTGTGTGCTAATCAGCTTAATAAGTAAATGGGTCCTTAAACTTGACCTGATTCTATAATTTGACCTGAAAGCCCATGAGTCCATAATTCAAGGTATACATACCCCAACTACTTTCATTAATGAGGGTAATGAACATTTAATACAACCAGACAGCTCAAATCTCTCACTACTTCACACTTAAACATTTAATACTCTCAAAACTTTCCAAAACACTTGACAAAATTACCCTCGTTACAAAATAAACCTCACCAAACAACTATTATAATTTTTATCTCACAATTTGGATATTTTCTCTTGGAAAACAGAAGATGTGACAGGAGTTCCAATCGAAGTGATCTGATATAGCCTACAAATTAATTCGATTGCCAATCCTGTTATACAAAAAAGACATGCATTTTCTTTTGAAAAATAATAAGCAATTGTTTCCAAAATGGAACGTTTATCGAAGGTCAGACCATATAAGGGAGTCGCGGTATATTTTATGGACGACAAACCTAGTGGTGGTCAAGAAGAAGAATGGGAAGTGGAGAATGTGCGTTGATTTCACAGATTTGAATCGAATTTTTTTCCTAAAGATCCATTCAACATTCCTCGAATAGACCAGTTGATTGATTCCACTTCGAGAAATAAAATATTGACTTTTATGGATGCTTTTGTAGGATATAACCAAATTCAAATGGATCCAAAGGATCAAGAAAGTACTACCTTCATCACGGATCGAGGTTTCCATTGTTATAGTGTTATGTCATTTGGATAAAAGAATGTTGGGGCACATATCAGAGATTAATGAATAAGGAATTTTCCTCGCATATCGGAAGAAACATGGAGGTGTATATCGATGACGTAGTGGTCAAAATATTTACAGACGATGCACACTTGGAAGATTTAGAGGAGACGTTTTTAAATTTAAGAGCAATATTCCTAAAGTTGAATCTAAAAAAGTGTACCTCTTGAGTTCGAGCAGGGAAAATTTTGGGTTATGTTATCAGTGAAACGAGAATATAAGCTAACGCAGGACAATTAAAAGTTGTAATATCCATGAAATCACCTCGAACTATCAAAGAAGTGCAAATCTTGGCAGGAAGGTTAGCTACACTTAACATATTCATTTTTAAATTTTTTAATAAATGTTTCCCTTTCTTTCAATTATTACAAAGACCAAAGGAATTTGAATGGACTTCGGAGTGTGAAGCTGCGTTTTCAAGTATCAAATATTTGTTGTCATCACCAGAAATATTGTCTGAACCTTGAAGTGGAGAACAAATCTTTTTGTACATTGCGGTATTTGATTTTGCAGTTAGTGCAGTATTGATAAGTGAAGATTCAAGAATTCTGAAGCCAGTGTACTATGTCAGCAAGAGTTTAGTGGCAGCAGAAAAGAAGTATTTGAAGCTCGAAAAACTGGCGTTAGAATTGGTGGTGGCTACTAGGAAAATGTGCCCCGATTGTCAAGCTTATACCATTAAGGTTCGAACTTCATTTTCATTCAAGAATTTTTTACAACGCCCATATATATTTATGGGCGTATGACTAAGCGGTCAGTTGAATCGGGAGATTTTGACATCACATTTTTGCCTCAGACAGCAATTAAAGCACAAGCTTTGGCAGATTTTTTTGTTGAGTTCCATTCAAGCATATCGAATGAAGATGTTAACAGAGATGTTTTTCCAGCTAGTTCAATGTGGATAGTTCGAATAGATTGAGGTTTTAGTGTTTTAGGATACAGCGTTTGGGTTCAACTGATTGCTCTATCTTGTTGAGAAACGATGCTTCAATCTATTAAATTCGGTTTTCATGCATCGAACAATAAAGCTTAGTACGAAGCTGCATTAGCTGGTTTGAGGCTTGCAAAGATATGTGGTGCAACTTCAGTATGATTAGAAACATAATATCAATTCTGTTCTGAAGCGAAAAATGACCACTTAATTTTGTATCTTCAAGAGCTTCAAAAATTGGCTCTTCTGTTTGATCATTTTATTGTAGAGAACATAAGCCGAGGAAATAATACAGTTGTAGATTCTTTGGCAACTATTGCATACAAAGAAGAATATCCTTAGATTTTATTACATGAGAGTCCATCAATTTTAACTCATTCAGAGTAATGTGAGCATATCGAAGAGGTGTACGTCACTCCAGACACAGTCCGAGGAGATTGGAGAACTGGAATTTTTGAATTTTTTATTATAGGAGAGCTGCCTGAGGATGTAAAATTTGCTAAGAAATAGCGAGGCATAGCATTTATCTATATAGTGTTATATGGGATTTTGTATAAGAAGGCATTGAGTATGCCACTATTGCGATGTTTAAGCAAACAGGATTTGCATGAAATTTTGTCATAGTTACATGATAAAGAAGGTGCAGCACACTGCGGGTTCAAGGCATTGACTCGTCGAGTTTTGTTGGTATAGATTTATTGGCCTTCGATTATGAACGATGCCAAGAATCTAATTCGAAGTTGTCATATTTGTCAAACCAGCAGTTCCACTTATTTTTATTACCGAAGCCGTTACATTTGATAGATGGAGAATAGATTTTGTGAGACCTTTGTCGATGTCCTCTGAATGACGACAAATAATAATTGGTAGGCAGAAGTTGAACCATTGTCTGGAAAAAAAGTTAAGGATGTGACTAAGTTCATTGTAAACAGTATTTGTTGTCATTTTGGAGTAGCTCAAAAAATTACTATAGACAACGGTCCTCAATGCAATCACAAAGCAATGGCTTTGTTCTGTGCTTCGAACGGGATAAAGCAATGTTTTTCAACACCCTTTCATCCCTAATCAAATGGTCAAGTAGAGATGATATACATATCTATTTAGAAGGCTTGAAAATTAAGTTGACAGGGGCTGCATGAAAGTGGCCTATTTATTTGCAGGAGGTGTTATTGGCTTATCAAACAACCCCTAGGGAAGCTACTAAAGAAACTCCTTTTGCTTTGGCATATAGGATGGATGTTGTTAGTCCTACAGAATCCACATTGCCTCCTTTCAGAGTAGTTCAATACTCTGTAAACATAAATGATGAGGCTAAAAGAACAAGTTTGGATTTGATTGAAGAAAAAAAAGTTTGAGTTCACGTGAACATGATTCAGTATCAAACTCTTCTGAGGAGTTAATATAATTCGAGGGTGAAAAGGAGGGATTTCAAGGTGGATGACAAAGTTTAAGAAAAGTATTCCTCTATACTAAGGAAAAGAGCCTCGGTAAGATGGCTTCAAATTGGGAAGGTTCTTATATGGTTGTTGAAAAGATAAAGCCAGGTTCTTATCGTCTTTGTAACAATCAGGGGAGGATGTTTCAACATCCTTGGAATATACAACATCTAAAACTGTATTGGGAGTAACTGTGTTGAATTTTGAAATTGTTTTCTTTGATTAATTAGCACACACTTTTTCCTACCATGTTGGCCCAATGAGGTTTTAATGAGGTGTTATATAAATATTCAAAGCTATCAATAAAATTTCATTTTTGGCCAATGGTTGTTTACAAATATTTGTTTAAAATATTTTGGTAACTATTCAAAGATTGATCATCATTGAGGTTGACCAATAGTAGAATATTCTGAAGTGTTGAGTATATATTTCGAAGAAACAACCATATTCAAAGTGTTACGTTCTATAAACGCACCATAGTATTTGAAGTGCTACATTCTCTAAACGCACTATAGTATTCGAAGTGCTACGTTCTCTAAATGCTCTACTATATTCGAGGTGTTATGCACAATATTATTCAAAATGTCACGTTATATTTTTAATTCAAATAAGTAATATAAGTAATATTTCAAGGCAAACATGACTGGCGAATACAAAGAATAAACAAAGCCTTTCTAAATTCAATTTGATTTGATGAGAACAAAGTAATTTCTTAAATGTCAAGTAAAAAGGTATATATTAAAAATAAAATATTACAATGATTTAATGACAAGAACAAAAAGAAGATAGTAAAGTTACTCGTCTTCGGAACGTTCTTCGGAATTTTCCCTTTGGTCATAAACATTTTCCTATGATTTTTCCTCTTCGGATAAAGAGCTAGAAACGGGATGAAAAGCCTCGCTATGACCCTTTCGATGAGAATTCGCTCCCAAAAGTTGGAGAGGTTATCTTTAGGATATTTAGCATGAATCTCACGAATGAGGTTGATGGTTTTTTGCTCTTCGCCATTTTTGATAGCTGCTAGCATGTCTTTCGCACATTCATTCTCAGAAGCAGTGACAGTAAGTCTCTTTTCTTCATCGAATTGAGCTTTGAGAGCAATTATATCATCTCTCAGTTTTTTCTTCTCTGCCTCACTTTTGTTAAGAGAAACTTGAAGATCATCAAATTTCTGCTTCTCTGTAGCTAACGCTTCAGAATTCTTGGATTTAAGTTGATCTATATCGTTCTGGTAAGAAGTATTGAGTTTATTTTTCTTTTTTATGCACATCTCTAAGGTGATTCTTGAGATGGATGATGATAAGTGTCAGAATATCTTAGGTGGTTTATCGGGAAACGTGAATGGAAAAGGTGTGTCAAGAAAATAAGTGCAAGATTCTAGAGAGAGCAGTCAAAATCAAGTACTAATCATTGGAAGGTCCCATTTTAGGGGACATGATCTTTCCTTATATAGTGACAGTTCTGGGAGCCACTGTCACATGTCAAATCTATTCTAATTTCATATTACCTCTTGTATTTGTATTTGTGTTACTTACTTCCTACTTTACAATTAAGTCATTATACATTAATGTGTTACAATTTAAGTCATCTATTATACTTGGTATTTAATGCCCTTATCAGTAGCCCCCTTCCTGTAATAAATGTAGTGCTTTCCTGATCCTTAGGATCCATCTTTATCTGATTATACCCTGCGTAGGCATCCATGAAAGATAATAACTTTTTACCTGATGTCGAGTCTACCAACTGATCAATCCTTGGCATAGGCAAAGGGTCTTTGGGACATGCTCGGTTGAGGTCTGTGAAGTCTACACACATTATCCACTGTCCGTTTTTCTTTTTAACCAGAACTGGATTAGCCGTCCATCATGGGTACCGGGATTCCCGTATATGTCCTACCCTTGTCAGTCTTTCTACCTCTGAAAGGATCGCCTCTGCTTTTTCTTGGGAAAATGCTCGGCACTTTTGTGTTATAGGTCGAATACTCGGGTTTATAGACAACTGGTTATAGATGACGCTCTCAGGAACTCTCGTTACATCTTCTGAACACCAAGCAAATAAATGTAGCTTTTGTTTAAGAAAATCGATCAACTTCTTTCGGAACCAAGGGGACAAGTTTACCCCAATCTTCAGGACCTTTCCTTTTGAAAATTCATAACTATCACAACTTTCATCTTTAAGAAAATATCTTGGGGTCTTCCTAGGATCGTCTGCAGGCTCTGATCCCCGAGCCGACCTCGCTAATTGCTAATCCCTCACGTCGACCATTTCCCTATCTGATTTCACTGCCAAAGTTACTCGGTAACATTCCCTCGTAGTCTTTTGGCTGCTTCCGACAAACCCAACGTTGTTTCCGATCACATACTTTAGGCATTGGTGAACTGTAGAAGTTACAGTATGCATTCTTGACAACCAAGAGCGGCCAAAAATTTCATTGTGCGACGTGGGTGTATCAACGACAATAAACAAAATTGTTACTTCTTTTTTGAAGGGCCCTCTTCCGAGCTGAACAACTCTTTCAAATTTGTCTATTACTTCTGCTGATACTCCTGAAAAGCCGATAATGGTGTGATCAGACTTTACAATCACAGGTTTACTTCTGAACTTTGAAAAGGTCGATAAGAAAATAATATTTGACGAACTACTGGTAGCCACCAAAATTCTTCGCACCTCCTCCTCTGCAATAGCTGCGACAATCACAATTGCATCCTCATGAGGACCAGCAATGTCCCTCATGTCATCGTCATCAAAGCATAGAATAGGAGACAGATTTTGGTACAAATGAGGTGAAGTTCTTGCTTCTAACTGAGTAGCCAAATTTACTATATGTCTCGTTCGTGAAGAATTGGTAGTACCTGCCATTGAGTCTCCCCCAATAATAGTTAGAGACTCAAAAATTTACATAAATCTCTTACTTTTTCTCGTGCTGGGGGTATCACTTCCTCAATCATTCCAATTCAATTCTTGTTTTTATTCGGGTCTAGATATTCAGTCATTACATCGAATGAATCGGTGACTTCAGATATCACCAAAGAAATCTCTTGCTTAGGCGCAGCCACAATCTGTTTAGCTACTACAATCTGCTGAGCTTGTTTCTTCACATACTCCAGCAATTTACCACTATTGATTTGCGCTTGTACTTCCTTTTTTAGCGCGATGCAATTTTTGGTATCATACCCTACATTATCATGGTACCTACAGAAACGGTTGTTCCGACCTTCACGAGGAGTTCCGCTCGGAAAAGGATTCTGAAAATGCACACTCTTTCGCATCGTATCGAAGATAGTCGCAACACATTCAGTTAAATCAGAAAAATAATTAGGTCGGACCCATTTGTTCGATATGGGTCGATAATTATTTCCTTGATAGCCATTTCGCGCCCTTTGAGTTTGGTTTCTCGATCCTTTCGCATGTGCTGCTGGTGCCACGGTACTTATCGGTTGTGGCTGAGAGATCTTGCTTGCTTTCGGAGTTTTCTGATACGTAACCACTGAAGCTTGATTTGTTTGTTGGATTTGTGCTGCCAATTCTGACGCTTCGTTTTCCTCGATTAGGATCTGTTTTTTTACCTAGGCTAACAAAGCTGAAAAAGTGAAAGTTTGTTTCTTCGTCATAACCTGTTTCATCGGCCCTGGTAACAAGCCTAATCTGTAACCAGTTAAGGCCACACTTTCGTCACAATAATCAAGATATGTCTTTGCGTCTATAAAACGTCGAGTATAATCCCTCAAGATCTCTCCGACTTTTTGTCGGTAATTAACTATTATATCCCCGTTTGCTCGGAAATTCTTGCTTCCGACAAACTGTTGCCTGAACATCATCCAGAACATATCAAAACTCTTAATACATCCTTGTGGCAATCGATTATACCACTGCCCGGTCTTTAAACGTCATTGAGAAAGCTCGACCAACCAACTTGTCGTCATTGTCAAAACTTAGCATAAAATTTTTGAAGGCTTCTAGGTGATTATCTGGGTCTTTATTTCCATCATACTTTTCAAGCTTGGAGATGTCAAAACGCTTTGGGAGATTTCCCGAAAGAATTTCATCCGACAAAGGGGACGACCTCCAGTTATGCCCGATGTTGAAAGTTCCACCTATTAAGCCTTCTGCACGACTCGTGAACAATCCTTCATCAAGTGGATTAGAAAATTGACTCCCCACCCTGTAACCGTAAGACTGGCTTCCTGATGGAAATTGGAATTGAGGACAATTCAGTTGCTCTCTGTTAAAAGTAACTATACCGATTTTTTCAGTAGATATGGGAGTCACTTTTTCAATGCTGCCTCCCTGAGGTTCGACGATCTTAGGTCGTAATGACTTATGCATTTTGAGATCTCGCTCCTTGACCATCGTTTTGTCCTTTCTGAAGCGTCGGAAATCTCTGGCCGGGGAAGAAGACTCGAACATATCCTCCCCTGAAGAAAATTTGTACTCAAGCTTGGATCGGAATCCGGATTTCTTTCGTGCAACCTCGTCGAACCTTTGCATTCGATTCCTGCCTTTGTAAAAGTATACTTCCTCCCGATCAGCAGTACGTCAGACCCCTTTTATTTCTTCATCTGATCGTTCGCTTCGACCATCCAGCCGTCCCTTCTTCTCAGCCAGAGCCTGCTCCTTCTCGGCATTTAGCTTAGCAATGTCATCTAACAGTTGTTGCCTAGTCATGATTAAGGCCGACAGTTTACTTCGGCCCTGATTTCCTTGATCATCATCACCAAATAAGTCTTCAGAGTTCCGAACCTCCAAGAATGAGATCTCCTTATCATAACCTTTTTTCTTTGCCTTTCCCTTCCTTGCCTCGGTATTCATTCGCTGACTTTATTTTTTGTTAGGTCGAGATTTTGGGGAACCTGATCTCTGGGTATCTCTCGTTACCACAGATGGCGCCAATGATAAGTGTCAGAATATCTTAGGTGGTTTTTCGGGAAACGTGAAATGGAAAAAGTGTGTCAGGAAAATAAGTGCAAGATTCTAGAGAGAGAGTAGTCAAAATCAAGTACTAATCATTAGAAGGTCCCCTTTTAGGGGACAGAATCTTTCCTAATATAGTGACAGTTGTGGGGGCCACCGTCACATGCCAAATCTATTCTAATTGCATATTACCTCTTGTATTTGTATTTGTGTTACTTACTTCCTACTTTACAATTAAGTCCCTATACATTAATGTGTTACAGTTTAGGTCCTCTATTATATTTGGTATTTTATGCCCTTATCGGTAGCGCCATAGTTTTGCGGAGGATCGAGCAAAAACTAATCGAGGGTAGAGTGTTGGGTCAGGATTCTTTATGAACCTATTTTCCGAACGCACGGTTGGTGATTCCCATTGATTTGTAATGTCGATCATCGGGTCGACCATTTCCCATTGATTTGGAATGTCGATTGCAGGGTCGGCGCTTTCCCATTGATTTGGAATGTCGATCGCAGGGTTGACGTTTTCCCATTGATTTGGAATGTCGATCGCAGGGTCTGGTGTGGATAATAACTGCCTGAGGGTAGGCTGGTAATTTCAGTTGGTATTTTATGGTGGTGTGTGGGTGTTAAGTGTTTTAGAGTAGAGAGTAGAGAGATGATTAAGCAGCCTGCTAGCAGTTAATTCTCATTACTCATAGTTAATTCAGGTGGTTGGGTATTTATACCCTGATGTTTGGGCCCTTATGGGCTTTCGGGTCATGTTTAATGGACCCGGGTCATGTTCAAAGACCCATGAGCTCTAAGTAGGAGAGCAAGTAGCTTAGTCAAGTAGTGTTTAGGTTTTTTAGTACTTTTGTCATAGTTCGAACAGTCCTATGGTCATAATGTTCAAAATCATATGTCCGGTCCGTGTGATCTATCCGGTCCGGAGGCCTTGGACCGATCTGTCCTCGTCCGGGGAGAGTGCAGAGTTCGGACTCATCAGGAGCCCCTTTTTTAGGTGTTTGTGCAAATAATCTTGCCAAAGACCTGAAAAACAGTCCGACGTCAAGGGTAGTTTTAATCCGGACAGGTCTACGGGTTTATCCGGACAGATAAAGCTTCACGAATTCAAAATGGTTTTTGCCAGAGTTCGTGGGACACGTGTCACTCTCTGATTGGTTGCTTCAGCCGTTTTCTCACCTTGAATTTCGAACCCACTTTCTTCGAAAAGCAACCTCTTTAATTACAGGTGGTGACATCAGCGCCGTCTTTTAATCATTGCCAAACGTTTCGAATTCTCCTAGGAATCAACTGCTTTTTCAGATTTACTATAAATACAAATTCATTTCCACTGTTTTACTATCTCCTTCAAACTTACTTCTGTAAAAACTCTCAAAGATTTCTCTCTCTAAAGCAAAAGTTTAGTTCAATAGTTTATGTTTACATCGAGGAACGCTCTTGTCAAAGGCGGGTGGCTCAACCTTTCTCATTTGGAGAAGGCTCAAAAAATCGAAAGAGAGAGACGGATCGCAGCAGGGTTACCCACCTCACCTGTTGACAGACCTATCACTTCTGCATCTGAGTCAGATCGTGGCTCGTCCTCTTCCAAAGGTACCAAGCCTAGAAAACTATTTCAAACCACTCTCTCCCCCATAATTTCTGGTTCCTCAGTTCAGGAATCAGTGCCTAACGTCGAGCCAGGAGTCACAGCCACTAGCTTTAGAAAACCTTCTCCCTTTCTTGCAATGGGATCAGACACGGAGCGCTCTCCTGAGAAGCTGGTTCATAAGAGGAAAGGCCGGCTGGTTAAAGGCCAAGGAACCAGAAACACCCCCTCAAGATCGGGGGCAAAAGATAGCAGCACCGGATCAGAGGTGCCAATTAGAGCTCCTAAGGACAGGCTGTCCGGACCAGAGGGGTCCAATCCAAACCTTCTACCAGAAACATCTGCTCCAAACACACTACCGGAGAGCAGAAACCAAAGAGATTCTGAGGCCCATCAGTCCGGAGATAAGGTTGAATCAAGCTTAAATCCTCCCCCCACTACAGCTGCTGAAATCCCTTCAACAATCATGGAGGAAGTGATGGAGGACTCTGTTGAAGAGGCCCCGTTTGAGTCTGAGCCCTCCGGTCAGACTAGCAAAGAGATAGTTGCCAAGAAGGACAAGGGCAAAGAAAAGTTGTACTTGAGGCATCCGGACATGCCGGAGAGCCTAGAAGGAAAAGTAGGACCTTGTTTTCACAAGGTCAGCATTAACTATCTTCTCTCCCTACAAAAAATCAATTATGCATTCATCCACACTGCTGAGTTGGGCAGGATGCATTCAAAATGGGGTATTCCAGAAAATGTAAAGATCAGAATCCCTATTCATCCGGAGACCCCCATGGATTGCAAGTTAAGTGAGGTGGTTATGTTCACGGAGTTGTTCAACTGGGGGCTCAGGCTCCCACTAGACCCAGAGATTGTCAGATATTTCCATCTGATCAAACTCTGTCCGAGCCAGCTGAGCCCCAATGCTTGGTATACCCTTATGTCATGCATCATGGCATCAAGGTTGTCCGGGATCCCTCTGCCGATGGAGGAGTTTACTGCAGTGGCTAGCCTGTGTACAAACCACCACATCCCCTTCTACCACTTTAACATGGGGGATAACTTCAAGGCGGTGGATGATTTGCTGGAGGCATAGAGGAATTAGAGGACCCAGTTCCTGTTCGTCAGTGGTGCCTGGGAAAATGGCAAGAAGATAAAAGCCGGAGAGAACCCAAGCCTCCTCAGAAGCAGGTGGAGGAGTGACCGTAAGCATCTTGCCTTTATATTTTTGTCTCTCTTGTCTTTTCTTTTTGGACCTAATTTATACTAATTTGTCTTACTTTTGTTTTAGCAGAACTGCCCAAGGAGTTTAGTAACCACTTGAAAACCGGGCAGGTTACTTGTGGCAAAATTAATGCATGGGCTGCTGAGAACTGGGGGAACCGATTCCACGACGCTTTCACCAGTGGAAATTTGGCAAGGTCTCACCTGTGGAACACCACAGGTCGGAGAGACTTAACCTGGGAGGAGCTCACCACCCAACCTTCTCTAGATGTTGTGCTCAAGAGGACCCATGAACCAGATGGGACACTCTTCCTGCCAGGCCGGGCCAAAGCCCCGAGCAAGATGAAAGGCAAGAAGAAGAAGGGCAAAAAGGTGGTGGGTGAAGCCAATCCTGCTGATGCTGAGAAAGATGCTCCAACAGACCCGGAGGGGCAAGTGCAGAGCCAAATTGATGCTGCCCTCTTGCAAGTTGTGGAGCAAGAGACTGAAAGGCAGGAGACGAATCTCCCAAAACCCCCAAGGGCTTCCAAGAGAAATTGTAAACAGGGAACCGAAGGCGCAGACCGGGAAGCAAAGAAGAAAAAGACTTCCAAGGGAAACGAGCTTTCTCTCCGGGCTCCGGAGCCTTCCTTCCATGTTGAGCCTTCAGACCCAACACAGGCCGAAGAGATTCCTGGGGACTTTCACACTGATGAGGTTGAGGGAGGAGATCTCAACATTGATGAAGTAGACATCACCGGTCTTGGTGAGCTTGGTGAATATTTCCTCAACCTCCCCAGAGATGACTCTGCAGGGCCTTACATTCCTCCGAGCAGCTCCAACACGGTCAACTTTAACGGTAAGACTTTTATTGTCTCTAGTGAAAAGGATACCATAGCGCACTCCTTGTTAAGCAATGTGCAGCCGGTACTTACATTGGAGAGATAAGTCCGGGGTCAGGCAGACATCATTAAAGACCTTAAGTCTGAGAAGGAAAAGCTGTCCAAAGACCTTCGCACTGCCACCTCTAATGCTGCCATGTTAAAAGAAGAAAACGAGGAGTTGAAGAGAAGCCAAGAGACAAGCACCACCAAAGTCACCACTTAAGAGGAAACCATCAAAGACCTTCAGGAGAAACTGTCCGGTCTGGAGAAAGACCTTGCTACCTCAAAGGAAGAAACCAAGGCAAAGGACAAAGTCATTACCAACTTAACCACCGATAAGATTGCCCTTGAGAATGTAGTGTCCAAGGCTGCCGAGGAGAAAAATACTTTGTTACAGGAGCAAGAGGCCAAGATCCAAGCCAAGATCAATGCTTATGCCAACCAGATGATCAAAAGCGAAGAGCAACTGCTTGAGAAGGTGAGGTCTGACATGGTTCTACTCTTCCATGAAAAGTTTTCGAAGAGGAACCTAGGGGATTTATGGCTTTATGTTGAGCCTGAAGACCTCCCATATCACACGATGGCCGAAGGCGACGCGTATGGCTACTCCAGTGACTCCTCGGGTGATGAAGAACATACTGGGGAGAGCCCAGATGAGGAGAAAGACGATCCTAAAGGCAAGAGGGTGGATGAAGGGAGAGATGACCCTAAAGGCAAGAAGGTAGATGAAGGTGAGCCATCTTCAAAGGCTCAACCTTAACTTATGATTCACTTTGTTTATTTTCTATCCAGACTAAAGTCCTTGGAAGGCCAAGGCATTCTTTTTGTAATGGTGTCCGGTATTTGACCGGACAGATTTTTTGTTGTTCGACTTTGATCATTTAAAAGTCCTTGGAAGGCCAAGGCAATTTCAAGTTATTAATTTCAATGAATATTTCTGTTCTGCACAACTATCATCTTCTTTCATTGTTTGTTCTGATTTTGAAAGCCAGAGTTTAAGTAGCCTTTAGTTGTTTCATAGTGAGAGTGTTTAAGTTCTCCGGCTAGAGTTTAAATAGCCCTTAGTTATTTCAACTCGGATAGTATGACAACGGACAAAACTTTAAAAACACTTAGAAAATTCTTAAGAAGGCATCAAATTTTATTTAACAGCCCGGACACCTCATTAAAACCTCTCCGTGCCACCAGGGAGGAAAGAGTATGCCCCCAAATATTTACATGGATGTTCAAACAAGTAAATATTTGCACAAGTGATCTTCCAAGTACATCCGGAGATGCTCGATATTCCAAGGATGTGTTAGAACTCTGCCATTTTTGTCTTCCAACCAATAAGTTCCAGGCTTAATTCTTTCAAAAACCATATACGGACCCTCCCAAGTTGGGGCCAACTTTCCGAACAGCTTTTCTTTAGTGTGTAAGAAGACCTTCCTTAATACTTTGTCCACTGGTTGGAAATCTCTTCTTTTAACTTTGGAAGCAAACCTGCTTCTCATCAAGCCTTGATAGTGTGCAACTCGAAGGTGAGCTTTAACCCGTCTTTATTCTATCAAATCAAGTTGACCTATGATTGCCACCTCGTTAGAGTGTTCGGAGAAGTTGTGAACACGAAAAGAGGGGAGAGTTGCCTCTATGGGAGCTACTGCATCCATCCCATAGACCAAAGCAAAGGGTGATTCTTGTGTTGCAGCCCCAGGTGTTGTCCAGTAGGCCCACAAGACCTCTTGTAAATAACTAGGACACTTCCCAGCACCCCCTTCCGAATTCTTCTTTAAACCGGACAGTATAGTTCTATTAGCCACTTCAACTTGCCCATTTGCTTGTGGGTGGAAAGGTAAAGAAAAACAATGATGTATACCCCTTAAGGCACAGAAGCTCTCAATTTCCCTATTGTTAAACTGTGGCCCATTGTCTGTTGTGATCTTTTGTGGGACACCAAATCTGCAACAGATGTTGGATAAAATGAATTTTATAACAGATTTTGATGTTGTCCCTGCTAGAGGGGTTGCTTCTATCCACTTCGAGAAGTAGTCTATGGCCAAAATTATAGTTTTGCGCCCTCCGGACGCCACAGGGAGAGGCCCTACTAAATCCAATCCCCATCGAGCAAAAGGAATAGGCTCAGAAATTGATTCTAAAGGAATGGCTGGTACATGAATTTCATTGTTGTACCTCTGGCATGGGTCATACCTTCTTACCAACTCCTTAGCATCTTTCATGATTGATGGCCAATAATAACCGGAGAGTAAAACTCTTCTTGTCAAAGCTCTAAACCCACAATGGGCTGACCCCTCACCATCGTGCAATTCGGAGAGGACCATTTGTGATTATTCATCCCCCAAACAGCGCAGGAGAGGTTTACTGTAAGACTTCTTGTATAACACTTCTCTCAATATGATGAAACCACGAGCCTTGTGTTTCAATGTTCTGGCTAGTGACTTATCCGGAGGCACAACACCATCGGAGAGATATTGCAGGAGAGGAAATCTCCAATCTTGAGGTTATTTTACTTGTATTTCAAAAATTTCCTCTTCTTTACCCTTACAAAGTTGGATGGAGGGGCTTTCAAGCACATGGATCCATGGATATGACTCTGTATATGCTATGGTTGCTAGTGAGTCTGCTAGCTCATTTTATGCCCGGGGAATGTGTTCATAGACAACACTTTTAAACTTAAGCGCTTTATTTTTTAGGAGGAGTAAATATTTCACAAGTTGCTCATTCTTAGCCTCAGACTGGCCTTGGGCATGGTGGATAAGCAGTTGGGAGTCACTTAGCAGCTTGACCCTCTTAGCCCCACAAATGTAGGCTAACTTTAAACCAGCTATAGCTGCTTCGTATTCGGACTCATTATTGGATGCCCTGAAAGCAAAACAAATAGCCTGTTGCATTTTGTCTCCATACGGGGAAGTCAAACATACCCCTGCACCAAACCCCATAGTGCTCGATCCACCATTTGTTCGGACGACCCACATCTTTTTGTCTTTTATTTCAGTAGCTTGCTCCGAATCCCTGTCGGAGTGGAATTCAACCAAAAAGTCTGCCATAGCTTGGGCCTTGACTACTGTTCGGGGAGCAAAATCTATGTCGAAGTCTCCCAATTCTACTGACCACTTAGTCATCCTGCTTGAAATGTCTGCTTTTTAAAGAACATTCTTCAGGGGAAAAGAAGTCCGGACGATGATGGGATGAGCCTGGAAATAAGGCCTCATCTTCCTGGCTGCTATCACCAAGGCCAATGCTAACTTTTCGAGTTTCAAGTAACGCCTTTCTGCATCTATCAAACTTTTGCTGATGTAGTATACTGGATGGGGATGACCACCAACCTCTCTTACCAACACAGCACTGATGGCATAACTTGAAGCTGTCAAATATACGAAGAGGGTCTCCCCATCAACTGGTTTAAACAAAGTCTTGGGAGAGGATAGGTGCTTTATTATCTCTCTGAAAGCCTCATCACACTGTGGGGTCCAATCGAACCCCTTTGCACCCTTCAAAGTTTGAAAGAAAGGTGCACACCTGTCCGAAGACCTTGAGATAAATCTGTTTAAGGCTGCTAATCTCCCCGTTAAACGTTGTACTTCTTTAATGTTTTGAGGAGGCTCCATTTGGAAAAGAGCATTTAGTTGGTCCGGATCGGGCTGTATTCCATGCTCACTTATGATATAGCCTGATAACTTCCCGGACTGCACTCCGAACACACACTTTTCTGGGTTTAACTTCAAATTCACTTTCACCAAGTTGGCAAAAGTTTCTTGGAGATCGGACAAGTGCAACTGCTCATCCACACTCTTCACCATCATATCGTCAATGTATACTTCCATATTTCTTCTAATTTGATCAGCAAATGCTTTGTTGACTAACCTCTGATAAGTAGCCCCAGCATTTTTCAAACCAAATGGCATCACTTTGTAGAAATGAAGCCCTCTGTCAGTGACAAATGTGGTATGCTCTTGATCCTTTGGATCTACTTGAATTTGATTATATCCGGAGAAAGCATCCATAAAGGAAAGCAGCTTGTTCCCAGAGGTGGAGTCCACTAACTGATCAATCCGGGGAACTGGATACAAATCTTTTGGGCAAGCTCTATTGAGATCCGTGAAATCAATGCACATGCGCCACTTGCCATTCTTCTCTTTTACCAAGACAGGATTGGCAGTCCACAAAGGGTATTGAGATTCCTTGATGTGCCCTATCTTTGTGAGTCTGTCAACCTCTTGCACAATGACATCAGCCTTTTCTTTGGGAAAAGCTCTTCTTTTTTGAACCACTGGAACTACATCTCTCCGGACGGATAGGTGATGTGATATCACTTCTGATGGAACTTCAGTAACATCAGCATTGCACCAAGCAAAAATGTGCTGATGGTTCTTCAAAAACTTTAACATTTCATCTTTCAAAACAGGTGGCATTTTAGACCCTATCTTGACACTTTTCCCATCTTCCAAATAGTGTGTTTCTACCTCGTCAACTGGTATCAACACTTCGGGGGTCTCTCTGGGGTCATCAATCTCACCCTCACCCCCAGAAAGGCCCTCAAACTGCTATTGTTCATTAATACGGACTGCCCCCAGCGTTCGAGGAGCCAGGGCAGTGGCATAACATTCTCTTGCAATCTTTTGGCTGCTCCGGACGACTCCAACCTGTCCCTGAACAGCATACTTCAAGCATTGATGGACTGTTGAAGCCACTGCATGCATCCTAGAGAGCCAAGACCTCCCTAGAATAGCATTATAGCAAGTGGGACAATCCACCACAATAAAGAGTATTCTGACCATTTTCTTCAAAGGGCCCTTGCCCAATAACACTTCTTCTTCGAACTCTCCGATCACATCTGCTGAGCTGCCTGTGAAGCCCACGATTGACCTGTCCGAATTCTGAATTACAGCTGGATTTTTCATTTTCTTGTATGTGGTTAGGAAAAGGATATTGGCTGAGCTTCCAGTATCCACCAGGATTCGTCTTATGTCATTGCCCCCTATAGATGCTCATATGACAACAGCATCCTCATGAGGGCCAGCAATGTTTCTCAAATCATCTTCATCAAAAACAATGAAGGGGAATGAGTTTGGTGACTGATAGGATGTCATGCCTCCTTCTAGCTGGGAGGCTAAAGTATGAACATGCCTCTTCCTCGAAGAAGCAGTAGGAGCTGTCATAGTGTGCCCTCCGAAAATTGTAAGCGACTCGAAAAACTTAATGAGCCCGGAGACCGATCTAGAACATTCCTCTATAGCACCCACTCTGTTTCAAGTTGGATCAGGATCCAAGTACTCAGATTCCACGTCAAACCTTTCAACTATAACCATGGCCCCCTCCGGAGCAGCATTACTTGGACCAACCCGGTGAGTGTTATCAGGCCTGTTACCCCCTCTTCTTTTCACGTAGGCCCCCAGCTTTCCCCTTTCAATCAAGTTCTGAACTTTTTGTTTCAATGCTATGCAGTCATCAGTGGTATGACCAATATCATTGTGATATTGGAAAAAAGAATTATTGTGATGCTCTATGGGAGACTGCAGTGTTTTAGGTCTCCGGTAATGCACCTCATCCTTTGTTTTATCAAAGATAGTGGCCACACTTTCTTTTAACTCTGCGAACCACTCCGGTTGGACCCATGGCCCTCTCTTGTTTCTGGATTGTTGACTTTGAGCAGGAGCAGCTGGCTGAGACTGAGATTTTGCCCTACCATGCCCCTGTCCGGTTTCTCTTGCTTTGTTCCCTGACTGATTCTGATTGGGATTTGGTGCCACTGGGGTTGACCTCACCTGCCTGTGCACCCTAGTTTTCTTTGTTTCATCGACGTTTATTTGTTTGCCAACCTGATTCAGCAACCCTCCCCAAGTCATGACCTTCTTTCTGGTCACTGAATCAGCTAGATTCCCTGGGTTCAAACCCTGTCTCAGGGATGCTATTGCTACCTGTTCGAAGCAATCAGCCAACCCATTCTTGCTGTTCACAAAACGACTTATATATTCCTTCAAGGACTCATTTGGCTCCTGAGCACAATGGATTATTGTGTCTCCATTGCCCTTTAGCTCTTTACTCCCTACGAACTGCCTTCGAAAGGCCACCCAAAAAGTGTTGAAGTCTTTAATACAACCCTGAGGCATGCTGTTGTACCACTTTAGAGCACTCCCCGTGAATGACTGGGAGAATGCCTTACAGAGCAGTTTGTCATCATCATCAAAGTTCATCATGAAATTTTTAAATTGTTCCAGATGGTTGTCCGGATCAGTACTGCCATCGTACTTCTCTATTTTGGTGCTGTCAAACCTCTTGGAGAGGTTTCCGGACAGAATTTTAGAAGACAACGGAGATTGCCTCCAATTTCTTCCACGACTGAACACAGTACCTTCATTGGTGTGGATAATAACTACCTGAGGGTAGGCTGGTAATTTCAGTTGGTGTTTTATGGTGGTGTGTGGGTGTTAAGTGTTTTAGAGTAGAGAGTAGAGAGATGATTAAGCAGCCTGCTAGCAGTTAATTCTCATTACTCATAGTTAATGCATGTGGTTGGGTATTTATACCCTGATGTTTGGGCCCTTATGGGCTTTCGGGTCATGTTTAATGGACCCGGGTCATGTTCAAAGACCCATGAGTTCTAAGTAGGAGAGCAAGTAGCTTAGTCAAGTAGTGTTTAGGTTTTTTAGTACTTTTATCATAGTTCGAACAGTCTTATGGCCATAATGTTCAAAATGATCTGTCCGGTCCGTGTGATATGTCCGGTCCGGAGGCCTTCGACCGATCTGTCCTCGTCCAGGAAGAGTGCAGAGTTCGGACTCATCAGGGTCGACGCTTTCCCATTGATTTAGAATATCGATCGCATGGTTGGCGTTTTCCCATACTCTTTTTGCCGATTTTGAATTGTTTGTTGATCAAATGTCGATGTCAGGCTCCACAGTCTTGTGGCCAAAGTATCAAAGGTTTGTAAAACTGTTTGGGATGTTTTTTTGGGCTTGAAACCGGGTTAAATTCTTCGAAACCCACCAAGCTCCTATGTATAACTAGTTTATGTGCCCTCCCACGTGTCCTCTTCCAACTGGTCAGCGTGCTTTTCATCATTAGCCGCCTACGCGCGTGTATCAACCATAGCCCCCCTAGGTCTGCTGCAGCCACTCGATTAGACATGTGTCTCGTGGTAAATGTGTCGTACTTTAACTAGTATTTTGGTTAAGCGACTCTTGATATTCCCGAGGCTCTTTTCGATTGCACTTCTCCATGGACCGGATCTTTACCACGCTTGCTACCTCTATAAATAGTTTCCCTTTTCATTCTCATTTTCACTAAGTTTCTCTAGAGAGATAAACTCTGGCCAAATTTCCTTTCTAGAGAGAGAAAATCCTACTTATTTTATGAGAAGTCCCCTGTCTCACAAGAAACCGTCAAAGAAATCCGACGCCTCTGAGAAACTCGTCTTTCGCTTTGTCGACTACTTACAGATCACTCAATGAGTAGAAGAATACCAAGCCGCTGGGTTGATCCATAAAGGTGTTGTTTCACCAGCGTATTCTGAACCGCTAATAGTTCCAAAACCTAAAAACCCCGGCCCTTCGAACCTTTCAATCCACGACGATCTTTCGATCTCGCAAAAGGCTTCTTCGTTAAAGACCCATGCTGCTTATTCTTCTCTCAAAAATTCTGTTGCTGAGAATCTTCTCACTTCCTCAAAGCCTCGAAACTTTACCAGTCGACCTAAAACCTCATTTTTAACCATGGGTGATTCCAGTTCTTCCTCTACTCCTCTGCACCAGTATGTTCAACTAACTCCTGATACTATAGGGATTCGAACCGGCCATAATACTGCGACGACTGCCAATAAGGGTGTTCTGAAAGATGAGGAAAAAAGGAGATGAAAAGAGGTTGCGTCAAAAACGGTTGCTACAAAGCCTGGCCATGTTCGAACCCACATCAGCTCAAGTGTTGTCCTTGGAACTCCTTCTCCTTGCGACTTGATGTCCGCTAATAAATATCCACCAACAGGGACGGTAAATGCAGAAGCTGTAAACCAAGTCCCCAAATCTTCCACAAAGCCAGCGTTGGCTGAAGCTATAGGAAAAGTGGCTAACCGACCTGTTAAAAAACCCTTGCATAAACCATCAATCCAAGCGTGGTGATAAAGATCGACGATGATGCTGCTAAGAAAGTCGCCCCTAGACCTCCTTCTAAGGTCCCACCACCGGTGAAAACCGGAGTTAAAGATGCCAGACCGGCTAATCCAAATACCTCTCAAACAACTGCACCAACCAAAGTTGTCGATGCTCCGACTGCAGAACCTGGATCTGTACCAATTGAAGGTGAAGATGTCGACCCCGCTGCTTCGACCAATCCTTCAGTAATCATGGTCGATGGCGTCGAGAGGGAACCGCTGCAACCTGGAACGGCCAACGTCGTGACTGGTTACCACATCCGTCAGACCAACGACCACATC
This sequence comes from Limnanthes douglasii subsp. nivea, assembly GCA_036936605.1. Lineage (NCBI taxonomy): Eukaryota > Viridiplantae > Streptophyta > Magnoliopsida > Brassicales > Limnanthaceae > Limnanthes > Limnanthes douglasii. Next base: position 296,336,108 of record JAUPFV010000002.1, read on the forward strand.
ATTTCTTTGTTCAACGGAAAATATCTATACTATTCCCCTGATGAAGAAGAGGGTTTGAAAAAGATCTGGGGAATTCCTACGTGCGTTAAAGTCTGTTTTCCCAAACCTGTTGAAACTCCTTTGTTTGTCCAAGGTCGGGAAGTAGTCGTTTTGACCGAACTTTTCAACTGGGGTTTGCGACTTCCCCTTGATCATGATATTGTTAGATACTTTGAGATTCTTGAGATATGCCCGGCCCAGTTGACCCCTAACGCTTGGTATACTTCGATGTCGACAATCATGGCATCACGTCTGTCAGGAACCCCATCTCCATGGAGCAATACATAGGGATATTTGGGCTCTCCATATCCCCAAAGCTGCTATTTTTCTACTCATCCCTCCTCAACCCTAAGAAGATCGTGAACAACTTGTTAGAGGCTGACAGATCATGGAAGTACATATTTGTCTTTGTAAGTGGTGCTTGGTAGAATGGTCGACCCTACATCCAAGAGAATCTGAGGCGGCTCACATTTAAATGGACCCCTGAAGGTATACATGTGTATTTTTTATATATTTTTTAAATGGTTTTCTTTTAGTCTGCAAGGTTACTATCCAACAGCTGCGGAAAAAACACCTTGAAAAAGCTTCGACGATCTTTGCTCAACTTCGGGCCTTTGCAAGAAAAAGCTTGGGTCAGAAGTTTTGTCGGTGCTTCAAAAACACTAACTTTATCAACAGCAACCTTTGGCGCTGTTCTAGCCGGATCTTAAGTTTTGAAGAACTGCGGACCCCTCCTGACGTTGTTGATTTTGTCAAAATACTCGAGGCCCCAGACTGTGAGGTGTTTTTGCCCAAACGGGATCGAGCCCCAAGCAAACATGTGAAGTCTGACGAATTGTCTGATGCTGAGGGCGAATTGGGTAATGCTATGGACCAACCTATTGCAGTTCCGCCTTCCAAGCCGGAGGCTACTGTCGTCCTTAGTGACCCAACTGCAAGTGGCGACAAATCTCCTACAGCTGTTAAAGGAGGACAAAAAGGCCGCGGCAAAAAACGGAAGAAGGACCCCGTGGTTGAAGAGGGAGGCAATTCCTCCTTGCCCAAAAAATCCAAGAGCAAAACTATTGCGCACGAAGTACATGTCGATCTTGTCAATGATCAACCCACCATACCCTCTTTGTTCGAACATTTCGAGGGTGCAAAGCCACCGGCTCCTGTGAACAACCGCGAGAAAAAGGTGAAATCGGAAGGTTCTATCTCTCTTGGCCAAAGGACTTCGGTGCACCCTTATGTCTCGCTCTTGCCAGTCCACGCCTGGAGTTCGAACTCTTTCTTTCTTCAAGACTCCGACTTCTTAACTAGCTCTCTACAAACTTTGCTTGCCCATATAGCCGAAAAAGAAAGAGAGGTATTGAAGCTTCGGAGGGAGCTTGCCGAACTTACAAGGAGCATCTCCTTCAAAGCCAAGGAGTCGCAGGAATCGATCGACCTTGTCAAACAACGAGCCGCCTCTGCCGAAGCTAAGGTTAAAACTTTTGGAGTGGAGAAGAAGCAGTGGGAGAAAACCCTTTCTGAAGTCGAGAAAATCATGCCAGAGCCGTCGAGGAACTAGCTGCTCAGAAAATTCAAAACGAGTTTCTTCGTTGGCGGTCCACAAAAATGGCCAAAGAATTGCAGAGGCTCCAAACGGCTCTTGACCAGAGCAAAGAAGAAAATCATGTTTTTGGATTTAAGTGTAAAAAGGTCATGGACCAACAAGTTGCCAACGCGAGGGCAAGTTATGTCCTAAACTTCCATGCCTTGTGGCCTCAGATGCCACTTGGGTCGATGTGGCTAGACGTTTCTGAAGAGGACCGTCTAGAAGGCGCCGACTGCTCCGACCATGCTGTTGTAGATTCCGACCCGTCCGATAATTTCTCTGATGCCTGATATTTGTAACTCAGACTTTACATTATTCTGCTTCTAACTTGTTTTGCTACTAGATTTATTTTCTGTAAATCGCGTTTGTTTATGGAGGATTTTTGTTCGAACTTATTTATGTATATTTTAAGACTCATCTTTTTTCAATCGGAAGTGATCAATTTCCGATGCTAAATGTTTAATGTATTTAATTACATCTGAAATTCGTAGATCAACTTGAAAGTTGAAAATTCCCTTGATAGGTTCGACATTTTGTAAATCAACTTTGAAAGTTGAAAAATCCCTTTGAGTGGGTTCGACATTTTGTTGATTAACTTGAAAGTTGAAAAAACCCCTTTGAGTGGGTTCGACATTTTGTTAATCAACTTGAAAGTTCAAAAACCCCTTTGAGTGGGTTCGACATTTTGCTAATCAACTTGAAAGTTGAAAAATCCCTTTGATTGGGTTCGACATTTTGTTGATCAGCTTAAAAGTTGAAAAACCCTTTTGAGTGGGTTTGACATTTTGTTGATCAACTTGAAAGTTAAAAAACCCCTTTGATGGGTTAGACATTTTTCACGCTTAATGTTTAGGCTCTAAAACTTTACTAAAAAGGGGTCGGTTTAAGTAGACGCCTTATTAAAACCTCCCCGCGGCACCAGGATAGGAAAGAGTGTGCCCCCGACAAAAGCTTCATTTACCAAAGAAAAGTAGTAAAATAAAAATTACAACTCATTCTAAATACAAATTAAGATGCTCAATGTTCCATGGAAGTGGCAAGGGTCGACCAAATTTATCTTTCAAATGATAAGTCCCCGACTTTACTTTTTCTATTACTTGGTACGATCCTTCCCAGTTTTGTGCCAATTTCCCAAGGTGCTTATATTTTGTGTGGAGGAAAACTTTTCGCAAAACTTTTTCCCCAACCTTGAAATCTCTTCTACGAACTTTTGATGCATATCTGCTCCTCATCATGGTTTGATAATGTAAAGAATTCAGATAAACCATAGCTCGCTTCTCTTTTATCACATCCAATGCCCGATTTTCATCGTTGATGCTCTCCTCGTAATGACCGACCCTGAAAGATGGGAATATTGTTTCTGTTGGGATGACCGCATCCATTTCATACACCAATGCGTAGATAGATTCTTGCGTCGCTGTTCTAGGCGTGGTTCGGTATGCCCATAATACCTCTTGTAAGAAATCCGGCCATTTCCTAGCCTTACCTTCCAATATCCTTTTCAATCCACTGATGATCGTTCTGTTAGTAACTGCGACCTGACCATTTGCTCGTGGATGAAATGGAGCTGAAAAGCACTGTTGTATATTGTGATTAGCACAGAATTCCCTCATTTTGTTGTTGTCGAACTGAGGACCATTATCCATGGTAATCTTCTGAGGAACCCCATACCGACAGAAAATGTTCGACGAAATGAATTTTACCACATCCTTAGCTCTGGTGCCAGACAACGGTTCTGCTTCGACCCATTTTGAAAAATAATCCACTGCTACTACAATAGTTTTCCTTGCTCCAGTTGCTAGTGAGAGTGGTCCTACCAGGTCTATTCCCCACCTATCGAACGGTAAGCTCTCAGAAATTGACTCTAGGGGGACTGCTGGAGTGTGGATCAAATTGGAAAACCTCTGGTATGTATTGCACCTTTTGACCAGCTCTTTAGCATCGGCAGATAGTGTAGGCCAACAAAAGCCTAACAAGAGGACTCTTATAATCAATATCTTGAAACCGCAGTGTGTCAATCCTTCCCCGTCATGCAGCTCGGACAAAACCATCTGTGACTCTTCACGCCCAAACACCTTAACAAAGGTCTGCTTCCTGACTTTTTGTAAAGTACATTTACCAAAAAGATAAAGCCTCGCACCTTATTCCGAACACTTTTTGCCAGATTCTTATCATTGGACAACACTTCCTCAGTCAAGAACTTCGTAATGTTGCTCCTCCAATCAGTATTTGAAACCGTTGAAATTTGGCAAGCTACATCTGGTCAACTCTTCACGTCTTTTCTCTTCAAAATGGACGGATATTCTTGCGTCAAGATCCAAGGATATTCTCCTGAATATGCTGTTATTGCCAGCGAATCAGCAATCGTATTATCTTCCCTTCGGACGTTTTCATAGGTCACATTTTTAAACGACGAAGCCAGGATTCTTAAGGCCGCTAAATATTGCACCAGCTGCTCTTTCCTTGCCTCGGATTGTCCAGTTACGTGATTTATTAGTAGCTGTGAATCACTGACCAACCGAACATTTCTTGTCCCGCAAATCTGCGCCAGCCTTAGTCCTTCTAATACTGCTTCATACTCCGCTTCGTTGTTCGAAGCCTTGAAACCGAAACGGATCGCTTGGTGCATATAAATCCCTGTTGGTGTAGAAATTTGAACGTCATCCCCGCATCCGACAATACTTGAGCCACCATCAGTTCTGACTATCCATTCATCCATGTTAACCTCTGGCTCGACTGATACTTCCTCGGGTCTGTTGGAATGAAATTCTACTAGGAATTCTGCCAATGCTTGTCCCTTGATAGCCGTTTTTAGTTCAAAATCGATATCAAAATCCCCCACTTCTACTAACCATTTCGTCATACGGCCAGAAACATCCGGTCGATGTAAAATACTTTTAAGAGGAAAAGCGGTTCGAATCGTAATGGAATGGCCTTGAAAGTACGGTCACATTTTTCTAGCGACTGTTACATGAGCCAGCGCTAATTTCTCAAGCTTCAAGTACCATTTTTCTGCGTCTAGCAGACTTTTACTCACGTAATGGACAGGTTTAGGGATCCTATCCTCTTCTCGAACTAGCGATGCGCTCACCGCGTGCTCCGAAACCGCGATATAAAGAAACAACATTTCCCGGGGTAGCGGTTTTGTTAGCAACGTTGAGGATGACAAATAACTCTTGATGCTGAGGAACGCTTCGGTACATTCAGGAGTCCAGCTAAAATTCTTAGCATTCCTCATAACTTGAAAAAATGGTGCGCACTATCCCTTTTGTTCAGAGCATTCAGCTGGGTTGGGTCCGCTTATATCCCTTTTTTTGCTGATCATGAACCCTAAGAACATTCCAGATCAAACTCCAAAAGAACATTTTTATGGATTCAATTTAAGGTTCATTTTTCCAAGGTTTCTGAATGTTTCTTCCATATCTGCAAAATAACTTTCATCGGTGACGCTTTTGACCAACATATCGTCAATGTAGACCTCTACATTCAGTCGGATTTGTTCTTCAAAAACCTTATTCACAAGCCTTTGATAGGTAGCCCCGCATTTTTTAGACCAAACGGCATAACCTCGTAACAATATAAGCCCTTTCATGTAATAAATGTAGTGCTTTCCTGATATTTAGGATCCAGCCTTTATATGATTAGCCCCTAAATTGCAATAAATGTGTTACAATTTAGGTCCTCTATTATACTTGGTATTTTATGCCCTTATCACATGAGACCTTTGAGAAATTTAGATTAGGTCATTTGATATCCATGAAACTTCTTTAATACAAGGCCACCAAAGATGTTTCTCATACTTTTTTCAACAGCTGCAGCTTTCTTGTGACGAACCATTTCTTTTGTGATGTATTTTAACTGGCTTCGAGAGGATTTGATTTCTTGAGTTAATTTTTATGTTGCATCATCAAGATCAGAAAAAGGTTGAAGAGCAGCTACAACCTCTTCAGATAGCTCCTCAGGAGGGATGAAAATTAGGCTAGGTCTAGGTATGAGAGCAAGGGAGGTTGTAGGAAAAGGAACTTCAGGAGATGTTGCTTCGGAAGTAGCAGGTGTAGGTCTTTTACCAAGATTATGGAGTTGATATTGAATTTCCTGAAATATTGGATCTTCATCTCCAGTAAGCTCTTAAGATTGATAGAAGTTGATAAAGCTATCATGATCAAAGTGGTCATCGCCTCGATCATTTTCTAAAACAGTTTATCTTTGCTGAGTGTCAACGTCTTCAACACCTGACTTATTTTCTTTTTGTTGACCTTGCTGATTCTCCACGACCAAAATCTCATCATCGTCGGGAAACACCTCTTCAATAAATTCCACAACTTTCTTTTTCCCTTTCTTTCAAGGAGTCATTTTAGTTGTGCCCTTCTTTTTTGACGGGGCGGTTATTTTCTTCCTTTTTGAATGAGGCTCGCGTTCTACACCTTCTTCGATAGTGGGAAGGCTACTTTCTACTAGTTTTCTCTTCAAAATCTTTGGCATCGGATCTTCTGAAGGGCTAGTACCAGATGTACTAGTTGCTTTTTTGCTCTTTTTCTCCTTCTTCTTTTGGGGAGGTGGTTATCTGATCTATTTCGAACCGGTAAAAATACTTTGCGATCAGGATGTACTAATCTTCTGAAACCATGCAAAGGGTTGGGAAGCTCTATTAGATTTTCAAGGAGATGAGCTCCCAAGTTGATTCCCCACAGATGGTTGTTGAGAAATTTGATAGGTTGGAAGGGTGTGAAATGTTTTGTTCCATTCTTTTACAACCCAAATAGTAAGCTTGATGAAGGTATCTTTTGCATATTTTTTACAAAGTTTGTAACACTTCAAATTTTTTATACAAGGCATAGAATTTAATAAGAAATAAGGAGAACATCAGTTTGAAATATAATTAAAGGAGATAGAAGTAAAGAACTTACGATTACTCCTCCAGACAAGGTTTAATTTAGATGGGTTGGCTTCGGATATTTCCTTACCATTCTCCCAAGCTCATGAGACGAAGACAAATTTTTGTTTCCAAAATTTCTCTACTTCTAGCAAGTCATCGATGATCTACAAATCATCGTCCAACGTAAGATAGTAAAATGAAAGTACTGGTCCCTTCGACAGTTTGGTCAAGGAAATGAAGTCCTCGATGCATAGTGGAATTTGGTACAGGTGAGAAGCCATGATCACAGAAAGCAAAGTGAACCATTAATTTGGTGTCACATGGGTTGGACACATATCTAAAAATTTCAAAGTACTCAACTATCATAGGGTCCAATGGAAATTGAAGACCCCAGTTGAAAATCTCTGTGTAGACCACCAATTCATTTTTTTTGCAATCCAAAGGCGTTTCCCCTTCTTTAGGAAGACGAAGTATAATGTTTTCTCTCATTCCTTATTGCTTCTTCATATCAGTTTTTTGGCTCTCCTCGTAATATGTATAGGGAACATTTTTCAAAGCCAAGACGTAGTGTGCTTCGAGAGGCCTTAAGTTTTCACCAACTCATGTACGCAACTCGTCAGATATTATGACGGAAGCTTTCTTTTTTCTCGTTGAACGAGCCTTTCCTTTTGAAGTAATTTTCACTACTTCACTTTGTGATTCCTTCGAAGCTTCTTATTCTATTTCAGCTTTGTTATTTGAGTGTGTAGCTTCAGAATTAATTTCTTCTTCAGATGTCGTGTTCACCAATTGGGGGGGGGGGTTATTTGAAGATTTTGTTGAGACGTTGTTGTTGTCTCAACAATCTCCCTCACGGGAGGATAAGTGGTTGACGGATTTGAAGCAACATCAACGTTTGAAGTGACATTGACATCATCACCCATTGCTATGAAAGATTTTTTTTCTTCGAATTTGAGGAGGCTGAGTTTTTAGTTCCCTGCACAATGGATGAGGAGGCTCAGGATTGGTTGAAGAATGAGTCTCTTCGGATTTCTTTGAAGAATATTTGGACACCTCACAACTGATTCGAGGTGATAATTTAGTAAGAGAATGCGAGATTCGAGGTATTTTTTGTGTTCGAGTTTTTTATGACTGACTTTCTTCTGTAAGAGGGGAAAGTGAAAAGACATGAGTTTTGTTAGGATCCAAAATCACCGTAATGTATTGTCTTTGTAGACAAACCAAGAGGAGCGTTGCTTATTAGTCCAGCTGCTCTGTATACAGAAGTAGTCGTATGATCCGAATTGTTGTCTGATTTTGGATATTTGGGTTTTTGGGAATTCTGGCTTTGTATATTCTAATCTTTGGATGATTTCTCATAAACCAGTTGAAGATCGAACAAAAAAGTTGAGTTTTTCGGTAAATGTAACCAATAGATTGAAGAAGTCGTTGAAGGTAGCTACGAAATTTTGAGTTTTTGCAGTTTCTCTCTCAAGAAATTATGTTTGTGAATCAAACAATGGTTCACAGAGGTATTTATAAGAAGAGAAAAGAAGTATCGACAAGTGGAAGAGGTGGAAAGTGATTGGATAGAATTCGAAGCGGTTGTGTAGATAAGGATCTAACATTTGTCACGCTAGAGGCCGAGTGGCAGACCTAGTGCACCATCATTTGCTTAGAGATAGACTTGGTATCTAGAGTATCACCATTTATTTGGCTTCGGCTTGAATCGTGGAAACTAAAATAAGGAAATAGTTTCGTGTTAAGTAATTCAACTCATTTAACCTCAAATATGATAAAACAACACATCTGAAACAATTCGGATTGTGGATAAGAAAATTCTCTTCACCTCCAAAGATTTTCGAGGCTATTTACTTCTCATTCATTTATTTTCATAAGAACTATGGAGGTTACTGATAAGTAAATAGAACTTTAAAGACCGAAATGTAAAAGAATAAACTTGTTATGACCACTTGTATAATAAAAAAAAATTAGAATTTTATATTTTAATCGGGACTAACGTGTAATTAATGCTACTTTATAATTATTTCGGTCGAAGCTAAGCCCTTCTGTATAAAAATCAAGACCGATCTAATAAAGTGTGTGACTTTTTGAAATAAATCACTCTTACACCACCTTGACTTTCTCTTTAAAATCTATATCTTCTTCTATTGTTACTGCTTTTTAATTTTACTTAACAAACCCAAATATTAACTCACCAGACGATGTGGCCATTATAAAAATGATATATTCCATTACTTATAAAAGTAAATTTTACTATTATTTTTTATCAATAATTAATCCCAACTTTTGATAAAAGGCCCCACAAGCATTTGGGAGTCGCAGCCGTGACAATCTATTTGGTTGCGGCAACAAACAGTTTATCAGTAGCTCTTTATCGTCGTAAAAATTTGTAATGGTAGATGATTTTATCCAGTATTGTTTGTGCAAGTCCTGTTTTTATCGAGCCGTTATAATTTTTTATATCACTTCAACATAATATTTATCTAATTTATATTTTGATTTTGTTATTATTTCAAGTTAACTTTGACGATACAAATTCGGTTTAAACTATTGAATAGTTTGTCGACTATCTTTTTTTTTATATTAAACTTTTTAGATTTTTGAACTTAACAAATCTATAAATTAAGCTCCGGAGATAAATTTAATTATTCAATTTATTAAAATTTATAAATTTGATCCATATCAAATGGTCTTTTTTCTAGCCCCGACTTATAACATATTCAGCAATTTAAATGTAGCAACTCATTTACAAATATAATTTCAATCATTTAATCAAAAAGTTTAATAAAACTGAACGTGCAGTATTTCAGTGCTAAGTTTAACTTCAATTAAATATACAGCAGTTAAGCAGTAGGTAAAAGTTAGGTAGGAGGGGCTTTACCTCGTTAAGCACAGGAGACCAAGCTCTCTCTAACCATGAATGGGATTACAAATACTTGAAATTCAGATCCAAAAGTTTATTTTAGTTGTACAAAAACTAACTAGTGAAAACAGATGCACAGATTTGACATTTTTCTCTCCTTTTTTACACAATGAGTTTGCCTAGCAGCACCGGCTTCCTGTTTTTATCAACCAAACCATACCCCAACCACACTTGGTTCAAACTCTAATCTTAAAGCTAACGTGGAGAGATACTCGACATTGCATAAGAGTACCTTGAGCTAATCGGACAATCATTATTTGTTGGTATCATCAAACCACGAGGACTCCTCCCACTATCATCACCTTCCTCATCGGCTAAAACATCAATGCAGACGAACTCAGATTGCAGCGGAGGCTCCTCCACAGCTACTCGCCCTTCAAGCATTTCAACCACACGAGCCATGCTTGGCCTCAGCTCAGCTCTTTGCTGTATACACCACAAACCAACGTAAACCAGTCTAGTAACCTCTCTTTCCTCCACACCACCATCTTCTATCAGCCTCCTATCAACAATGTCCATCAATCTATTTTCTTTAACTTTCGAGTTCACCATTCTTGGGAAATACTGCAGTCTTTTATCCCCGCCTGTGTCGATCACGCACACGTTTCTCTGGCCACCGATAATCTCTAACAGAACCATCCCGAAGCTATAAGTATCAGATTTCTCCGAAATTCCGTTCTCTAATAGCCACTCCGGAGCTAAATAGCCTTTGGTTCCTCTAATGGTGGAGAGGACTCTGCTTTCGTCTGGATTCATCAGTTTGGAGAAACCGAAATCGGATACAATGGCACGGTAGTTCTCATCGAGTAAAATGTTTTCAGGCTTCACATCGAGATGTAAAATCCTCGAACGGCAGTCGTGGTGGAGGTACGCTAAGGCTTTAGCAACATCGATGGCGACTCTAACCCTCAGATCCCATGATAAACAACCACCGTGGTTAATTCCTCCTCCTCTCGGGAAGATCCAGCAATCCAACGAACCGTTTCGTATGAAATCGTAGATCAGGAATCTCGGTCCACCTTGAGCGCGGGAATACCCGAGAAGTCGAACGAGGTTCTTGTGTTGAACTCCGGCGATAGCAGCAACCTCCGATCGAAACTCCTTTTCTCTAGTTTCCTCCTCCATCCGTTTAACAGCGACCGCAGATCCATCCTTGAGGAATCCTTTGAACACTGATCCAGAAGCTCCTCTTCCAATCAACTGTTTAAAACTGTCAGTAGCTTCTTCGATTTCCTTGTAGGTGAACTTAGTAGGAACTCCGGCGACTCGACGGAGGAAACTGTATTCAGATCGAAGCTCTTTGCCATCCGATACAATCCTTGATTCCAATACTTTTCTAGTCTGGTGGTTACGCCGTCGTATCAAAAGACATGCGAAAACTGCGAGAATTACAGCGATATCTGCACCGGCGATGAGGAAAAACGGCTTGGTTTGCTTGAGAGAGAGTCGTGCTCCGGCGAATAAGAGAACGAGTGTAAGGATGGACACAATAGCGATTATGTTCGCTTTCTTGTCCTCCATTACAACAGGTTCATTGTTCAAATGTCAAAGTAGAACTCGATGACAAAATTAAAGACCTTTGTTCTGAATGTTATCCAAATGCGTGGAGAAAAAAGATGAATTTTGAAGATATTTTCTTCTTTGTTTGCTGCTTTTGTTGACATTTCAACTTTGTCTCTGTTCTTCTTTGTTTTGTAGTTTTATTTTCGCTTTAGTCAACAGTTGAGACGTTTGTTTTATTTTATTATATTTGTGATCACAAATAATAAAAGTTTGTGGACTAAGATTAGTAAGCGGAGTTGATCATGGATATGAAAAAAGCTATTAGCTTTTATCAACATAATTATTTTTGGTGGAACTTATTATCTGTAACCTTCATGTGTTTGGGATCGGACCGGTCTGAAAGAGCTTAGAAAGTAGTTTATAGATTGAAATTTTAGAAGGATTCTTTTATAATCTATATATAATTTTAACTAAAACTCGTAAAAATATTATGATAAGCTACCAAATCAGTCCGTTACGAGTAAGGTTGGACCCATTGTTTTCATCCATAAGAGTATTTCTATACTTGCTTAATTTTAGGGAGGTAAAATTAGAGTGTCAGTTACACACTTTCTATTGTTATTTCTTGTTTTTCTCTTCCACCAACAAAATAAAAAACTACCTTAATTATAAAAAGACTGTTGGATTATTTCATAATCTAAAATTATAAATGATGAAAATCCTAGGTATATTTATCAAATTTTTATAGTAGCGGTTGGGGATGCTAATATTTTATTCTTCCGTTCAACGGTGCGTATTTTATTTATCTCTTTAACGGTGCAGATCTAATTCATTCGATAATTTACCGAATTGGTTTCGGTCTAAATCCGAATAAACGCTATCCAATAATAAAACAATCCGCAACTATTTGCTCCGACAATAAATGTGAAAAAATTAATAAGTAATCATATTTTACACAAAAATAACCTTTTGATAAAAATTAATATTAATAATTGTTTTCAAACGAGGGATCAAATTCTAACTTCACTCGTGATAAGTTTTAGCTAAAGTTTTGTTTAATCAAAGAAATATATCACGTGTTGATATAAATACTTCAAATGGTGCAATATTGTCTTCATCTATAAAATATAGGTGAGATAAATAACATTTTTTAATTAGATATTTATTTATGCTTATATTAGTGAGTCACGTTGAATCAAAATATCTAAAGGGTTAGGAGAAGTGAATATAATATAGGATGAAGCTATTTTTTCGATTAAAATTTTTATTTTTTATAAATAAATAAAAAAATTATTTTGTTATTTTCTCGTAAAAGAAATGACATATTTACTCTCTTTTTTATTCCAAAACTCATTCATTCTCTAACAACTCCATCGACTTCTACCACCATTTCAACTATCTCTCATCCTATTAATTTATGCACACCCAACGAGTCTTATTAGCTTATCACCATCAATCACCCATAAATCCTAACCCTAGCCTAGCCACTATAAAGACGGTCTCCTTTTCAAATTTCTCTTCAAATCTTGAAAAAATACAAACCCTTGTCAAAATAGTGCACTCTTTACTCAAGTTACAAGAAGCAGACACGCAAAAGACACTCAAAGAAGCAGATAGCTCAAATGAATTTCTAACTACTAAATGACTTAGTGAAGTAGTATGAGTTATATTAGGAAGTTTGAAAGTCTCATAATTACTAAGGGACGTTTGAATCATATTTTCTATACTGAACCTTTGTGTTTTTTTTTTCAAGTAATAAAATCAAACCATCTGTTTATTCAATTGTATCAGTTTTTGTCTGTTCAATTTGTTTCATGGTATCAAGTGTTTGATTTTATTACCCATTGAAATACAAATCCTGTCAAGTGTTATTATCTTTTTTCAATGTGAATGGAAGTACTTCAACTTCTCTTATGTCTACAGAGAAGCTCGTTGGAACCAATTACCAATATTGGCGGTTGTGTAAGAGAGGCTTTCCTTCAAGGACAAGATTTGCGGGATCTTGTTTTCGGTACCGAGATACTTCCGAGTGATACTCCGGAAAACGCTGAGTTAAGGATAAAATGGAAAGTAAGGTGCGGAAAGGCCTTATTCGCGTTGAGAACTTCGATTGGTAAGGAATTTATTGATCATGTTTGTGCATTGGATTCTCCAAAGGATATCTGGGATACTCTTGACAGGTTATTTACCCAAAAAAATACTATGCGGCTTCAATACTTGAGAATGAGCATGCTTCGTTAACCCAAGGTAATATGTCGATCTCTAATTATTTTCTTAAGGTTAAGAATGTATGTTCAGAAATTTCAGGTTTGGTAGTGATGATCCTATCAGTGATGCAAGGCTAAGACGTTATATCATCAATACAAGGATGGGTTAACCAACCATCAATTGTCGAGTTAGAGAACCTACTCTCCAACCAGGAAGCACTGGTTAAACAAATGCTTGGTAAGTATTCAGCTAATGTTGAAGATACACTTTTTACCAAAGACAGGTCAAAGTAGAAAAATACCCAAAGTCATTTTCAAAATGGCAGTAAGCAGGCAAGGATACAGGGGAGTCAACAAACCATTTTAAACGGGCATGTTTTAGATACGGAAGGACTGGACACATGAAGTCGCATTGTCGTGCAAAGCTTATTTACAAGAAATGTGGAAAACCCTGCCACATTAAACCAAACTGTTATTCGAAAATTGTTAAATCAGATGCAAATGTTGCATATGATGCTGAAAATAGCAATGAGCTATAGTGGGAAAGCTGTTTTTCAATTGAAGTTATTAATCAACCGGAAAACATGGTTTCTGTTTCACATAGATCTGTAAAGAAATCGGAGGGTAACAGTAGTTGTATTGACTACAAAAACGAATGGATCGTTGATTCGGGTTGCTCACATCATGCTATCGGTAATGCTTTTATAGTCTCTGATATTCGTTCTCATTTGAACAAAGGAGTAATTGTGAAAACAGACAACTCATTACATCTAGTAGTGAAAGAAGGTGATTTTAGTGTAAAGGCTGCAAATTCAGATAATGAAAGCCTTACACTTGGAAACGTATACCAAGTACCGGGTTTAAAGAAGAATCTTGCTTCTGTTTCTCAAATTACTAATTCCTGTAAGTATGTTTTATTCGGACTAAATGATGTTCAAATTCTTGATGATTATAAAAGTGTTGATGCTAATATCTTATTCAATGGAAGAAAGGCAAACTCTTTATATGTTTTATCTGCAAGTGAGGCGTGTATAGAAAAGACCAGTCAAAATACAACAATTTCACTTTGGCATGCTCGAATCGGACATGTTGGTAATCAATTGTTGCAGCAAATATCAACAAATAGACTACTTGAAGGAGTTCCCTTATTCAAATCAACACACCAGGATGTCATTTGTGTTGGCTGTCAATATGGTAAGTCACATCGACTCCATTTTAAGAAATATTTTAATCGTGCATCGTCGATATTTGAGCTTGTACATTCTGATCTCATGGGTCTTACAAGAACACCAAGCTTTAGTGGTTTCCGTTACATGATGGTTATTGTTGATGATTTCTCTTGCTATAGTTGGGTGTACTCTTGAAAAACAAAGGTGAAGCTTTCACACACTTTATTGAATTCAAACAAATGGTAGAGAAACAATTCATGTCTCTTTTGAAGTGTTTACAAACTGATAATAGGGGTGAATTCTAGTCACATGAATTTTCTGAATTCTGCCCTAAACATGGTATTCATTGATAACTAACATGCATGGATACCCCACAACAGAATGGAGTCGTCGAGCGTAAGTTAGCACATCTTACAACAATGACTTTATCTTGACTGCACGAGAAGAACCTCCCTGGAGAACTGTGGGCTACAGCTATGCAATGTGCCTGTCATGTGATAAACCGATTACCTTCATGGTCAGGTACATCAAAATCTCCTTTTGAGCTGCTATATACTATCAAACCTAATGTGAGTTACTTTAGAGTTTTTGGGTCTTTTTGTTATGTTCATATACCTAAGAAAAATCGAACTAAGCTTGATCTGAAAGCAAGAAAGTGTGTGTTTGTTGGTTATGACGTGAACAGGAAAGGATGAAGATGTATGGATCCTGTCACTAAGAAGATTGTGACTTCTCGTGATGTTGTTTTCGACGAGGTTTCTAATTTTACCTAACTGCTGGTCCGGAAGAAACCTCTGTATTTATTCCATTTTTTGAAACTGATCCTGAGCCGATCTCTGCTCAAGAAAATGATAGTGAGAGGGGGAGTTCAGAATTTTCGGGTCATAATAGTTCAGCACAAGGAGAAGTCAAACTCCGAAGAAATACAAGACCTAGAAAGTTACCTATTTATTTAAATGATTATGAAGTTCAAGCAAACCAATGTACTATCACTTCTTATTTTATGTTAGAAGACATGCTGGAAAATGATCCTTCATCCTATATTAAAGCTCAAAGGAAGTTAGAATGCGAGAATGCAATGAAAGATGAAATTACAGCCTTTGACAGAAATTATACGTGGGTTCTTGTACCGAAACCGAGAGATGTTGAACTGGTTACATGTAAATGAGTTTTCAAGTTAAAGAAGAAAGGAGATGGAAGCGTTTCTAGACACAAAGCTCGTCTAGTTTCTCATGGTTTCTCTCAACAACATGGTTTTGATTATGAAGAAACTTTCAGCCCAATTGCAAAGATGGTAACAATTTGTATATTATTTTTTTAGCAACAAACAAAGGCTGGAATCTTTGGCAATTCGATGTAAAGAATGCCTTCCTCTACGGCGAATGGATCGAGATATATATATATATATATATAGAACAACCATCTGGTTTTGTTTCAAAATAATTTCCAGAATATATCTGCAAACTTAAAAAGGCACTTTACGGTCTCAAACAAGCATTGCGCGCATGGTATGGTAAGATTGCAGAATATTTTTTATTTCGCGGTTATTATCCATCCAATTCAGATCCAAGTCGTTTTGTGAAAATTGATGGAAATTTAAATACTATGATCCTTTTGTACGTTGATGATATGATCATTACTCGAAATAATTCAACTGAAATCAAACAGCTAAAGGAGGATTTATCAACTCGTTTTGAGATGAAAACCTTGGGGAAAGCTCACTGCTTCCTTGGTTTAGAAGTTGAAGAAGCAGATGGCTATTTTCTGTCACAAAAAAGTTATGCTACTAAGCTTTTAGCCCGGTTTGGTATGAAAAATTCAAAATACACAAGCACTCCAATGGATCCAGGTCTAAAATTACACAAGAATGAAGGTGAATTATTAGATGATGTGACTGAGTATCGCAAACTTGTGGGCTGTCTTTTATACTTAACAGTAACTCATCCGGATATTATTTTTTCAGTTGGAATAGTATCCCAATTTATGAATCAACCATATGTTGGTCATATGGCTGTCGCAAAATGAATTCTTCGATATGTGAAAGGAACTTTGGAGTATGGGTTGATGTATCAAAAGAATACAGAGTTCTATTACGTGGGTTTGTTTACGCTGACTAGGCAGGCAATGTGAATGACAGACGGTCCACTTCACGCTACTGCTTCAATATTTGTTCAGCAACTATCTCTTGGTGCAGCAAGAAGCAAGACACAGTGGTATTATCAACTGCTGAAGCTAAATATGTTGCAGCCACATTAGCTTCCCAATAGTGTATTTGGCTTACAAGACTTTTTGGAAACATCAATCAGGTATTACACCTTTCTTTTTTCATCTTTTGTGACAACGAAAGTGCCATAAAACTTGCTGGAAATCCTGTGCTTCACGCTCACACAAAACACACTGATACTCGCCATCACTTTATCAGAGAGAAGGTACTTAATCAATAAATTGAGTTGAAATCTATACGGACAAATGAGCAGGTTGCAGATGGCCTTATTAAGGCTCTCCCCAAATCGAATTTTGAAGAGTTCAGAGGGGCTCTCGGTCTAGCTGATCGAAATAATGCACTAAGGGGGAGTGTCAAAATAGTGCACTCTTTACTCAAGTTGTAAGAAGCAGACACGAAAAAGACACACGAAAGATACGCAAAAGACACTCAAATAAGTAGACATCTCAAATGAATTCCTAACTACTAAATGACTTAGTGAAGTAGTGGGAGTTATATTAGGAAGTCTGAAAGTCTCATAATTACTACGGGACATTTGAATCATATTTTCTATAAGTACTGAACCTTTGTGTTTTATTCTTCAAGTAATAAAATCAAACCATCTGTATGTTCAATTGTTTCAGTTTTTGTCTGTTTAATTTGTTTCAACCCTAACCACCTATTTGATTTCTCTTCTAATCTTGAAAAATAACTACAGTTTTTCTCGAATTCGTTTAAGGTAGAAATCATTTGTTATTTAAAAAGATATAACACTTAAGAATACACCATTATTTATTGAAACAGACGAAATGCACCTAATTCCGAGACGACATCTCCGAATTAGGTGCATTTTTTTATAAAAAAAACATCTCATTCTAAGGCGCTGTCTCGGAATCATGTGTTTTTTTTTATAAAAAATGCACCTGATTCCTAGGTGTTGTCTCGGAATCATGTGTTTTTTCTAGAAAAAAAGCAACTGATTCCTACTTGTCGTCTCGAAATTAGTTGTTTTCTTCTAAAACCTGCACAAATCGGGATTTTCGAAAATATGCTTTTTTTTTAACGTGGAATTGTAACTTACATGAATGTAAAACTAAAAAAACAAGATTAAATTACCCTATTTGTTGACTAGGTGATGTTTTCAAGTGTTAAGTCTTTGGTTTTGGTGTCTTCCTCTTCCATGAGTAATCTTTAAGAAATTTGATTTTTTTTTTGTTTTTACGATTTAATTTTAGAAACTAAATTATATATGTTGAATTTAATTTGGTTTAATCATGTGTTTGTTGATATAAAAACTTCATAATGATTAATGATTAATGACATCAAGTTATAAATTATAAAATAAAATAAAATAAAATAATAAGAGCAAGTAATAAAAAAAAATTATATAAAAGAAATAAAAAATACGAGGGAAGAAATAGCTTCACCTAAAATACATTAACATAATATACCTACCATTCTTAACTAAAAGTAATTTGTTTTAAAGTTGATTTTTAATGATTAAACTTTTTAAGTCTTATTATTATAACACTTAAATATTAACAGAATATACCTACCATTCTTAACTAAAAGTAATTTGATTCAAAGTTGATTTTTAATGATTAAACTTTCTAAGTCTTATTATAATAACACTTAATATTTCCATTCAAAACTGGAGATTGAGTTTCAGTCACTCAACAGATGAAGGATATTTTTGGACGTTGAATAGAAAGGTAATTGACCAAGTTCACCTTTTCAAACTGCAAAATCCAACCTCATCAAGTTATTTTAAATAATGGCGCATTCCTCTGTTTCAACGTTATACTCAACAAGATGAGAGGTCTATTTTTATTCTCGTTGAAGGAAACAATGATGACACGTTTTAAAGCTAGATTGAATACTTGAACAAACTTTCGAGACTCGTTTAGCATTGTTTCGGTCACGGGAGACTAGTGTAATAGTTTAGTAGTATTATTGATATTGAATTCAATTACCACGAAATGGGCAACTGTAACTCACGTCACTAAGCACAACCTGTGGAAATTTCTTCAATAGAATCCATCGTCATTTATTTTAATAATATATTTGTTATTATGGGTCAATTAATAAGTAATAAGTTGAATATGAATTTGACTAATAAATAAAAATCAATTATAAAAATAAATTGTGTATATGATTTATCAAATTTATTTATGCGATGTACGTTATATTTCATAACGTAATGGTAGGATCAAACGATGGCATCGGTTCGGACCAGGTGATATTTATCATGCTATATGGCTATAATGATGTTATTCATTGTTTATATTTCATATCGGTTACCTGTCTAGAAGATCAGGTGGGTATCCATTTCATGTGTATTTGTGTTTTATAATGTAGAACGGTTAGATGTGTATTTTGTTTTTCATTTTATGCTTTGTGATATAGAATGTTTTCGTTCATTCATTACGTTATAATGACAGTTTTAATGATATATGTTTGCAATATTTGTTGTTTTAATGACATGTAATAGTAACCATTTTTACAACATATGTTTACATGTTATAATAATGGTTTTAATAGTTACCATTAATCATACAATCACACTACATAAATGAAAATAAAGTCTGACAATCAAAGATGTACAAGGTTTGATATAAAAAAATACAACCAAATAAGTTTTTTTATTGAGTTAAGTTATTCACAGTTTATACCTAGTGGGTCGAGAGTTGTACAAATATTTTTGAACTACCTTATTACAAATTCACTTATAAATTTATATTATAAATTATCTTCTTTTCGAATTTCATCGTTTGATTAATACCAGAATTATTCATCCTTACTATATTCACCCAAAATATATTCTTCAACATCATTTAGTTCATCGAACATGTCCTTTTGATGTTCTTATGTGGCATATTTTTTGTCTTGAATCCTATGATCCACCGCAATCCAGTCTTTTATTGCATCACACACTTCAAGTGTTTGCCTTGTCAGTAGTGATCATCTAGTTGTTTATTGAAACTTGGCATACTAAATGTAGATTATCTTGGCATTGCAACATAGGTATAAAAGATAACATCCTTGACAATCTATAAAGAATAAGAAAAATATATCATGGAATTCTACCATACTAAGATATCAAGCGAGTTATCATCATCCTACATACTCAAGTAGAAATGAGCTTGCAAATACTTTGTCCGTTCATTAACATTTTGAGTAGTTGCTGATTTATCCATGGTATTTTTTACAACTATTTTCAAGGAGTTATGACAATACTTACTTTTGGTTCCCCTGCTACTACCAACTAAAATCAATGATGAATTATATTTATTGTTCTCGTATTTCATAGCATAAACATTACACATCTTATATAGATACTTTCATTATCATCGCAATATATATTTTTATTATATACTAGTATAAAAATATTTAACATATTGATGAAAGCAGTTCATTTTAAAAGCATAATGTAAAATGAATCCAATAACATAAGTGTGTGGATGTAGTGGCAGACGTAACCATGGGTCCGGAGGGGCGTTGGCCCCCGCTTACCGTAAAATATGGGTTAATTGATATAGTTTATTTTGGGATAGTATGTATTTTTAAGAAAACTTTTAATTTAAAAATCTGAAATAATAATTATTTTTAAAGAAAAATCTATTTTTATTTTTATTTTTTAATTTAAAAATATGAAATAATGCCTTAGGAAAATTCTAAATTAAAATCGTAGATAATGACTATTTTTAAGGAAATATTTAAATTAAAATCTTGGATAATAGCGGTTTTTAAGACAAATTTTAAGTTAAAATATTAATAAATTGGAAGATGTAGTCCGCATCTACATCTCAATCTCTTCAAGATTAGAACCACGATAAAACTCGGTTATTTTTGTAAGTGTTCTTTTTTATTACATTTCTTTTTACAATAATTTTGTTTAGATTTTATTTGCTTTAATCTTTCTTTCCTAAAATTGATTTTTTCTTTCCTAAAATCGATTTTTTTTATCTTTGTCTTTTTCTATTATTCTATGATTTGATTTAAAAGTTAATGGATCATTGTTATCAATGAGAGATTTTAAGTAAATAAATTGAAAAAGAAGGAGAAAATGAAGAACATGAAAGAAGATGAAGATTTTAATTAGATAGATTAAAAAAGATAAGAAAAATTAATTAAATAAATTAAACAAGATGGAGACAATGAAAAAATTGAGATTTTAATAAAATAAATTACATAATGTGGAGATACTAATTAAATAAATTAAGAAGGAAGTACCAGTAAATACTCACTCAACTACATAATTACCCACTAGTATCTGAAATTAGGATAGTGGCACTTGGTACCTCCACTTAAAGTTTGGACAAAAATGCCCCTGACTATATATACCTGTTGGTACCTTCACGAGTACTAACCTAAGAGTTGTTTGAAAAACTATCGTGAGAGTTGTTTGAAAAACTAACCTGAGAGTTGTTTGAAAAACAAACCTGAGAGTTGTTTGAAAAACAAACTAAGAGTTGTTTGAAAATCTAACATGAGAGTTGTTTGCAACTTCCTCGATTTCCTGAGAGTTCTTACTAGTGAAATTTTATTTTAGAAAAAAATTAAAAAAAATCATCAACGGATCTTAGTTTGTTCATCTTAAAAAAACAAAAGCGATGGTACTTTCATATATTTTTTCCGAGCTCTGGTTTGAAAGATATGGATCTTTTAAAAAATAAAATAAAATAAAAAGTAAGAAAGAGAAATTTTGGTTACGTGGTTGTTATGAAGGGTGAGGGTAGTTAGGGTATTAAAATAATGTTAGGTATTAAGTGGGAGTTTAATAGTCGAGATGCGTATTAAGAGGTAATAAAATGAAACTTGGATACTAGATAGCCATATAATAGTTGAGTGGGTACTTAAAGAGTAATTTCCCATAAATTAAACCAGATAGAGGAAAAAGAATGAGAAAAGTATTAGTAAATACCCACTCAACTACCTAATTACCAACTAGTACCCAAAATGAGGATGGTGATAATTGGTATATCCACTTAATAATTGGACAAAAGTACCCCCCCTGACTATATATACCCGCTGGTACCTTCACGAGTACTAACCTGAGAGTTGTTTGAAAAACTAACCTGAGAGTTGTTTGAAAATATGCCTAAGAGTTGTTTGAAAAACTAACCTCAGAGTTGTTTGCACCTCTCTCAATTTCCTGAGAGTTGTTTGCAACTCTCGATTGTCTGAGAGTTGTTTGCAATTCTTTCGATTTCCTAAGAGTTGTTTGCAATTCTCTCTATTTCCTGAGAGTTGTTACCGGTAAAATTTTATTTAAAAAAATCAAAAAGTATCATCAATATCTAGTTTTGTTCATCTTAAAAAAACAAAAGCGATGGTACTTTCATTTATTTTTTCCGAGCTCCGGTCTGAAAGATATGGATCTTTTAAAAAATAAAATAGAAAGAAAAAGTAAGAAAGAATTTTTTTAGTTACATGGTTGTTGATGAAGGGTGAGGATAGTTAGGGTATTAAAATAATGTTAGGTATTAAAATAATGTTTAATAGTTGAGATAGGTATTAAGAGGTAATAAAACAAAACTTGGATGTTAAATGGTCATATAATAGGTGAGTGGGTACTTAAACAGTAATTTCCCAAAAAGAACAACGCGGTCTTAAATAAATAAATAACAAAGCTTACTACATTTACTTATTTTTTTTTAGTTAGAAAATTTGTATTTACTTCACGCATATCTTTTAATTTTTTTAAAACCATATTTTAAATAAAAAAATTCATTTTATTTCTTAATATTTTTAAAATATTTTTAATTAGCATTTATAAAATAATTCATTTTATTTTTAATATGCTTACACACATATGTTTGTTAAACAATATATATTGAAATATTTTTTTAATTTCTTTCAATAAAATAATTTATTTATATTATAAATTATGTTTGATACAGATTTTATTTTATTTTTATATATTTTTTATATAAAAAATATTATTTTATCTTCATATATCTTTTAAAATATTTTATATAACAAAATTTATTTTATTTCATCTATTTTCAAAAAAAATTATATAATAAATTTTATTTTGTTAAATTTTATTTTTTAAATATATTTTAAAATAATATGTTAAGAAATATTTAGATTTATTGTTAAATATTATTTTTATATGTAATAAATAATATATTAAGATATATTAAAAATACCTTAAAATAGTTGTATACAATGAGAGAAACATTATTTTAAAAAATGATAATGAAACCATTTTACGACGAAAGAATCGTGTAGAATGAATTTTATAAAATTTTGTTTAGCCCTCCTTATTTTGATTCATGGATCCGCCACTGGTGGGATGGAATGAACGTACCTAAGAAATTTATTATCTTTACTTGTATATTTATTCCTACTTGAATGTAAATATATAGAAATATTGATAACATATTCAATAGCCATATAAATGTTATAATTATATTGTATATAAAAGATTGAGTGTACATTTTAAACACGACTATGAAATATATCATTTCATGACAACATGCCCAATTTAGAGGAGTAAGTGGTTGATAATAGTTCTCATTCTTAGGCTTATGTATCTTATAAAAACATGTAAACTCGTCATTTAACAATAAGAACCTAGAAGAAGATCATAAATAGAGTTCCATTTAATTATAAGCAATTTTTTTGAATTTATATCCATCAACCTTAACAAAAAAAATTATATTGATGTTTTCTAATACTTAAGTTAATGATTAGTAAAACCTTATTTTTAATAGGCACAATAAACTCATCCAATATCATATTTATTTAATCTTTTGCAACCAATTGAAAAATATAACATAAACATCTAGTATGAAAAGATAGATAAATCATGATTGTAAGTTTAAGTATCTCAATAGTTGCAATGTTAGTAGATGCATTTTAAGAAAAAATCATAATTTTATCCTTAACATTAAACTCATTTATATTGTACAAGACCTTCCAAAATTTAAACGACGCGGTGTTTGGCCTTAAAATATAAATAGATAATTCTTTAATGAAGTACTCAATTAATATTGATCCAATTTAAAGTAACACACATAATATTCAACTCAAAAAATACTGCTATATCACTATGAAAATAAACTTTTCATTGCAATGATGTAATCATACTACTAATAATTAGTTTTTCATTTTTAAAATATTGAAAATCTAATGTTATTATAAAGTTGCGTGGGATGCGGTCGGCTATTTGGTTGACCACTTCACTAATCCATTTCTTATATCTACATATGTCGGCAAAAAAATAATAAAGTGCATTATCAAGGGTAAATTTCAGCGTTTCAAGCCTACATTGAATCTTATTGAAATAGTATACCATTTTAGCTTTCGGATTTATGGTTGGTTGGACCCTCGTCTCATCTTCAACTTTGGATTTATCTATAATTTGGTGTTGATTTACTAAATGTTGTCACAACCGCTGTTTTCGCTATTAGTTGATACCAACTTATAGGCCATAATTTTCTTACAATATTTATACTTAGATTTAAGAATTTATGTATGCTTAATAAAGTGTTTACATGCCAAATATGATTTGTTCTTAGAATTCGAACTAGTGGTAACGAAGCGGTAGCACTAACTTGGTATGATTGTGTTTTGGGGTGTGATTTTGTTGACTACTACTACCTATATAATTCATTTATATATTTTCCTCAAAATCCAAATCATTATTTAGGTATATACATTGGGTACAAAACAATCATCTTGAGAAAAGTTAGGTTGGTCACTAGTAGAAGTCATTTTAGGATTTCCCATTAACTTTAGCATAATATAAAAATTTATTTTTGGTGCCATTAAAACAACTAATAATATCAAAAAAAATCATATCAAGTAATAAAAAAATTGAAACAGTGGATAGAGTATATCAATTCTCAAGCAAGGTTCATAGAAAGTAGATGAATACAAGTGTTGAAACCTATAATCACTCAAATCCTTATAAAAGCAATATTTAAGCAAAGAAATGATACTACAATTAATTTGGGAAATTTAAAAAAAAAACCAACACCAATACCTTATTCAAACTCAAACTCTATATTTGAAATATATCATCACTTCGCCTTAGAGATCATACATCCATTATATATAACCCTTATACTAATTGTAGGTCAAGAAAATCTAATGATTAACTAAAAATATTGATCTAATCAAGGAACAATTTTGTTTGCAAATACAAATCATACCTAAAAAACATGTAAACTCATTTAAACCGTGATTTAGTTTAAAAACTCTATAAATTCTAACAAAAAATCGAGTAACAAATCTAGCGAAAAACATAATATAAGTACATATTTATAGTTCCAAAGAGTTCTTAGTGAGATTATCTGTCTAAACTATGTTTGTGAGAGAAACTTTATAGAGAGAAACATGGGAAAGCGAGAGAGATAAGTTGACAAAAGTAGTAATAAAGTCATGATTGATCTCGTTTCCCAAAAAAGAATGTTGCTCTATATTGTACAAATAGGTGAACCGAAAAATTACATGAGTAGCCCATTTATGGTCATCTCACCCCACTATTTTACAAATCTCAACCATAACTAGTATTAATTTACATAAGGCCCCGTAAACGTTAAACATTTGTTGGGTTTCTTTTACAAGAATTTTCAGCCAAATTATCCCCCTTAATTAACCGATTTTATTATTGTTCCAAATAATCTGTTCCTTTATGAGTAGCCCATGTCCTTCTGAAGATATTCGAGTGATGACTAAATAGGGAAAGTGCATCGGAGATGCCCAATCTTCTATGTCTTATGTTTCTCATCGGATCAATGACATCACTGACCAAATTCCTGAGCTCATGATTATGTATATTATATTTTTTCTTCAAACTCACATGTCAAAATTAATAAGGTTTTGATTTGCTTAGGTAAATTGCTAGAGAGAAATCTTAGAGAGAAAAAGTGCTTTAGATTTTTTTAGAGAGAGAAAACACAAGTACAAAATGAGTTTCAAATATAAAAAATCCACCTTTGTATTAGATTTGTCTGGTCCTTTATATAGAGGAGCCAAGACTTAGTTGAATAACTGAATCTGTTACAAAAACGGGTTAATTGCTATTTAGTCCTTACAAATTATGTAAAGTCACGATAGCTTCCTAAAACTTACATCATTCATAAATTAAAGACAAAATTTTTGCTAATTACAATCAAGTCCCTAAATTTACATTGTTTATAGATTAAATCCTAAAAACTCATTTCCATATCAGAAACCCCCATAGTTCTCATGTTAGTAAATGATGGAGAACTAAAAAGTCTTCAAAGTCGTTTATCTTCGAATCATCAACCTGCCATAAATCAAAACAAGCAAACTATTTGAAGCCATTGTCTTCGAATAACAGATCTATGATCGTAAAATAACTATTTGAAGCCGTTAGCCTAATATTCGAAGCGTATATATGATATCAAAATTGTAAACTCTTAAAACCAAATTAATCTTAATGATATATTTGAGGCCATAATCAAATAAACTTTGAATAATAACCAAAAGATTCGATGTAATTACTTCGAATAATTTCCAAACAAAAAATTACCTTCGAATAATTTCCAAACAAAAATTGCCTTTGACATATTGCTTAGGTGTTCCCCCTTCGAATGTAACAGTTATATGCATAACGGTTACATTCAATCGGTGAAGTAAATCTGACAAGTGTCAAACATCTAACCCACCCAGCGATTCGTATTCTAACCTATCATAAAATGGGTATGTCCATATTCACACGTCTTCACCCACCTTTGTATAAATACCATTCATTTTTCATTTCAACTCTTTTTAAACACAACCATTCTAGAGAGAAGTCAGAGCTTTTTTGGCTTCCTTCAACTGATCCTCCCCTATTCCCAGAATTCTCACTTCCAAACTCAAATTTTCCGATCAATCTTCATCTTCTCCGATCAATCCATTCCTGGTTTATAAGAAAGAAACCGATAACCAAAATGTCGAAGGTCATTTTACCCAAAACAACAGAATTTTCTAATACTGATAGCTATCTGGTGTTCGGTTCTTACGACTACTTTTGCATAACACAAAGAGCCGAAGAGTATCGAAGAGCAGGGTTCATTTTTGGTAGCCCAATTAGAACTACGACTGAGACATTTCATTACGGTAACTTCAATCCTACCAAAGTTCCAAAAATTTCTCCTACTCCCAATATCGAAAAAAAATCATCATCTAAAATTTTTGGCCCTAAAACCCCTCGAACATCTTCTACTCAAAGCAAATTTTCTCTTCTGAAGTTAAAAACAAATAACCCTTCCTCACGAAAACCTTCTTCGTCCAAACCTAAAAAGACCTTCATCGCAATGGGAGATGAATCAACAATAATTCGAACTCCATCTCCTTCGAAAATCACCACCACCGATCCTCCTCAAAGAGAAATATCATAAGAAGCATTTCGACCTGTAATTCCTCTGTCAGAAACAAACATTCCCTCTTCTCAAGATCCTCAAGAAGGTACCTCGAAAGCCAATGAAACTGATTCAGAGGCTACTAAATCCGATGCTGAAGCTGAATCTCAAGAGGAAACCGATGTCTATTCTGTTTCCGAGGAGGAAAGGGCGAAAATTAGGAAGAATCTAAGAATCCTCGAGAGCAAATATATTATCGCCTTGAAAAATGTTCGATACATATATTATAAAGAAAGCCAAGCCTCTTTCCTTAAAAAGCAATAGGGAATGTGAGATTACATCACCCTTCGACTACCAAAAGAAGGAGAAACTCCCATTGACTGCAAGGATGACGAGTTGGTGGTTTATCCAGAAATCATCAACTGGGGTCTTCAATTTCCACTAGATCCGATTATCGTGGAGTACTTCGAAACTCTCAGCTTGTACCCTACCCAAGTAACTCAAAATCAGTGGTTTACCTTAATGTCAGTGATCATGGCATCTCACCTCTCCAAAATACCGATCAGCATCAAGGACTTCATTTCACTTACTCAGCTATCCAAAGGTCTGAAGCTCCCATTCTATTATCTTACACTTATGGATGATCTTAAAATCATCGAAGATCTTTTGGAAGCTAACAAGTTCTGGAAACAAAGGTTTGTTTTCATCTCTGGAGCTTGGGAGAATGACAAACCAATTTCTGAAGGCAATCCTTTGAAGTTAACTATGGTCTGGAGAAGCAATCGTAAGTTCTCTAAAAAAAATCTTTCTTCCTTAATTTTAATTTTTTAATACATTTTTCCTTTTCTTTACTTAACACTTTATTATGTTTGCTTATACCAAAAATTTTGAAGCGCTACTCCACTCATCGAGAAGCAGCTAAAGTGATATTCCAAAAATTAGTTGTCTGGGCTGAAAAAGAATGGAATAACGCCTTACATACCGCCTTCCAGCCCATTAACTTCATTCAATGCCATATGTTTCCGATCACAGAAGGTGGGCTACCTCCCAAAGATTTATCTTCTGACCCAGATCCGAAGCTCCTTGTCCTTCGAATTCCACAAGCAGATTTTAAAGTCTTCCTCCCAATCTGAAACAGATCAAACAACTATCTGCCTAAAAAGAAAAAGGGAAAAATCAACAAAGAGAAGAAAGGCAAAAAGGCAGTTAGCTCGTCTGGTGCTAACCCTTTCACACTCTCAAAACCGAAGTGTAAAAAACGCAAAGCTGCTGAACAACCTCTTTCACCCATCGAAGAGGGAGAAAATCAAGAGAAATCATCGAAAAAGAAGGAAAAATCTTCTGATTCCCTTGGAAAGAAGAAGAAACAAAGAAAAATCACTTCATACAAATTAATCGATGAGCCTGAAGACGATGCTGTTGAAACCCAGCAACAACAACATTCCCTAAATCCTCCAATCGAAGATCATTCCTCGCAAGAACATCCTGTGATTGACGTTGATGATTTTTCTCCTACTCTTTACCATCGTCCCACGAGCTTCGACCCATATATGTTCTTTGATTTTGAAAACACAGAAGCACTTGCTGGTGAAGAGGATCATACCCTTTAAGTCATTCAGAATCACATGCTTGATTTTGTAAGGCCTACTCCAGAGAAATAAATTCCAATGAGATAAAAAGTTGTCCGATGAGATAGAGAAACTGAAGAAGAATTTTGAAGCAGAAAAAACTACTGTTGTAACCACTGCCGAAGCTGAACTCTCAAAGAATATGCAGACAGCTATTCAGGTCAGAAAAGAAGATGCAAGTATCCCTCTCCTTCAAGAACTTCATCATCGAAGAGAAACGTCCAAGTGAGGCATTCGACCCTGTTATTAGCTCATCATCTTCAGAGGATGAATCATCCGAAGAAGAATAATATTCTGACTAACTACTCTTTTAATTTAGTCTTTTTTTGTGCTCGTCTAATCGGAATACCTCTTTTTGTATTGTAACAACTCAATCTGAATGACAAAGTGTTCTTCCTTTTTTATATCGTTGTTCCCTACACTATTCGATGCTAAATAGAAAATATATGAATGTATTGTTAAGCTTGATTAGCTCATCAAAATTCTCAGTGAGTTTTAAAACATTCACCTCGAAATTCCAAATGTAAAATTGTCATATAACATGGTTATTTCTTCGAAAAGTGTTATAAACACTTCGGAATATACTTCCCTTAACTAATCTCAAAGGTGATCAATCTTTGATGATTTGTTAAAATAGTATCCAAATAAACGTAAAATAACCATTGGCCAAAACAAACTTTATTGATAAAATTGAATATGTACAAGTACGCGACGCCTCATTAAAACCTTCCCGGGCCAACATGGTAGGAAAGAGTGCGCCATTAAAAACAAACATTCCAAAGTATAAACATATGTCTATTCCCAATAAAGCTTCAAATGTTGAATATTCCATGGGTGTTGTAGCATCCTTCCTTCGAAATCACAAAGATGGTAAGACCATGGCTTAACTCTTTCAACCACTGTATAAGGCCCTTCCCAATTCGGAGCCATTTTGCCGAACTCTTATTCTTTGTGTGTAGAAAAACTTTCGCAACACTTTATCGCCTTCTTTAAATTCTCTTTTTTTAGCTTCGAATAATATCTACTTCTCATGAGAGTTTGATAATGTATGTTATTCAAATAAGCTCGAACGCTTTTCTCTTCGCTCAAATCCACATTTGCCCTTCGAATTTCATCATTAAATCTTTCAGAATATTGAGATATTCTAAAAGATGACATCGTAGATTCAATAGGGCTAATCGCATCCATACCATATGCCAAAGCAAAAGGAGTTTCTTTGGTAGCCTCCCTTGGAGTTGTTCGATAAGCCCAAAGCACCTCTTGCAAATAATTTGGCCATTTTCATGCTCCCCTGATAGATTCTTCTTCAAGCCATCTAAGATTGTTCTATTTGTCACTTCCACTTGTCCATTAGCTTGAGGATAAAAGGGCGTCGAAAAACATTTTTGAATTCCTTTAGAAGTACGGAATGCAACCATTTCCCTATTGTTAAATTGAGGGCCATTATCTGTTCTAATTTTCCGAGGAACCCTAAAATGACAACAAATATTATTCACGATGAATTTGATAACATCATGTGCCTTTGTACCTGATAGTGGTTCTGCTTCTGCCCATTTCGTAAAATAATCCACCACCACAATTATCATTTGCCTTCCCCTAGAGGCCATAGGCAAAGGCCCCACCAGATCAAGTCCTCATCTATCAAACGGTATCACCTCAGATATAGACATAAGTGGCACTGCTGGTCTGTGAATAGCATTAGCAAATCTTTGACAAGTATTACAACCTCAGACTAAATTTTTAGCATCATTCATGATTGTAGGCCAATAAAACCCTGCAAGTAAAACTCTACGAGATAAAGCTTTAAACCCACAATGAGCTGACCCTTCTCCATCATGCAACTCTGATAATACTTCTTGTGATTCTTGCTTGCCTAAGCATCATATCAATGGCTTGTTTAATGTTTTTTATATAAAATTCCATCCAAAACTATATATCCTAAGGCTTTACCCCTTAATTTTTTCGTTAATTGAGAATCATATGGTAGTAATCCTTGGGTCAAAAAATTAAGAATATTTGATCGCCAATCGCGTCGGTTTTCATCAGTGGCAAAAAATACCTCTATAATTTCACATTGGCCAGGTTGAGCAACAATTGAAGGATTCTCATGTAGCAAAATCCAAGGATATTTTTCCTTGTAAGCAACATTTTCTAAAGAATCAGCCACCATGTTACTTCCTCGCCGGATATATTCCACAACCACATTGTCAAACAGAAGCATTAAATTTCGAAGCTCCCAAAGATACAAAATCGAACGATCCTTTCTTGCTTCAGAAAACCCAGACACTTGATTTGCCAATAAGTGATGATCCGTTTCCAGACGTACCGAAGTCGCTCCATAAATATTTGCTAATCTCAAACCTGCTAAAGCAGCTTCGTATTCAGCTTCATTGTTTGAAGCATGAAAACCAAATTTAATTGATTGGACCATTGTTTCCCCCGTCAGAGTTATCAATTGAACTCCAGCACTGCACCTTGAAATACTGGACCCTCCATCTGTTCGAACAACCCACCTCAAATCAGTAGGAAAAACTTTTGAGTTTTCTTCCTCATCCGATCTATTTGAGTGGAACTCAACAAAAAATCAGTCAATGTATATACATTGATTGTTGTTCGGGGCCTAAATAAAATATCATAGTCTCCTAACTCCCATGACCATTTAGTCATCCTCCCTGAAATATATGGTCGTTGCAATACATTTTTTAAAGGGAATGAAGTTCGGACTTCAATAGTATGAGCTTGAAAATATGGACGCATCTTCATTGCAGCAGTCACCAATGCTAAAACCAACTTCTCCAACTTCATATACTTTTTTTCTGCTGCCACCATACTTTTACTGACGTAATAAACCGACTTCGGAATACCTGAATCTTCACTAATTAACAGTGCACTGAGTGCAAAATCCGATACGGCAATGTACAAGAATAGTTTATCCCCATTTCGAGGCTTTTTTAATATTTCTGGTGATGACAACAAATTTTTAATGCTTGTGAATGTTGTTTCGCATTCCGACGTCCATTTGAACCTGTTAGGTCCTCTCAACACTTGAAAGAAAGGAAAGTATTTATCAGAATATCATGAAATAAATCGATTAAATGCTGATAACCATCCTGTCAATACTTGCACTTCTTTAATTGATCAAGGTGAATTCATTGTTATCAAAGCCTTTAATTGTTCTGGGTCGGCTTCCATTCTTTTTTGCTAATAATAAAACCCAAAAACTTCCTCGACCGAACTCCGAAGGTACATTTCTCCGGATTTAGCTTCAACCTGATTGCCCTTAGATTCAAAAAATCTTCTTCTAGATCATCAAGATACACTTCATCCCTTGAAATTTTTACTACCACATCGTCTATATATACCTCCATATTTCTTCCGATCTGCGTAGCAAAAGTAATGATATATATTCCTTATTCACGATATATTATAGATAAGTTCATATTTTTTAAGACCAAAGTTAAATAACTTGGTAAGAGCATTAAGTGCGTCAGATCTGACTATTGTGGTTAATACTATAACATATATTACGGTTCAGGTGAAGAACATCATGGATCATTTGAAAAGTACCTAGAGGAGTGCGGTATAGTTCATTGGAATATAATTTTGGGTTCTCTAAGTTTTTAAGGCGTATATAAGATATAAAAATGTATGGTTAAGGATACAGTAAGAAGTATGATTAGTCATTCAAGTCTACCACTATCACTATGGAGAGAGTCTGTCAAATACGTTGTTATATATTTCTAATAAAAGAAATCATTAAAACCTCACAAGAACTCTGGACTAGGTGCAAGTCTAGCTTATAGCATAAATAGGCTTGATGATGTCAATTTGAAGTTAAATCTTACAAGCTAAAATGAAAGAAATTAAACACAAAGGCAGTTAACTTTTATTTCATTGGATATCCAGAACATTCAAAAGCGTATTAAGTTTAATGATTATTCACTAATAGTAAATTTGAGTTAAACAACAAGATTATTTGAGGATTTTGAGTTTGGGGAGAAAAAATTAGGCACAAACTTTTATTTTGAGGAAGAATTCATAGAGATTCCTGAAGTTTTTTACAAATATAAGTAGTTTATGAAGATAACATATCCTACCACATTGATCATTGATGGTAAATAGATACTCGTAAATCAAATGATTTGGTTTCAATACCAGTTATTTCAGTCTTGTTAGATCGTGAAGATACTGAATATAATATTTGTAAATGAATTTTCTTAAGAAGATCAAATTTTACCTCCTCAAGAAGTGCAAACTTAATAAATAATTTCTTACAAAGGTCCATTATATATAAGAAGAACACTATATATGTCGAGCATATATTGTATCTTCAAAAATATTATTATTTATTTGGGGTAATGATAACCGAATTAACGCGTTTCTGTGAAGTCATGAAATATTTTTATTCTCATTTGTGGATCAATAGAAAAAAGAGTTAATTTAATGTAAGATCACACGGTGTGAAATATTGTCTCATTACCTGAAGAACATAATGTAATTGTTCGTAAGTGGATTTAGAAAAAAAAACAAAAAGGATTATAAAGATAACATAGAGAGATATAAAGTGTGACTTGAGACAATAGGCTATACTCAGTATGAAGGAATTGACTTTCAAGTGACCTTCTCTTTAGTTTCATAAAAGGCTCTTACCGGATAATGGTGACATACTTTTGCCTAGAGCCTCATCAAATAGATCTTACGAATTTTTTCGTAATGATGACATTGATGAAACAATCTATATGGTTCCTGAGAACTTTATAATT
Organism: Limnanthes douglasii subsp. nivea; assembly: GCA_036936605.1. Taxonomy (NCBI): domain Eukaryota; kingdom Viridiplantae; phylum Streptophyta; class Magnoliopsida; order Brassicales; family Limnanthaceae; genus Limnanthes; species Limnanthes douglasii. The sequence continues at coordinate 296,369,326 of JAUPFV010000002.1, forward strand.
GGTAAATAAATGGTACGCAAACTTTTTTTCTCGACAGTAAACCTATAAGTTCTTTAGAGTAATAATCTCCTTTTGTTTTACGATGAACTCAGTTGAGGACTGTGTGTATCAAAATGTTCAGTGGGAGTGTTCATATTTTTAGTATTATATGTTGATGACATATTGTTGCCTACAAATGATAATAAATTGTTTCATATGATCAAAACATTTATATTAGAGAAATTTGATATAAAAGATCTTAGCGATGCATATTTTGTATTAAGAATCCAAATTTACTAGAAGCGTTCTTGTTAAATCCTTATATTGTCGCAAAAAACGTGTATAGAGAGTATATTGCAATGTTATAGAAAAAAAATAAACTTTAAATAATAGTATTTCAAAAAGAGTAAATTTAAGTCTAATTCCATACCGAAAATATTGAAATTAAGAAAATGATATGCTTTGCCAATCGAGAGTATGAAGTATGCTCAAATAACTATAAAACCAAATATTATTTTGGTTGCCTGAAAATATATAAATAATCTATAAATAGAGATATAAAACCACATATTATTTTTGTGGTAAAAAAGTATATAAATAATCTATAAATGGGCTAATGACCAATTCATTTTTTTAATTTTTGTGACAAATAAAATGATATTTATTAAAATATAAGTAATTAAATTATTTGAAGATTATTGGATATTTATAAGTTTATTTTATTAAATAGTGTGGATATAAGTTAAAACACTTAAAACAATATATTCATATATATATATATATATTAAAAGGATGGTCGGAGATTCAAAATGCTATAATTGCTTCTTCTTCAAGATTAAGCTTTTTGCTTGCTCCAATGGGGATTATTCACCATATTTTCTAATCTTTTCTTATCTTCTCAGTTAGTATTCATCTCTATCATGGAGACCTATAACAATACGTTATTTGAAAAAGATGAATTTTCAGTCTTAAATCCGGAAAACAGAGTTGAAAATGGAAATTACAGGCAATTCAACAAATCCTTCGTTGATGATGTTAAACCAACCATTAGCAATCCGGATTTGAAGATAAATCCTGAAATTATACAGTTAAAAGAGGATCACATAGCAGTTCAATTCTCAAATGAAGTCAAAGATCATCTTTCTTAGAGTTCGAAAATTACGATGGTCGGTAAGTTTACTGCATGAGTGCCTAAGAAAGCTGTAATAGATCAGTTCTTGATTTTGAAGAAATTTAAGGGCAATTATAGTACTACTATATGGGATTCTTGCCACATTCTTATGGAATTTGAATTAAAAGAAGATATTTGCAAGATTTGGGAACGTAACGTCTCGAAACTGGGAAATGTTACTATGAGAGTTATTCGATGGACGCTGGACTTTAACGTGAAATATGAGAGTTCTTTATCGTTAATCTCGGTCAGAATAGAGAAAGTTCAGGAGTTCATGTATAATCTGAATATAATGACTGATATAGCGGCCACGATAGGAGTTCCTTACAAGGTTGATTTCCCTAGTAAAAACATATCATATAACAATGTTGTTTATGCTCTGCATGAGATAGATATTACTAAAAGAATCCACAATCATATATGGATTTGTTTTGGTATGAATGAGGGTTATTGGTTACAGGTTTCTTACAGAAATTTACCATCCTACTGTTATTACTGTCATCATTTAGGACATAAAAGTGATGATTGTTTGAAACTTTTGAAGAATAGTGATAAAGAAAATATTGCTGAAAATGATAATAACAATGAAGAAAAGACTATTGTATTGCTAGAAAGGAAAAAAAGTGTCATAAAAAAGAATGACACTAATAGGAAAAATATCACCAATACCAAATCGGTGTACATCCCAAAACTTAAATCAATTATTATTGACAATGATAGCAACAAAAGATCTACAGAAAGAAACAAAGAGGATCTTGATTCTGCTGGAAAAATAGATGTCTGAATAGTGTAAATCTGCCTAAATCCAGAAGCCTTGATCCATCTCATGAAGATGATAATGAAATTATCGAAGCTTTACAAAATCTTAACATAGAATTTGATTCTAACAACACTCAAGATCATAATATGCAGCTTTCTGAATTCAACTCTCCAAAGAAAGGTAATATTGGTAGCAAATGTTCTTCTCCAGTCAGGATGCCCAATTCTCCAGACCCCACTTTTAACTACATTCTGCAAAATAAGCTGAAGTCTGTCAGGAAAGGGAAAAAACCAAGCAATAGAATCATCAAGTCCCTAAATTTTTCAGGGATCAACAAGTTTAAAACTTTATCAGATAATGATAAAAGCACTTAAGTAGAATATTCGAGGAATTAATAATAAAACAATAATGGAAAGGCTGAAAGAAATCATTTTCAAAGAGAAAATTAAAATCCTTGCAATTAAAGAACCTATGGCTAAAGAAGAAACTAAAAGTGAGATTTCTATTAGATTGGGTCTTATCAACAACAATTCTAGCATCTCAAACAAGATTTGGAATTTTGGGGATGAAGACATCAGTATTAACATAATTGTTAATCATGACCAGTGTCTTCATGTGGAAATTTGTTACCGTGGGATTACTGACAGATTCCACATCACTGTGGTTTATGCTAAGTGCCAAATGAGCCAAAGATTTGATCTTTGGAATCATCTTAGGAATATTTCTAACATTAAGAAATCCTGGCTTACCTTGGGTGACTTCAATGTTGTGGCCTCTGTCGATGAACAAAGTGGATGTACTGCTTTTTGTCACAACAGTATTAAGGATTTTTTTGAAGCTATTAGTGATTGTCAGTTGGAAGATGTTGGTGTTGTTGGCTCCAAGTTCTCATGGAACAGAAATTTAAAGTGGAAATGATTAGATCGTGTGATGTTCAACATCATTTGGGCTGATACTTTCAAAACTACTCAGGTTATCAACATAATCAGAACTTGTTCTGACCATGCTTCTCTCTTAATAACCTATTTTCTTAATTCTTCTTCTACTCGTATTATGAAAATAGAAGCTTTAGATTTATAAATATGCACAGAATTAGAATCTCAATATCAATTGCTCCACTAAGGATATCTTTCGGTTCAAGATCAAAAGACTGAAAAGGTGTTTGAAAGATTGGAACTGGAGACATTTTGGCAATATTTTTAGAAAAGTTAAAGAAGTTGAAGACCATATCAATGAATCGAGACTATTCACCAAAGGGTGAACACTACTGTCTCTAATGTTGCCCTTAAAAAAGCTCATGCTTTTCACCTAAAAACTCTAAGAATTGAAGAGGAGTATTAGCGTCAAATGTGTTATAATCCTTGGCTAAACGATGCTAATAGTAGTACTAAGCTCTACAATGTTTATGTTACTAAAAGAAGAGGAAAAACACTATCAAAGGAATCAAACAAGGAGATAGATGAATTTATAAAGATGAGTAGATAGGAAAATCTGCTAAAAATTACATTAAAACCAATCTTACCAGCAATCTTTATATCGGTAAAGCAGGAGGAGCTTGATATGATGAGAAATGATATCTTTGATTGCATCCCCAACTTAGTGATTGTGGATGAAAATAACTACCTTATGAATCCTTCTAAAGAAGAAGAAGTTTGGAAGACTATCAGTAACATAAAGAAAGATAGTGTTGCTCGCTTAGATGGGTACAATATATTTTTTACAAATTCTGTTGGAATATTATCAAAACTGATATGTACTATTCTATCAACTTTTTCCTTAAAGATCAGAATATTCCTAAAGACATGTTTGTGACTGGTATTAGTCTTAGTCCTAAGACCTCAAACCCCACTAATTGGAGCAACTATATGCCATTAAGCCTCTGCTCTATGTTCAACATAATCTTTTATAGACTCATAAATAATAGGCTAGCAAACATTTTACCTAAAATATTTTTTCATAACCATGGTGCTTTCGTTAGAAACAGATCTATCCATGAGACTATTCTTATTGCTAAAGAGTTGGCTTTTGACATTAACAGAAAATCCAAAAAAGGAAATATTATGATTCCGTTGGATATGTCAAAAGCCTTTGACAAAATGTCATTTCCTTTCATAATTAAGGTTCTATCTAGGTTCGGCTTCTCAAATAACTTCATAAACCTTATTAATAACATCATCTCTGATGTTACTCTTTCTATCTTTGTTAATGGAAATGTTTATGGTTACTTTAAAGCTATAAGACGCTTAAGGCAAGGTGATCCCTTGTCCCAAAACCTTTTTATTACAGGGGAAGAAGTTTTGATTAGAGGTTTATACAATCTATTCAATAATAATAAAATAATGCAATATGCTTCTAGATCTAACATCCTAATACCATGTATTGCATTTGTTGACGATATCATTATATATACTAACAGACTTCCCTCTCTATTGAGATTTTACGTAACTTATTAGACAGATATCAAAGCATTTTAGGTCAAACTATTAACAAGCAGAAAACAAAGATCATTACCTCAAAAATCTCCACCAATGCAGAATAAATCGTCTGGAAATTAGCACTTGTTTCAGCACAGAAAACCTCCCCACGTGATATCTTGGAATAACACTGCAAAATAATAACAGAGTTCAGAATTACAGTCTTCTTATGGACTAGATCAATGCTAAAATCATGGATTGGGACTCCAAATATCTATCTTATGGGGGGAAAACTCTCCTTAATCTCCTTTATCAGTGTGTCTATCACTTATTATTGAATGCAAACCTAGTTAATTCCTAGTTGTATCATTAAAATATTGGAGAAAACGTTCAATAAGTTTATTTAGAGATCTTAACTCAATGAAAAAAAAACATTCATTGGACCTCATGGGAGAAACTCTGTTATCATTTTGCTGAAGGTGGTCTGAACATCAAAAACTTAACTGATATTTAGAATACCTTCTCTCAAAGGCTATGGTTTTGCTACAGAAAGAAAAACTTCATCTGGTCTAAGTTGATGCATGATATATATAATAGAAACATTCACCCTTTGAAAGTAAACATTAATAAAACTGGATCACTTACTTGGAAAAGACTTGTAGGAAAAAGTTGATGCTGAGAAAAATATCAGATGGCTTTTGGGAAGTGGAGACATGGACTTATGGACTGAAAACTGGCACAACCTCCCTCCTATTATGGATCATAATCAATCTGACACCAACATCTGGTTTCTGGATGCAAAGGTTAACACCTTCTGGAGAAACAATTGCTGGGATTTTAATGTTTTAAATCAAAGCATTCCTGAAAGAAAAGTAAACCAAATCAACGAGTACAGAATCAACCCTAACTCAGAAGACAAGATGATCTGGATTCAATCCCATGATAACAATTTTAATACAAAATGCACATGGAATAAGCTCAGAATTCACAAAAAATGCTTCATCCCTTTACAATAAAAGTTGGTCTGCAATTACTCCCAGAAAGTTCTCCTTTTTATTATGGAAATTAACTTAAAATTACATTCTTATTGATTCTGTTATGCAAAAAAGACCCTCCAAATTGCATCCGAATGTCAGTTTTGTTTAAACAGTGAAAACATTATACACTTATTTGTTAACTGTAATTATGCCTGGAGTCTCTCGAATCACTATGGTCATCTTTTCAACATCAGGGTTGAAAGATACATGACTTTAATAAACATTGTCCATAATTGGTTCTGGTCCTCGACTCAAAAAATTTATATCACCCATTCATTACCAGCTATCATCTGTTGGGTGATATGGAAGAGTCAAAATAATTCTAAATTCAAAGGCTCTGGTCTCTCTACTAACAATTCTATTATTTTGATAAACAATATAATTCTGGGATTAGACTTTTTAAAAACTCTAACACCAAAGAATTGGTTTAATGTGACAGATGCAGGTCTATCATTGGGTTGTCTATTCATAAATAATAATAACATGAAGGACACTTACGTGAAATGGGTTGCTCCTGAAACTGGCAGGCTCAAGCTTAACATTGACGCCTCTTGTTTAATCAATGGCGAATCTGATGGTGGGATGATCTTCAGAGATAGCACTGGGACTATTATCAATGGCTCTAGAAATACGTTTGGAAAGCTTTCCCCCCTAGTCGCTGAGACCATAGCTCTTCTTGAGGGTCTTCTGATTTGTAAAGAGAAAAACTGGGTAAATGTAGACATTGAATATGACTACTTAACTCTAATAAATATTATAGCTAATGGTAATAATCCCTTGTACCTGCATTCGATAATATCCATTTGTAAAACCTAAAAATTTAGAAAATAAAATAAAAAATTGATATATCGTGTTTTATTGATATAAATATAAAAAAAAATTATCTAAAAAAAGTAAAAAATAATGATATAAATGTTTTTTTACATATTAAAATGTTCTAAAAAATATTTTAAAAAAACTTAATAAAAAAATCTCAATAAATTTCGATATCCGAATTAAACAAACAAAGTCTCTGTTTATAGATCTATAAAAATATAAATTATGGAATAATTTTTAATTTCTTTTTACTCACTGAAATGTTCCAAAAATTGTTTCGAAAAAACTTAACAAAAAATAACTCAAAACTCAAAATATTTCGGTGTCTGAATCGAATAAACCAATTCTTTATTTATAAATCTCAAAAATTTATAAATCATGGCATAATTGTTTTTTTAACTTACTAAATCATTCGGAAAATCGTTTTGAAAATACTAAATAAATAAAAAACTCAAAAAAATAGTGTCTAAATCCATCAAACTAAGTCTTTACTTCTAAATCTCAAAAAATAAAAAAATAATATTATTATTTTTTAACTTTTTTTACCAACAATTTTTCTATAAATAATTTTTTAAAAATAAAACCTAACCTGCAACATACTACATACCACACAGCGATGGCTGAAAAAACGGGATTCATCTATCTATCGAACATAATAATTCTTTTAAAACCATGCCAAAATACAATATAAACTGTTACGACAACAGAATAGAATATGCATATTTAGATGAAATATGTGTTGCTCCCTACGATATTAATAATTCAAATCTGAGGTATGTATTTTAAATTTTAATCCAATATTACACCGATTGAATAATTCATACGGAACCTGGTTTTTTGTGATGTGCATTCATTTATATATTATTTTTTGATATTATTTTTTGATGAATTTTATTAATTTTATTATTGCATGGATGATGGATATCTTAAAAATATAAAACAAATTTTATTGTAAGATGCGACTAGATTATTTTTCATATTTCCATAATGTTATGTTTTTAATATATATTATATTATATTATAGAAAATGATATTTTTATGAAATTGAGAGAATTACAAAAGTTTAGGAAGTTAATAAGAAACTCTTAAGAGATACTAGTACAAAAAAACGTATTTTAACCATAACAACAAATTTATATAACTATAATCGTTCCATAGCGAGCTTTTTATCAGAACACCTACTCTAACCAAATCAGAAAAGAAACAATTCAAATCTTCATTTGATAATGGAAAGAGATCCATTGAAATCAATTAAATTTGGTGTTTTCTTCTTATTAAGAGCGGAAAGGCGCCAAAAAACCCTAAATCCCTGATTTTCTGAATTTCATCGAAGAGCCAACATATCGATCCTTCAAGCAATCATCATCAAAATCAGTTAAGCTTGAGCCTGCCAGTTTCAGGAGTAACCCATTTCACGTAAATGTCCTTCATGTTATTATTATTTATGAATAGAGAACCCAAGGATAGATCGAATTACAAAACCTAAAAAAATAAAAAATAAAATAAACATTGTTATTGATATATTTATATTTACGAATTTTTAATCAGTGACAAAAACAATTGTAATATATATTTTTATAATATATTTATTTATTTTTCGTAATAAAAATAAACAAATAAATTTAGTCGATCAATTATATCGTGTATTGTTTTAGTATAATATAAGTTATTCATTTTACTAAAAAATTAACTTTTTAAAATAAAACTAATTTTATTTTTAGATAATATATTATGTATTTTTTATTAAAATTAATTGTTTTAATTTTATAATTTAAATTGATAAAAAAATATTATGTACATTTATTAAAATGATTTATTGTAATATATATAATTATAATGTAAATATATATATATATATATATATATATATATATTAAAAAAAGAAAAAAAAGAAATATGATAGGAATTTGTATTGTAGAAATATAAGAGGGAGAAATTTAAAGTGTATATGCTTTGTCAAGTGAAATTTTTGAGGAGTTGCTTAGAAATCATGTTTATGTGATTTACCTTTTTAGAAGATAAGCTGTCTAAATGTCAATCAAAGCATCTGAAAAATTATGTACCTACCTTTCTTAATTAAAAGTAATTTTTATTGACAGTCCCTTTTTAATGATTACACTTTCTATATTAAGTAGACCATCGATCAATCAAAAGTGGAGATTGATTTCTAGTGACAAAACAGTTGAAGGATATTTTGGGACTAGAGAGGCGTCTAATGGTTCAGGAACCACGGTTCAAAGCTGACAACCTGCTTAAGAATTGGCGGTTTATCTGCGAAATTGGCCCATTAGGACCGCAACCCGCCAGAATCGCATAAGGAGCAACCCGCCAGGACCGCAACCCGCCAGAACTGCAACCCGGCAGGACTGCAACCTGGCAGGACTGCGAAACCACGGTTTATTTGTAAAAAACCGGCGGTTTATTGGTAAATATTATGCTGATTTTATTTATTTTATAACCAAAATATTATATTTAAAAAATATTGAGATATTACATATTATTATTACATTTTTGTTAATATTAATTTGTTTTGGTTATTAATATTTTAAGTGTTGTAATTATTATATAGTCCAAAATTTTAAATATTACTTATGTTATTATCACATTTTGAATATTATTATTATGTTTTTAGATCTAATACAAACGAAAACTATATCTTATCATGTTAAAATATTACAAATTCTATGGTTATAATTTTAATATTACATTTTGATTACTATTGTGATTTGGTTATAAATTTTACAAGTGTTTGTTATTATTTTTTAAACCAAAATTAGATCTTATGAAGTTATAAGTATTTCATAATACAGTTGTTGTTGTTATAATAAAAGGTAAAGTCATTTTTGGATAATTTAGCCGTTCACAGTTTATACTCGTGCGGGCCAAGAGTTGTACAAATGTTTTCAAATTACAATACAAAATAGCAAAAAACTATTACAAACATCATTCATCTCCAGCTTCGTCTTCTTCGTAAGTAAAATCTTCGTCGTCATTTTTCGTTTTCTTCCGCAATTTCTTGTTCAAGTATCTCTTCGTAATCATCCGGATAATCTTCGAAGATGTCGTCTACGTTCACTTCGTCTCTGAACTCTATGTCTTGCATCCTTTTATCCGCCGCTGTCCAATCCTTAACTGCCACAAGCACTCCAAGTGCTTTTCCCGTCAATCTTGTTCTCTTAGTCGTGTATTGCAACCTCGCTTGGCTGAAAGCACACTCACTTGCAACTGTAGACATAGGTATAGCATAAATCTCTTTAACAATCCTGCAAAGAATAGGAAACTCTTCAGTTTTGGTACCCCACCATCTTATGATATCTTCAATACCTTGGTGGGGATAATTCGTAAAATCAAACCTAGTGCTCCAATATCTATACAACTCATTATCAGATTGAGGGGTTTCTGTAACATTGTTTCGTAACATTGCCAATTGAACATAGTTAGTAGATCTCCATCTACCCTTATTGTTACCACTCCTTACATTTGTAGATGTATTTGGTCTATATCTTGCAGCATACTTATCATAGATATTATACAAACTATCATATATACCGCTAATATACCCTTCAGGGTCAATTGGTTCGGTCGGTGGTTTATCTGTATGAAACCGTACAGACTTATAAAAGCATCTAACTAGCAATTCAAATTGTTCTTTTCGTGAAAAAGGATCTAAAAGGCAAGCAAATGAATAACTATCAGGGATTGGATGAAAATACTTTGTGAACTTATATTCCATTCCAGGCACCATGTCTACGCATGCATAATGTGATCTAAATTCATCCATATGCATGGCAAGATTAGCAATCGTGAAAAGGGCCAAATGAGCATTAGGTTGATTTTGTGAAGAAAAGGTTAGGGTGTTTTCTTTAAAAAGTCTTAAAAATCTTAACATGTGTGCACAAAATTTCCAATGATCTGGTTCAATTGGTGTTTCACGATATGCATTATAAAGCGTCGTAATCTCTTCTTTAAAAACATGCGCACGTGCAAGCATTGTGTAAGTAGAATTCCATCTAGTTTCGACATCTAATAAAAGTTTCTTATATTTTTTCCCATTTGAAGTAACAAGTGTTTTAAAAGCTCTTTTTTTAGCAGCGGATGTTGAGCAAAATAGGATCCCATTTTTTATAGGGGTAATATAATCACCCTGAACCATACGTATTCCTTCTTTCGCAATTAACTGAAGTACGTGGCATAAACATTTGGTGTGAAACAATTTTGGAAAAGGGGGATTGCAATCTTGTATAAGCAATTGTATAGCACTAATATTAGAAGATGCATTATCCAACGAAATAGACATAATCTTGTTTTTAATGCCATAAACATTCATGCATTCAATCATACTCTCCCTAATTATTTGTGCGTTATGCTTCCCAATTGATTCAAACCATATAATTCTCCTTTGGAGGACCCATTGGGCGTCCATCCAATGGAGGGTAACACATATCATATCTAAATCAGTAAAAGTAGCTATGTCACTAGTAATCGAAACATTCCATGGCAAAGTCTGCATAGTTTCAATAATCTCTTTTTTTCTTTGTAAATAATATTTAAAGGCTAGCGATCTCAAAGAGGTACGTGGAATGCGTGTTGCCTGTGGGTTTACCCCAGCTTGCATCCAATTTTCGTATCTCCAAGAATCCCCAAAACTAAATGGTTGTAAACTACCGACTGCATAAATCATTGTTTCTTCCCTATACGTATCGTGGTTAAACTCAAAAGGAAGACCTGTTTGAGGGTTCGTGCAAACATTAGTTGGGTTAGGTTTTGTAGGATCAAATATTTCATGTTTCGTTAAATGTTTTACCATAGTGCTAGTGCCCATATTTCTAGATCCACTTAAGTGAAGATAACATTTATTGCACTCTTTACAAATACAAGACACACCATCTTCTGATATAGTATAGTGTTTCCAAATCCAAGATGTTTTCTTACGAGATCTCCCCCCACTAGTACTTCCACCACCACTTTCGCGGGAGGAGAGTGTGTCAACGTGAGGGAATTCTGTAGAAAAATCATCCATGGTATTGAGATCCACATTAGATGGTGGGTTTATCCCAGTATCTCTACGTTTTGAATTCATTTTAAAACTAATAACAGTTTTTTTTTTCAAATATGCAATAAAATACTAATAATAAAATCTAAATTTAGACTAATAACAAGATAGAGCAACTAAATTTAGACTAATAACAACTAAATTTAGACTAATAACAACTAAGATACAATTTGCGGAAAAACAAAAATCAAACAATTTCGAACGTAGGAGTAGAATAAGTAAAATAACTAATTGTAGTTTTCTAGAACTTATCGAACAAATAGATAGATTTAGAGAGAAGGAGGGAGTTGTTTGAGAGGTGTGAGTATTGGTGTTGGGGTCTCCTCTACTTATAGGGGAGACCCAAAAAAAAAACCGAAAAAAAAAATAATAATCGCCCGGACCATCCGGATGGGCGTCCGGATGGTCCGGACACATGATCCGGGGCATCCGGACAATTTCGCCCGGACGCCCGGATGGTCCGAATTGGAACCAGGGCATCCGGATGATCTTCCGGATGCCCCGGTTCATCCAACGGCTAGTTCAAACGAACTAGCCGTTGGCTATGGCCAAAAGCGGACCATCCGCACGCGTGGCCGGATGATCCGCTTGATGACGTCATGCTGACGTCATCAAACGGCTAGTAGAAATTAAAAAAAAACAAAACAAAATTACCCTATAAATACACCCTACATCCTCATATATTTTTCACTACAAATCTCTCCCTCTCCACTGCAAATTTATCCACTCTCTCTACTACACTTCTCTAATTTTTTTTATATTTTTCAAACTCTATTTAAATTTCAGGTTTCGCAAATGTCTTCGAAAAGAATAAAGAATGCTCGTAAAGGTGGACGTAGTGAACCAACCACTTCCGAATTGAGAGAGGTGGAAGATATGTTGTTTCAATCCACGGAGAGCGAGACTATCGAACATCGCCCCGAGGGGGAGATTCGCATCCGTAGTAATCAGCAAGGAGGTCGAGGTGTAACAAAAATTTGGTCCGGTATGTTTCTGAACTACGAGGAACTGATCCAAATAGAGGGTATGCAAAAAAATTTCAAACTTATTGAACCTACTAATGGCCTAGGTTGGATGATACTAGCTAGATTCAAATGTGATTGGTATATAGAACTAGTGCGAAGGTTTTATTCCACGGCTAGATTAATCGAAAATGATCCAAGAGGTTTAGGAATGAATTGTTTGATTGATGGTAAAGACATTAGTTTTTTTGAAACTGATTTCGAAGATCTTTTTTCCGTTCCAACCCATGAAATCTTTATCGGTGATAAATTACCTCCCATTAGTTATCGCCCTACGATCTGGAGTGATGATTGGACTTTGTCTTACGAAGAAGCAGTAGAGATTCTTACTTGTCCTGGTGCGGAAGCTCCGGAAATTAGCGGTAAATTTCGAGCCATGCAGGGTAATTTGGATGGTATTGGGAAATTAGATTTGAAATTGGTAAATAGTATATTTCTTCCCCCTAGTAACAATGATTCGCAGCTTTCATATATTCAAACATTTGTTACTGCTTTTATGATTCGAAATCAGGGAATAATTAATTTACCCAGCTTGATGATTTGAAATATGGCTGCGAGGTGTGGTACGGATAAACTACCTTATGGGATGATATTGAGTAAATTGCTTGTTTTGAAAGGAGCTGATGTGAGTATGTACACTCCGGTGAAGGTGAGGCCGACTAGTGCTATAGGTAGAAACTCTTTGCGTTTGCAGGAAATATACTCTTGGGATGGAGAGTTGATTTCGAAATTGGAGGCATGGAACCACCATAGAGAATACTTGAATCAGATATATATTGCGAACGGTCTTACAAAACCGCCAAATCCACCTACTCAGTATCGAGTTGAGGCTGAAGCGTCTTTCGATCCAAATGCTAGTGGTTCTTCGCGAGTACCGCCACAACAAAGACGAACCGATCGCGAATTTGCTGAGTTTGCGCATACTCAACAAATGAATCATATGCAATTTGCGCATACTCAACAAAAGGTTTGGCATGATGATTTTACAAAATGGCAAAGTGAATTTCAAAATTGGCAGGGGGGGGGGGTAAATGACCAGCTTAGCCAGATACAGCAGTGGCAAGTAGGGGTGAATGATCAACTTGGTCACCTCCAGCAGTGGCATCGTCAATACGAGCAGTGGCATGGTCAATACGAGCAGTGGCATCATGGACAAGATCAATGGAATGAGCGATTTGCAAAATCTCAAGCCCAACAGTCGGAGTATATGCGACAGATGATGGAGAACATGCATTTGCAAGGTCAACCACCTAACAACAACAACGATGAAGCTCCTTAGTTTTTCGCAATTGATTTTCATTATCGTTGTAATGTTTATCTTTTTTATTTGATTGAACAACTATGTTACTTGTTTGGTTTTTATTTTTAATGAATTGTTTGTTTTGCTTCTATTTTTTATTAAATGTTATTTAAATCACTTACCTAGCTTTCAATTTTTATTTTGTTCTTTACAACTTACAAGTAATTTATGTTTATGCATATAAACTTCTAATATTGAATAGTTCGAAAATACAATAAACTATATAATTCATCTAACCATAAACACTTCAAGCTTGAAAGAATCTAAAGAATCACCTAATAATTTAAAATTTTAATACAATTATATGTCTAATAGGTATATATTATTTAATAGTAATATATTATTCAAACGTATCAAAATCAAATTACAATTATTTTTTTAAAATATAATTGATGATTATAAAATTTCGATTGAAATGATAACATATTTAAATTAAAATACATGAAATAGAATAATTAACTCAATTATTGAAATTAGATTCAATTAACACTTACAAATTAATTTTAAATAACATTATAATATATTATGTTCTTAAATGGTTAAATGGTTTGGCTGATGGTTTGAACGGGTAAACGGCTCTTAAATGGTTTGTCTGGTGGTTTGAACTGGCGGTTTAACTGTGAAACTGGCCCATTAGGACTGCAACCTGGCAGGACCGCCAGACCGTCAGGACCGCATAAAAACAACCCGCCAGGACCGCAACCCGACAGGACCGCAACCCGCCAGGACCGCAACCCGTGGTTCAGACTTAAACGGTGCGGATTGGTGCTGGTTCAAACCGTTTGACACCTCTATTTGGGACGAGAAGGGTCGAAACAGAGATACATTAAATACAAAAGCAACTGGTCAAGTTCCTCTTTTTAAATTTATCTTCGTCAATGGTAACAAGTTGTATTAGATCGCTGTCCACAATAAGTTATATCATATGGTATGAAATCGTTTCAAATTCGTGTCCACAATAAGGTATGTCATACGCGGTTAACATTATCCGGTTTGTTAGAACTTTCATCAGAATTAATTTTTTTATATAAAATTTGAGAAAAAAACCTAAAAAAATATTCTATTAGAATTCTAAAAAAAAATTGTTTTATAATACAATTTTTCGAAAGAATTATTTTGTGAATCCTATTTTTGGATAAAAAGAACAAACGGCTATAATAAAGTATCAGTTTATTCTATTATAGTAAATAAAACTAAAAATATATGCAGCGCGTTGCCGCGGGTTTACATATAAAAACCATTAAAACAAATGATATATCTAATAAATAAATAGATAAACTTTAAAGAAAATTACAAACACTTGTTTTATAGTTTATAAAACAAAAGGTATTATTTACATTAGTCTTACAAAATATAAAGTATTATAAACAAAATATAACAAATATTGTTTTATTATAAAAGATAAGTAAAAAAAATCTACTATCTTAGAACTTTTGGACATGGTCTTTCCTTTCTGATCATGTATGGTCAACTTTTTCAAATCTTCTTATGCAAATTGGTTTGGCTTTCTTAATAACTCGATTGTATTCTAACAAAATTCACCATAACTAATTCAGTGTTTACTAATTCAGTGCTTTTAATCTAAAGTTAAGTTATATAATCGAAGTTTATTTCCATTCTCATTTTTTTGAGAAATTAAAAATAAAACAATTTTCAAAGTAAGTTTAATATAGTTAAATAAGACTAAGAAAGTTATAAAATAGGATATTTAGTTAAAAATAAAACTTATTTTTATCTCTTTTTAACTTTTCTTAAATAGCTCGATCGATCTGTTTTGATTAAAGTGGTGGAACCATTAGCAAAAACAAAAACACACAGAATTTTAACTTGTTGTTTTGATTAAAATGGTGGAACCGTTAACAAAAGCCCTTTTAACTTCTCTCTGATTACAGTGGTGGAACCGTTAATACACAGAATTTTAACTTGCTGTTTTGATTAAAGTGGTGGTACCGTTAGCAAAAGCAAAAACACTCAGTTTTTTAATTTCTCTCGAATAACCCTTTATCAGTTTTGATTAAAATGGTGGAACCGTTAACAAAAGCAAAAACACACAAATAAAGGTGTGCAAAATAATGAATTAAAAATAGAACTTTATTAGTTACCACTTGCAGAAGCTTGCCCTCCGTATCCACACCATGGCAATCGTGTGCAAAGATAATGAATCAAAAATAGAACTTTATTGGTTACCACTTGCAGAAGCTTGTCCTTCGTATCCACATCATGATAATCGTGAGGATACGATTCTAAAACCTATAGAATGAGAAATGCATATTGAATGTTAAAAATTTTCCAATTTACTCCAAAATCATAAAACAATATTAAACTATAGAGTAAGTTCACTGATGTAAGACTAAGAGACTTGATGTGTCCAAATCACAATCAGTTTCTAAAATTTCATATATTTTTGTGACACTCTCTAGCATCTCCAATCTTAAACCTAATTTGTATAACAACAACAACAAAATTAATAAGAAAAAGAATTGAACCTAAAAAATTCTTAGGTTCTTTTGAATACTCTTAAATCTCTCCAAAAAAAAATTTAACCTAAAAAATTCTTAAGTTCTTCGGAGACTCTCTACCCTTTCCGATCTTAAACCTAAATTAGATGTAAACAATAACAAATTTAATGCAAGAAAACGAAATTGAACCTAATTGAATCTGTTTAGATAGAAAAAAACAATTTTACACATATTAGTAATGTGTAAAAGGAAGCAAAATAAATCTTAGGACTTATTCTAAAATAATAAGTGTTGTGAATGAGTCGAATAGTGCCTTAACAGTGTACTGTGTCCGGCAGTACAGTTTTGTGTTGTGATAGTGATATTGTCCAATCACTTGAGTTAGTCTTGTGGTATGAGCCCATTAGGCCCATAGTCTAGTAAGTCTATTAATTCTCTATAAATAGATTACTATGGCGACACAAAAACACAATCTGAAATCTGTAACATTTTCTATCATAGTGAAACTCTTTCTCTGGCGGCGCCCGTGGACGTAGACAATTATCGAACCACGTTAAATCCTGTGTTTCATTTAAATCTTTCCTTCGTATATATTTTGTGCTTGAGCCATTTTGTGATAATTTCATAGTATTTTATAACAAAATTGGTATCAGAGCCACGTGGTGAAATTAGGGATTTTGCAATTAGGGTTTCGCAATGGCGTCTACAGCAACAAAATACATGATTGAAAAATTTGATGGGGGATCCAACTTTGCGTTGTGGAAGATTAAACTGAAATCTTCATTAGTACTGCAAGGGCTGTGGAAGGATGTGGAGAATAAGTTACCAGAATAGATAAAAGAAGAGGAGAAGCAAGATCTTCAAGAAAGGGTTTTGTGCTGGATTTTAATGAGTGTGAAAGACAATGTGTTTCGCGAGATTAGTGGTGAGAAGACTGCTGCCTGCGCATGGAAAAAGCTAGGAGATCTTTACTCAGAGAAATCAGTAGTAAACTGATTATACTTGAAGAAACGTTTGTATGATTTCAGATTGAAAGAAAGTATGTCCATAACAGAGCACCTAGATAATTTTAATTCAATTATAATGGACTTGGAGAGCATAGATATCAATATTGAGGACGAGGATCAAGCTTTGTTTGTATTGATATCGTTACCAGCTCCCTATGAAAAATTCGTAGATACCATTATGTATGGTAAGGATAAGTTATCGCTAGCAGATGTCAAAGGGGCACTGAAATCAAAAGAGATGAGACAGTTGCAGCCAGACAATCAAGTTGAAGGGGAAGGTCTTATGACTATGGGAATATCTAAAAGCAAATCGAGTTCTTTAAGAAAGAATAACTGAAGGTCCAAGTCAAGGGTGAAGCACTCAAACTGTTATGAATGCGGTGAGCAGGGTCATTATAGGAGAGATTGTCCCAAACTGAATGGTAAGAAGGGAAATCAAAAGGAAAATGTAGCAAACATTGTTGAAGGTGTGAACGATTCCGACGAAAGTGAAAACAGTGGTAAAGGAGATGTATTGTCCGTGAGTTCAGACTTTGGGCAAAAATCTTGGGTACTTGATACTGGCGCTACATATCACATGTTCCAGTTCAAGCAGTGGTTTGATACGTACAAGCCAATGCAGGGAACTGTCTATTTAGGGAACAATCATTCGTTGACTGTTGGTGGTATTGGTAACGTCAGAATCAGAATGTTTGACGGGGTTGTTGGAATCTTGACGTGCTGGCATGTTCCTGGGTTAAAAAATAACCTGATTTCTCTTGGGACTCTAGACTCTCGGGGTTACAAGTATCATGCAGAAAATGGTGTAATCAAAGTGACAAAAGGCTCAATGGTATGCATGAAAGACAGTTTGCAGAAGGGTCTTTACATTCTCCAGGGGAGTGTTGTTATGGGAGATGCTGCAGTAGTATCATCGGGGAGTAATAGCCAAAGTAGGCAGGATCAAAATAAGTTGTGGCATTGGCGTCTTGGTCACATGAGTGACAGAGGATTAGCTGTTTTGGGAAAGAGAAATTTGTTGAAAGTGTATAAAGCAGAATCATTGGGATTTTGTGAGCACTGTGTGTTTGGTAAACAAACTAGAGTCAAATTCAGAAAATCGGTTGTAAGAAAGACTAAAGGCACAGTGGACTACATTCACTCAGATCTTTGGGGTCCATACAGAATTCCATCCAAGAGCAGAGCCAGATACTACATTAGTTTGATTGATGATTATTCAAGGATGGTGTGGGTTTACTTTCTGAAAACGAAAGATGAGGCATATTCAACATTTGTCAAATGGAAGACGATGATTAAGAAGCAAACAGAAAAAAAATCAAACGTCTTAGGACAGATAATGGGTTAGAATATTGCAGTCGTGAGTTCAACGAGTTCTGCGAAGCTAAGGGAATAGTGCGCCATCGCACTTGTTTTGGAACACCACAACAGAATGGAGTCGCACAAAGAATGAACAGACAACGGTTTGTGACAAGGCACGAAGTATGCTCTCGCATTCCGGTGTGGGAAAGGACTTTTGGGCTAAAGCTATCAATACAGCGTGTTACTTGGTGAATCGGTCTCCATCAACGGCTATTCATTGTAAAACTCCTTTTGAGATTTGGTCTGGATCGTCGGCTAATTATGAACATTTGAGGGTGTTCGGTTGTCTTGCGTATGCTCATGTGAGAGATGGTAAGCTTGAGCCGAGGGCAAAGAGATGCATATTTCTAGTATATGCTACTGGAGTGAAGGGATATAGGTCATGGTGTACCTCTCCAAAGTCTCCAGGTTTTCTCATCAGTAGGGACGTTACTTTTAATGAGTTTGTTTCTATAGACAGTCAGAAGGAAGTAGGAGAAATGGTCGAATCAGGATCGATTGTGAGTAAACAGGTGGAGCTTGAAGTAGAATCAGTTCCTAGTAGGTCCAATAATTCAAGTGGTTCTGAGGTGGATCCAGAATCAGGAGGTGAAGCGTCAGCATCAGATGATAGTGACGATGATGCGCCTGAACCAGAACAACAACCTTATAGCATAGCATTGGGCGAAGAAATACTTCCAAAAATGTATGCGAATCTAGTTGCATATGCTCTATCAGTTGCAGAAGAAGTTGAGATGCATGAACCTAATAGCTACAGAGAAGCTATAGCGAGTTCAGAGGCAGATCGATGGATTGGTGCTATGGGGGAAGAGATTGAATCTCTTCAAAAGAATACTGTGAACGTTGGCTTAACTTTTAACAGGACCGATATTGGTGAATCGCTAAATGATGTTGCAGGATCATTGGTTGGTTTTGTTGATTCTGATTTTGCAGGTGATGTGGATAAAAAAGATCTCTGACAGGATATGTATTTACTCTAGCTGGGAGTGCGATCAGTTGGAAAGCACAGTTGCAAGCTACTGTAGCTTTGTCTACAACAGAGGCAGAGTACATGGCGGTAACAGAAGCAGTTAAAGAGGCAATATGGTTGCAAGGTTTGGTGGCAGATTTGGGCTTAGATAGGACTACTACAAAAGTGTTTTGTGACAGTCAAAGTGTCATACACCTTACAGGGAACCAGATGTACCATGAGCGTACAAAGCACATAGATGTCAGGTATCATTTTATTCGTGATATAATATCAAAGGGAATTGTTGATGTGAAGAAAGTGTCTACACACGATAATCCAGCAGATATAATGACCAAGGCAGTATCAGTTCGAAAGTTTAGGGAGTTCCTAAACTAGATCGGTGTTCGCACTATAGAGTGATTGCCTTTAGGGCATTAGTTGAGTCATAAGAATAGAAGATTCTTTGTTGATAATGAAGAAAGGATATTCGCCTCAAGGGGAAGATTTGTTGTGAATGAGTCGAATAGTGTCTTGACAGTATACTGTGTCCGGCTGTACAGTTTTGTGTTGTGATAGTGATATTGTCCAATCACTTGAGTTAGTCTTGTGGTATGAGCCCATTAGGCCCATAGTCTAGTAAGTCTATTAATTCCCTATAAATAGATTACTAGGACGACACAAAAACACAATCTGAAATCTGTAACCTTTTCTATCATAGTGAAACTCTTTCTCTGGCGGCGCCCGTAGACGTAGACAATTGTCGAACCACGTTAAATCCTGTGTTTCATTTAAATCTTTCCTTCGTATATATTTTGTGCTTGGGCCATTTTGTGATAATTGCATAGTATTTTATAACAAAATTAGTATCACGTGTTGGTGTTATGAATTAGGGGTCCGGTCCGCATATTCCGCCTCCGTATATAAGTAAGAACACAATCGATCTCAACACTAGTATGATATTGTCCGCGTGTTGGGAATATGAGTGTTATGAATTAGGGGTCCGGTCCGCATATTCTGCCTCCGTATATAAGTAAGAACACAACCGATCTCAACACTAGTATGATATTGTCCGCGTGTTGGGAATATGGGTGTTATGAATTAGGGGTCCGGTCCGCATATTCCGCCTCCGTATATAAGTAAGAACACAACTGATCTCAACACTAGTATATAAATACGGAACACAACCAGTCTCAACACTAGTATGATATTGTCCGCTTTGGCACCCGAAGACCCTCACGACTTTGCATTTGGTCCACTACCAAAAGGCCTCATACTAGTTGAGGTATGTTCTTACTTATATACCAATGATCCTTCCCATGTTTAACCGATGTGGAATGTGGGACTTTGGTTGTCATCCTAACAATAAGTAATGCTTCATTTATATATAAAAAATTGTATAATATAACTCAAATTTTTAAAATATAATATTAATGATAGTTATAACATAAAAAATTAAAAAAACGACAATGACAATATTTATAATATTCAAAAGTATATAGTGAAAAATAATTATTTCTATACTCAATTTTAGATTGTTAGTTAATATTATTAATTTTAATACTAAAATATTATTTTAATAATATTTGATTATATATTTATCATTTGACACTATAAGCCTAGATATATGAGTCAGTATATAACTTATTTTGAAATGTATAGTTTTATATATCCTAATATTTAAAACAAACATTCTAATACTTTAGATTAGGACTTATAACAAACAGCTTTATCCCCTGTCATCAATAATTTATATTCTAATATATTTTGTTGTTTTATATTCTCTAAACTTTATAAAATCTTTAAAAAGAAACATTCCCTCCTTATAATTTTAATAGAAAGTGTACATTAAATTATAAATTTTTAATGGATATTTGATTTCTCATATTTATTTTAGAGTTTTATAAAATTTAAAATGTAAAAATAAATAAATATGGATTTACTATAAAAAAATCTAATAATTTGATTATGATATGACCAATAATTGAAACACCACTAATATATTTAATATTTTTTATTCGGTATATTTAATATTTTCTACCTTTTAAATTTAATAAAATTTTAATTCTTTCGAATCTTATCAAACTAAATAAATATAAATTAAAACTAATAAAATAAAATAAAATAAGTATAATACCTTTGGAGGAGCCAAATGAAGTAATAGAGTGGGAGCTAGTTGCCCCAAAGGGGTAACCGAGTTGGTTGAGTATGGCATGTTTGTGATCGAAGGTCATGAGTTCGAGTCTCTCTACATACGCTTTCTCGGCTGAGCCTGTCACCTTGTGTGGTTTATCTTCTGGCGTTGGTTTGCAGGCTATCGCGTCAGACTGAGGGTTTACCCTGTGCGCACTCATTGCACTCTGAGTAGCGGCTGCGTGTTCCCTCCGCGAAAAAAAGTGAGAGCTATTTTCCCTGAAGGAGGTAGCCGAGTTGGTTGAGCAATACAAGCTTGTGATCAAAGGTCATGAGTTCGAGTCCCTCTATGTACACTTTTTCGGTTGAGCTTGTCATCTTGAGTGGTTTACCTTTTTGCGTTGGTTTGCAGGCTATCGCGTCAGACTCAGGGTTTACCCTGTGCGCACTTATTGCACTTTGACTAGTGACTGCGGGTTCCCTCCGAAAAAAAAAATACTGCAAACAAAACTTGCAATTTGTCTGTTTTTTAATTTAAGTGTAAATATTTTCTCTTTTTCTTTTCACTTTTTTATTTAATTTTTTTTATAATTTTAACTATTTTATTTTATTAAAAAAATTAAATCTGTGTTTTATGGTGATTTGTTTTTAATATTTTTCAAAATTTTATTTTTTTATTGCTTTTTTAAATTAATTATAACTTTTTTTATTTGTATTTAGTATTTTCATGATTTTAACTATTTTATTCTTTCAATTTTATTTTAAATCTATATTTTTTTATGGTTATTCTTTTTAATATTTTTTAATATTTTTTAATATTTGATTATTTCTATTGTCTTTTAAAATTAACTATAAATATTTAGCGTACTTTTTTTTTTATGTTTAATCTTTTCCTACTCTTGACTATTTTATTTTTTCAATTTTTTAAAATCAATGTCTTTATGGAGATTTTTTTAATATTCTTTAAATTTTGATATTTCTATTATTTTTTAAAATTTAAGATTTTATCATGATTGAAAACAATAATAAACATTTAATACTAATTGTATGGTTCTAAAAATACCAAATCTTAAATCTTATACATACTTCCAATCAAAAAAAATTCTTCATGTGATTGTTTTTGAATTAGTAAAAAACTTACAAATTCATAAACATATAAAAGAAAAACAATCACACATAGGTCTAACTTTGAATAGTTCAATATTGTTTCCAAACCTAGAGAGTTTTTTTTTATAAAAAGCTGTAAATTGTATTAAAATAAAATGTTCTTACAATGATATTCAATTTGGCCATTGGCCTAGCCCAACGAAGATAACAAGTTAGGACTGGTTAATACATCTAGGAGTAGTGCTAAAGAGGTCTAGAAGAAGATTTTAAATAAAAGCTAGTTATTACAATAAAGCGAAGTAGTCATATTAGAAATTTGATATTGGTCCAATGTAGCCGACATCGGAGATCCGAAAGAATTCGGTGGGCGGTGCACGAGTTCGGAGATGGGGAGTTGTTGTATATTCGAGCGTTTCATTCCCTCCAAATATGATAAATGGTGGCACAAAAACAATCTTCCATAAGAGGGAGAGGGGTCTTGAATCCCACTGACATGCATTTTCAAGCTTATTGGTCCAGGTTCAGAGGGGCATTTCAATTTGCAGTTTCCTATAGAGCTGTTACCGGGTCGGGTCGGACCGGGTTTCGACTGGATCGAGACCGGACCGTTAAGATACCGGGCCGGTCCAGCCCGAACCGAAAAACCAAGGGAGCCAGTTTTGATGACCCGAGACCGACCCGGTAAGGTAACGGACCGGTCTGGCCCGGACCGATATGCCAAGGGAGCCAAATTTATGACCCGAGACCGACCCGGTAAGCTTATGGACCGGTATGGCCCGGACCGATAGACAAAAAATCCCATTAAAAACCTAGTATTACAACTACAAGATAACACTAAATATACATTTCGCTCAATTAGAGCTGTTGCTTCCTAGAACTAATAACATGTGAATGCAGCTGCGCAAACTAACGACAAGTGTGCAGACGCAAAATCTACCGAACACAATTAACATTCAACACAATCTATGTATCCCAAACATAATTATAGTTCATGAGCACCAGCATTTTGATAAAAAGACTACTATATATTCATGTTTTAACACCTCCACAACAAACATAGTCTAACTCTAACACCAGCTTCTCAAACTCCATCTTTCTATCTTCTGCTAGCTATCTGAATTGTTTTACCAAGCAGGGCGTCCCAATACCTGTCTCTCCAACTTCACTATTTCTGCCGCCGTTGTTCGATCTCGTAGACCCTGAAACAGAAACAAGTAAATCGTAGAGTCTAAAAGTCATTTCGATTGAAATCGTCAAGTACAATCGCTTCACTGGTCTATACGTATCAAAACCTGATAGTTTTAAACCTAAATTCTAATTTCTTTTTACAACGTTATATGTTATCTACTACATTCGAAAGACTAAATAAAAAGGACCATAAATGCTACTAAGACACTAATGGTAAACATTAAGACTACCAACCAACCCTTGAAAGATGCAAGAGAAACATAGGCTTATATATAATGATTGCCAAGATTATATGTTTAGGTATATGTTATGTTATCGAGATCATGTTCCGTACCTTGGAAACTCCAGCACAGGTACCATTTCTTATGCTCCAATATCGTACTTCACTATTGTTATCGCACGAGCAAATAAAATCCTCTTTACTGGGATGAAAGTCCACTGACATGACGGCTGTTGAATGTCCAGTAAAATTACGAAGTGAATAACCACCAGGCTGCAATAAACAACAATTGGTTAATATAAAAACATTAAACCCCAACCATCTGACTTGAGAAAGATAATACAATCTGTTAACTAACATTGTCGATATCCCAAACCCTGACGGTTTTGTCAGCCAAAGATGTTGCCAGCCTTAACATGCTCGGGCTGAAACGCACGTCGGTAACCTTTTGGGCATGTTCATCTACAGTAGATTTAACAGTCATTGAATCTGTGCTCCACAGCACTGCCTGCATGGAAAAAGAAGGAAGATGGAAGATCTGTATTTCAAACTCCTGCAAATCCCAAATGTCAATGTTAACAGTGATTACCTTTCTGTCATGGCCACCAGTAGCAAGCAACTTTCCATCGGCTGAGAAGTCACAGCACTCGATCTTATTCGTACTTGCCTCGATACGCTGGATTTCCGTAAATGTAAAGCCTAATATTATAGTGCAATTGCCAAAACCAAGAGAATCAATTTTTATAGTGGAATTACAAGATCTTTTAAGGCTAAAAATGAACATGCACGTACACAAAGGATCTAACAGGCAACTTAGTTGTGGCCATACCTTTACTGACAGAAACTTTGTCTTTGGTATCCACATCTTCAAGAGATAAAAATGACTCCACGTTGTCTTCCAGAGTTCCATCATCCACAAATTGATCTAAATTGGCCTGCAATAAGTAAAATTCCACAGATGAGTAAAATTCTGTCAAGGGATAGTAAAATCATTTTGTTTCCGAAACAGTGACTATGCATTGTTCTGAGTTCCATAGATAATAGATATATAAATTTCTGTGCTTATAGAAACAGAAACTCAAAGCACAGATGAGATATATATTACTTGGTACTTAAGAAATTACTTTCTCTCTTCCTATAAAGCATACAATCATATATGATGCACAAGCTAAAAAAATCTGAAAACGTACACACGAAATTGACATATCAACATATGCAGACTTCATGCCAATTTCAATAATACAGACACAACAACGAGATGAATTCAAAAGACAATAACAATCACGTACAAGAATCGAAGGTATAATAAACCACAACTTGAAATGAACATGAGAAATTTAAAAACCATGGCAGAAATTAGGGTTTTACGAAGCTTACCTAAACGAAAATCGATCTGAGACGACGGGAGAAGAAGGTGAGAGTAGAGAGAGAGAGAAAGAGAGGGGCTGCGTATGCAGTTTGTTGGAGAGAGGTCTGCAGTTGTGTTAGGGTTGGAGAGAGGTCTGCAGTTGGGTGGGTTAGGGAAATTTTTTTATATATATATATACATCCCATATCGGTCTGGTAACCGGGCGGACCGGTCCAGACCGGTAAGAAAATCGGGTTCAATGTTTGGCCCCCAACCCGCCCCCTAAATTATTCGGACCGGTCTCGGGCCGATTTTATCGGACCGGTCCCGGGCGGGTTATCGGGTTGGGAAGCCCAATAACAGCTTTAGTTTCCTATAGATGTTGTCCTAGATGCAGGAGGAGTAAGGACAGGATTTGAAGATGTGGTCGAGGGTCTCCAGGTTTTCAGAGCATAAAACACAATTCAGGAGGAGAGTCAAGTCCCCAACTAATGAGTTTATCCCTGGTAGATAGCCTTTTTTGGACAGCCATCCAAAAGATGAAAGAATGGCACAGAATAGAGTATTTATTCCATACAAGAGGGCCCCAGGCCACTTTGAAGCCTGTGGGTCTAATGGCGGCGTACGTACTGCTGATAGTGAAGGTTGGTTTTGACTAGTTTGGAGTCCAGAGGAAAATGTCTTTCGCGTTACAAAGGGGGAAGAGAGGTGAGGGCTGCTCAAATTTCCGTCAAGTGAGAAAGTAGGCGTCTGTTCTGAGCTCTGGTATTGAGGGGCCATTGACAGGATCCATTTATGTTGAGGTCAGATACGCGGGAGATGTTTCTGAGGCGAGCTATGTTGGCGATTCTATTACCAAAGCATTTGATAAGGGAATGAGTGAATAACCAAGGATCGTGCCAGATTGAAGTGTTGCGTCCATCCCCAATTTTGACAGAGTAAATGTCGGTTGGGCAGGGTCTGAGCTTCAGAATATTTCTCTAACCCCAGCTAGCATTAGGCGGGATGGCCATTGTCCAGAAATTTTTGTTTTTTATATTTTCCGCGATAGTCCATCTGGTCCATATAGAGTTCGGGTTCTTTGTTAGGATGTACCAAAAGCATTTAAGGGCGGCCGCCTGATTCCAAATTTTTCCTCTTTGGGAAATGTGAGCTTGGCCCAAGAAACTTTGGCCCCTAATATTTTCATGTCCAACCAAGACCAGAGGAATCTTCTAAGGAGATGGGATAACTCGTTGAGGACCCTGACCAAGAGGATGAAAATGGAGGACCAGTATACTTGGCTAGCAAAGAGAACCGATTTTAAGAGCTGGAGACGGCCCGCATACGAGAGATGCTTCGACGTCCAAGAGTTGATACGACTGAGGATCTTTTTGAAAAAGGGGCAGCAATCGTTGTAGGTGAGTCTGGAGGTGATGAGAGGAACTCCCATGTAGCGGACCGGGAGGTGGCCTTCACTGAAACCCATAATGTCGATGATAGCTCCTTTCACAATATGGGAGGCTCCTGATAGGAAAATCTGTCTTTTGTCCCGGTTGAGGTCCAGACCCGAAATCACAGCAAACTCCTTTAGGCCTTCCTGGATGAGAGCGGCTGAGGCAACATTTGCTCGATAGAATATCATAAGGTCGTCCGCAAAGCAAAGGTTAATAATCTTCAGCGAGTGACATTTCCAATGAAAGCTAAACCTGGGATTCTGGCTCTTTTCCGAAGAATACAATATAATACTTGCATCACAATGATGAAAATGTAGGGGGAGAGGGGGTCCCCTTGTCTAAGACCTCTATCCCCAGCAAAGAAGCTGGTGTGGTTTCCGTTAATACAAACAGCAAAGGAGGGGGTGGTGATGCAATGAATGATCCAGCTAATCATTTTGATGGGGAAGTCCATAACAAAGAGAGCATCAAGAACGAGCTCCCAACGGACGTTGTCAAAATCTGTCATAAGGTCCATCTTGAGGGTGAAACGAGGGCCTTTATGGTTAGTATGGTAGCCGTGCATAAGGTCCTGGGTAAGGATGATGTTATCTGCAATTGAGCGGCCCAGAACAAAAGCAGACTAGGAAGGGTCAATAAGGTAGGAGAGAGAGGGTTTTGCCAAGATTTTCGAGATGATTTTGTACATAACATTGCAGCAAGAGATGGGTCTGTAGTCGGATGGAGATGATGGGTTATCCTTCTTGGGTATTAGCGCGATGAGGGTTTTGTTCCATTCAGGGTTCATCTTACCCTGGATGAAGAAATGCTTAACAACAGAGCAGATATCAGGGCTCACAATGGCCCAACAAGATTTAAAGAATCTCGTGTTGAACCCATCAGGCCTAGGGGTTTTATCACTATCTATGTCGAAAATTGCATCTTTGATTTCCTCATCCGAGATCGGCTTGATCATTTCGGCTTTGTCAGTCTGGGAGACCTTTTTGTTGAGAAGGGATCTAATTCTATCCAGGCCATGGTAGTTATTTGGGCTCGACATTACTAGACGGCTTTTAAAGTGATTGAGATAGATATCCAAAAACGTTCTAGGACTAGAGCTCACCTGGCCATCCGGGGTGATGACAGAAAGGATTTTACTGCGGGCTCTACAGGCTTTTATGCTATTATGGAAGAATTTAGTGTTTTTATCACCTAGCTTGAGCCAGGTCTCTCTGGATTTTTGCTTGAGAAAAGATTCCTCCGCCCGACTATAAAAGATGTAGTTGTTGGCCGCCTTCCTCTCTTTCTTAATAAAACTCGGGTCCGAGTAATTATAGGCCAGATCAAGCTGGGCCTGAGCTTTTTCAACTCGAATGCTGATGTCACTATTTTCTCTCTTATTTAACATGTCCAGCTTGGGGGCGAGCCGAACTAGTTTATCGCAGATATTTTGCATCGGGTTTGAAGAGAACGGGGAAGCCCAACTATTGGCCATAATGTTAAGGAACTCAGGGTGGAGGCTCCACATAGAGAAGAATTTAAAAGGTTTGGGCTTAGGGTAAATCGGGGTGATGAGGTGGAGGATGATCGGGGTGTGGTCCGAGGTCCTAAGGGGGTCCAAATGAGCGAAAGAGTTTGGGAACGTATTATCCCAGTGGTCGTTAACTAAATCTCTATCAATCCTAGAGGAGATGGGGTTGTCAATTTGGTGATTGAACCAAGAAAATTGAAAACCCGAGGTATGAAGGTCATTAAGGTTACAGTTGCGGCAACAGTCATTAAAGTCCGCGATGGAGCTGTTCCATCTAGGGTCAGAGTTGGTTCTTTCTATGGGGTTTCGAATGGCGTTGAAGTCACCTAAGACGGCCCAAGGGGCCAGGGGGAGGTTAGAGGCTAAGGAGGAGAGGTCATTCCAAAACGGGGTTCGGTTAGGCGGGTCATTGAAACCATAAATAAACGAGGAGTATAAATATTTTTTGGTTGCGGTCCAAGTTATGAGACAATGCAAAATTTGAGCCGAAGAAAAGATAGGGTTGACATGGAACACACTTGGGTTCCATGCAAGCCAGATACGGCCATAATGAGGGTTATGGTGGTTAGTGACGTAGTGCCACCACGGGAGAATGCTTTGCATGATCAAGCTAACATTGTTCAACTTTACTTTGGTTTCTAGCATTCATATCAAGTTAATACTATTCAAAAAGACAAAATCCTGAACATCCTTATGACAAACGGGATCATTAAGGCCGCGAACATTCCAGCAAGCAAGTTTCATTTAAAATAATAACGGAAGACAAAGGGATAGAAAAGCAGTTAAACATCCGGGGGCTGAGCCCCGTTCACAGACATAGTAGCACTAATATGACCTTGTGAGATTATAGGAGATGTGATATCGGTCGGTGACTCCGCTCTGCTGCTCAGACCTATCTGGGCTGCTGCAGAGCTGTGGCTGGTTCTTATTTGGCTTTTAGTCCAGCCATTCCGGGTAGTCAGGGGGTGCAAATTTTCGTAGCTTGAAGAGGAGTCGCTACCAACAGAGTCAGTAAGGGCAGTGTCAGACAGATCAGACATTGGCTCTTTTCCTGATCTTCGAGGGATTATTTCAGCAGCAGATGTAGGTTCAGCTGGGTGCGGGCAGGATGCGGATGCATGTCCAAAAGATGAGCATCGGGAGCATGCAGTCGGTAATCCTTGATATTCAACTTGTATCGCATGCTTTTTCCCAAGGCAGCCAATAGCTAAGGAGGATAAGAAGGGGGCAGAGGCTTGCATGATGATACAAATGCGAGCGTAGCTCAGGCGGGTGCGACTAGTTGTCTGACTGTCTACATAAAGAGGGGTTCTGAGAGAGCTTCCAAGGATGCTGAGCCCCTTTCTGACCAGAGTTCATGCGGCATGCCATGGAACTTGACCCACAAGGGGATGGCTTTGAGAGCCTCTTTCTGCAGGGTCTCTATGGGGACCCATCTCTTTAGAAAGACAGGGTGGCTGCTCAAGAATCAGGGGGCTCTCTCGAGCACATCCGTAGTAGTATCAGTCGACGAGAAGCGGAAGAAGTATTGTCCTGACGGTGTTGGTTTGCACTCTTGAAGACCCATGTAACCCCATATCTGATTTGCGAGGAACTGGACATACGAAGTTGCTCTTCGTTTGGAAAGGAAGTAGCCCGAAAGACATTTGTTCCATTCCTTAGGACCCCTAGTGAGTGCATCCTCGGGGAAGATAAGGGTGCCATTTTCGAAGATGACATCGTCTGTTTTCTTGATAGCCATCACGTTCTTTGGCTCTTGGTCAGCAGCAGCTACATTAGCCCAGGAGCGGAAGGCTGTGGGCTGGGTCACATTTGGGTTCAGGGTTTGATCTTGGACAGATTGGCTGTGGGCAAGGGAAACAGGGGCGACGGGTTTGAAGACGACGGAACGATAAACTTTCGGGTAACGCGAGATAGCGTAGCCTTTACTATTACGACCATGAAAGGATTCAGGAAAAGACTTAGGAACAGGCATTGGGTTTAAGCAGGGGGTTGAGTCTGAGCTGGTAGATATGCTAGAGGTGTGAATGATAGTGGATCCTGATAGGGAGAACATAGGGATGTTAAGGCTAATGAAGTTTGCTAGAAGGAGTAACTTTGGAGGGTTTGGATGGCAGTAAGTAGGATGTTAGAAGGTGAGGGGTTGGCAGTGAAGGAGCTAGACATGACCGGGTAAAGGTTAGGGTTAAAAAAATATTTGCTAGACACGGATAAGGGTTTTTAGTCTGAGAGGAAGGAATAGGGTTTGCATGCATGCTGGTGGGGGTAAAAATGAGAGAGAGGGAATTTTGAGAGTTTGGTTTAGGGTCTATCTGCATGGGGATTAGGGGTGAGGATAAAATATCTGCATGGTTAGGAGAGACAGAGGATACCGAGGTCAGAGGGACGGAGGAGGGATACGGGGTTCCGGTGTGATGGGGAGGAGAGATCTCTTTATTGATTTGTATGTTTAGGCCTGGTATGGAGGCAGAGCCACTTCCATGTTGAAGGCTTCTTCTGGATGAAGACTCGGGGGTGATGACGTCGGGATACTTAGCGACAGAGGTAGACGCTTGAGGGACAGTGGTGGGCACGACAGAAGAGTTGATGGATGATATGGCTTGGATAAGGTGTTCGTTGCGCTTGAAGATGTCTTGGAGCTGATCCTCTTCAGTCGATGAGCATTCCGATGGATCTTTCTCATCATCGGAGATGACATGCATGACAGGAGGAGACAATGAGAGCGGGGAGATCTCCATGTCCCTATGGTGCTCGTCCGAGAGGGCACTAGTCGAGCTTTTAGTGAATGATGATGGTGGAGAGGAGTGGATTTAGAGTGGAAGGCCAAGCACGGAGGTTGAGGAAGAGACATTAATGGTTGGGGGAGATGAAGGAGTGGTTTGGAAAGACAGAGTGGTGTTAAGGCTTCCTAGGCGGGAGCTTCTAGAGGAGGAAGATGAGGTGTCGTGCTGTTTATTGAAACGAGGGGTGATTCATCTGTTTGGAGGGAGGGGGAGAATTTGCGCTTGTTTGACCTCTGGGTTCCGGTTTCCACCATGGTGATGGAGAAGAAGAGGGATAGAGAGGGGGAAGTGAGAGTGATAGAGTGAGTCGAGGGGTTGAGAGGATGATGAGGAGGCAGACAAGTTGGGCATTTATGAAGGGAGAGGGATAGTTTCTTGAGTAAAGAGAATAGTAGAAGGATGAAGGTTTGGCGTGTGAGCAAAGGGTTAGCATTAAATGTGAAATTAATGCGAGGGTTAGCTTATTGGTTGGATGAGAGAGAGGAGGGGCTGCAAATAGAACTACGTAAAGGGCCAATGAGTGTGAAAAATAATCTGATGCTCGATATGCGGGCGAGTTTAATGTCACGCTGGTCGAGGAGAGGAGAGAGGGAGAGAGGCAACGTATGTAACCGCCAAGAGGAGTTGCCGTTAACGGCTTTAAACTCCCTTGGGAACAAGAAACAATGCAGCAAGGGAGTAGTTTTTCGAAAAACCTAGCGATCATTTACTTCTCGCAGCTTCCAGTAATCATTAGCACTACTGTCTAGGGAAGAGGGAAGAGGTAAATGCCGAGTGAGGTAGGCGAAAAGGTGGGTGGTTTCGGTAATGAGGAGGTAGTTGACTTGGTTTTGGTTAGAAAAAACCGTCTCCATTAATGGAGTTTGAGAAACTGCAGACTCCATTAATAATGTTCGAAAATGAAAAGTGGTTGATGCTTCCCTTAGGCAAGATGGGGATGAAAAGTTGGGTTTAACCTCCCCATCACAAGCAAGCCTTGCTTGTAATCATTAGCACTGTTTTCTGGGGAAGAGGAAAGAGGTAAATGCCGAGTGAGGTAGGCGAAAAGGTGGGTGGTTTCGGTAATGAGGAGGTAGTTGACTTGGTTTTGGTTAGAAAAAATCGTCTCCATTAATGGAGTTTGAGAAACTGCAGACTCCATTAATAATGTTCGAAAATGAAAAGTGGTTGATGCTTCCTTTGGGCAAGATGGGGATGAAAAGTTGGGTTTAACCTCCCCATCACAAGCAAGGCTTGCTTGTGATGGGGAGAAACGGAGAAGAAGAAGCTTGGTCACTTCTTTGTTCCGGGCAAGATGATCGGATGAAGGTGGCGAAGGAGGTTTCTGGAGAGGAGAGTCTCTCTCTAGAAACTAGCCGTTGTTTATTTTCTACTCTTATTTTTTTTTCCTTTTCTATTTGGTTTCCTCTTCCCAAAGGAAAAAATATTGGAATTTTAAGTTTCCCTGGAGAGTTGAGATGAAAGAGAGTTGAAGATTGTTTCCAAACCTAGAGAATTGAAGACTTTGATCATCGAGAGTTGAAGATTCTTTTCAAACGTAAACAATTATGACTTTGATCTGAATCAAGAGTTGAAAATTGTTTTCAAAAGAGCCGAGAGCGGAAGAATTAAAAGTTAAAAATAGATTTGAACAAAAAAGATAAAAATATATAAGACAAAGAAAATGAGTTGGAGCTATGTTCATAAAAAATTAAAGGGTGTCAAATTTATATTTAATGTTTGAAGACAGATAATGTCCGAACGACACGTTAGTGCAACGTATTTTTAGTGCTAAGCGTTTAGCTAATTAATAAACATATATAAATAAACTAAAAAAATAATAATTAATAAAAAATACATAAAATAGTATAATATACGAACTAAATATTAATTATTCTTTTAACAGTTAATCAACATCAAATATTTTTCATAATCATGAATCAAATAAAATATTAAAATAAAATATTTAATTACTCATAAATAAAATAATCATATATATAATATATAATATAAAAAAAGTAAACAAATAAAATATTTTATAAAAAAAAGAAAAACTAATATTGTTTGTCTCTATGTATATAATCAAACGTAAATCTTATAGACAATGTATTGATAGATAAATATGTTTAGGAAGAAAAACAAAAATCAAAATTTATGAAATAAATGGCTAGAACCGTGTAAATTTTGTCGATTTAGATGCAATTTTTTTTTGTCGATTTACACGGTTTTAGCCATTTATTTCATAAATTCCTAAGTTTTAGGGATAAAATAGTAAAACACGTGTTTAGTGTATGTTTAGTATTCATAACCACCGTAAACTTGTGTTTTACTATAGTATATATATAATATATGTTTTATTTTTCAATCTATAATTTTATTTCATTATAAATTTTTAAAATTCAATGTTTTACTTAGTCGATTGTAATTTGTTTAATTCATCAATGGTTAATTGTTGTTAAATTGCCAGTACTTTTGTATTTTTTGTCGATTTAGATGCAAATTTTTTTTTTGCGTTTCGAATTTGCTAAGTTTGTTGTTAAAAATAAATCTAACATATAATTTCCAAGATAGTAATTTTATTGATTCGAGAAGATAAATCTTGTTTTACATAGTGATAACCTTATTTATATTATTTACATAGAAATTTCAATATTTCATTGATTACACGATTGCATTAATCTCAACCGATGACCTACATTTATGGTAATGACCCTATAATCGTAGTTATTACTCTAGTCATAGTGCGTTACGTTGGTTGTCCAGTAAACGGTTCTTTTAATAAGTGTTGACCTCTTTAATGATTTTTTTATAAGTTGTTACCGATGATCAAGCTTTGTTGGCCTTGGTTAACGTACACCAGTCTTTGATGAGCCACACTTTGCTCATCACCCTTAATGTATGGACTCTGCTCGATATGGCCTCTGCTCGATAAAGTGATGATTGTTCCTCCGTTAAAATTATAGCCTCCACTCGGTTTCCTTATTAACGGGGTTCGTCATATCCCATGCTCGATAAAATCCTAATTTAGCTTGTATTAAGTTATATTCTCTGCTCGGTATGAATGAGACAAGCCTCGATCAGGTTGCATTGATCATTTAATTCCTGAAAGTTTGCATGATGTCTTCTTAAAAAATTGATACCCATTGGTTTGGCCTCGATCCTATGCCCCTCGGTTTAGCCTCGGTCTTATGCCCCTCAGTTTGGCCTCAATATCCTGTTGTTGGATGCTCTTTCTACTTGGTTGAAGTCATATCTTGCAATGGAATTAACTTTGATAATAGTGAACTTATCAGGGATCCCTCGAGTCCATTAGGTAAGTTTTAAAAAGGTATTGAACGAAATAACTTACATTGGGCGAATAGATGTGAAGTTTAAGTTTCACGTGCCATGACGTGTTAGGAAATAGCGTGAGATAATGGTTGTGTATATGACACGTGTAGCGTGTCTTCTGGTGTTTTGACATAAAGATATCGAATAAGTTTGGTCGCTTTGATTCTAGTGAAGTGTGTTAGCATTAATTAAGGAAACAATGATGAGTATAGTCCCATCACACATGGGGTAAATGCATTTTACATTATAAATCCATCACAAATCGATTCAGAACTTCGCTTAAGTATTTTCCTACGATAACAAAAGAGAAAAAACTTCATTTTGTGACAGGTCGTGAGAGTGCATCATCGATCATTGTCGGTATTTTCAGTGTAACTAAGGTACGTTGTTTACACACTTAATAAATATGTAGCATTAGTATAACTGCATGGGGTGGTATTAGGGTTTACCCAGAAATTACTGTAGATAGTATCATTGTTGGTTGGTTGCCTGAATATTTCGCTGCCGGTAGTTTTGCGTGAAGCAAACTAACTATGATAATAGCTTACGCTTATAACTACTGTTGGATCAATGCAGAAGAAGAACACCAGTAATGAAGGCACATGGTTTGAATCGGAGAGTACTTCATTTTCAGAGGAGTGCGTTACAAAAATACCACCTAAATATGGGTATCTAACAAAAGAAAGGCTTCAAGAATTTAAGATTATGTATGTAATCCCCGAAGACGTAACCGTGAGGGTGACATATTTTGGGGAGCAACCTTATCAGATGCAAGAAAATGAAACTTGCTTATATACCACTATCTTCGACTAGGGTCTTCGCATACCCTTTCATTCTTTCATTCGATATTTTTTTAGTTTCATAGGTATTTTCCCTACACAATTAACAATTAATGGTTAAAGAGTGTTACTGAGCGTAATATTAAGATCTAAAGTGCTGAAAATTCATGTGCGTCTGGTGAACTTTCTAGCGGTAGTAGATGTGTCCAAGTTAGGCCGCTTTCCTTTCTTTTATCTCAAATTTTCTGGGTTAAGGCGACTGGTAGATCTACTTACTTCTGATAAAAACTGAAAACATACTTTCGTGTATGTGTAAGGAAATTGGAAGCACGAAAGTGATATAATGAACTTGCAATTAGAGAGGCGGTGGAAGACAAAGTGTACGGCTTTCAGGTTGCATAAGTAATATAACTAGATCTAACTTGGGATATGTGGGCTGAACCTATTTGTTGTGTTATCAAACAAAGGAAAACATCAAGAGTGATGAAATGAGGGACTACCATAAGGCTCCATGAATCTGTTTAAGTTGGTTACAACTGCAAACGGTGCATAGGGGTTGGAAGCTTCGCGCATATTTCCTATCTGAATTATCTAAAGTCCGGCTTATGTCATATGCCAGAGTTAGAGGTATCAGAAGATAGGAAAGTGAGAATGGTTTGGAGTGGGGAAACTGTAACAATGAATAGACTTCGGGCTCTGATGGAGAAGAGGTTTAAAGAATAAAATTATACAAGAGTGGGGTTGTTTGTACCTCAAAGTTGCAAGGTGAGGGAAACAACTGAATCGTCACCTTCTCAGCAAGACAGAGGAAATAAAGACGAAACACTAGTTATTCAAGCTGCTAAAGATAATAGTCAATAAATAGAGAATTTGGATAAAGCGAGGGAAAATATGGTGAAAGAATGTGTGAAAGAAGAGGGTCTGTATCACCGTGATGAAGATGAGGATACTCAGGATGAGTGTCCTCCTTTGAAAAGAAATTGTTTTGTTTTGAATATGGTACCTATATTGCAATGCAAACTAGCCCTGGTAGACAATGAGGGTGAGGTAGATTGAGGCCTGATGGAGAAGGAAGGAGGAGAAGCCTCAGTGCCAGTAGCTGCAAAGCCAACTGGCAAAGCGCCCGAGGTGAGTTTGATTAAAGATACGAGAAATTACTCAGAGCTGAAAAAGTTGAACAAAAATGATAATGTTATAGGGATGAAGAAAGTGCTACTAGAAGAACTAGCGCAATAGATGCAGGATTTTGTAAACGGTGCGGGTCAGGGTCTAAGTTTGAGAGTATCGTGATGCTGGATCATATGCCTCAGAAAAGTCATAGCAGCAAAGTTGGTCGAGGTGCGAAAAGCCAAAAGAGATATACCACCCATCAAAATTTTCCATGTTGCGGCCTTCTCAACTAATGATAAAGTAGTTGAAGCATTATCCAGATTTGGAATTCTATGACAACATGCCAATGAGTGATATTCTTCAACGCCAATTGGAGCTGAAAATCGAGGTAATTGTATATGTATGTAATGGTTTCCATAGTGGTGAGTAGATGATAACTCTTGCTCTTTTGAATAGATGCATCATAATTCGTTGGCTTTGGCTTATAGAAAGATGTAACCGATCGATTATTCTGGAATGGAAAAATGGCAACCGGGACCCTCTATTCTTTAGGTCGGTGCAACGTCTAACTAATGAATTGTCTTATTCAAGAATGTATATGGGTCAGTGAAGCCACACTATGAGAAGATGTCAAATGAGTATAAGAAACTTTGGAGCAACCTCCTTTCAGTTGCCAATGAACGAGATTTTTGCCGCAAAAATTCCATAGAATTAGTGAACATGACCACTATGTCATCTTTGCAAAACAATGAATTAGTGAAAAAGAATGACATGCTAATGTCCCAAACTGATGGCTTATTATCGGAATCCCAAGCAAAAAGAATAGAGGATCAGGATGACAAGGTAGCCAATCTTACGTTGGAACTGACCAATATGAAGGTATCATTGGAGGAGGATAAGGCCGATAATGATCGACAACGTGCGAAGTTGTTGGAGAAGGTTGATTGAGACTTGGAATAAAGAGAAATGTAAGTTATGGAAGTAACAATGAGGATTATACAGAGAGACCAACAAAAGATGATAAATGAGTTGCTAATCCTAGGATGATATTGGGGAGTATTAGATATTCGTGCCCCAAAAAAAATTCAAATTTAGAGAATGTAGATGCTCTCACGACTGATGCTGATGTTGCAACTGTTATTGTGACAAAAGTACCGACTGATACCAACACTTTATTGATGGAATAGAGTTAGGGTCCACCTTCACTATCCCTAAAGTATAGTGTATGATTGAGCAAGACAGGACATTCAAATAATCTTTATGTTTTGTAATAGGTGTGAACAATATGACTACTTATTATGTGCATTTTATGTTATTAATAACTGTTAGTAAAGCTTATGTATGTTTGAATAGTTGGATTTATTTTTTAAATGAAGGTAGATGTATTTGTTTAACTAGTATTTTTGTCCTTACATTTCCTTACAAGACCGACTTAGTATGGCCAATTGCGTAGCCATAAAAATAGGGAGTACCCCTAGACTGATTCGCTGGAGTGCTCGATTCGGCCTATTGCGTAACCTCGTGGGCCTGGAGTAATTCACATATTAATATCGATATAAGGTAATAGGTACACTTGGGCCCCTTACGTAGCTGCAGTGGGTGTGGCCAATTAGCTCATTTGTATTATCTTAGACTTATTTAGTCGAGGCATAATATGACCCTTTTATAGCCCGTAGGTGTGGTCAATGACCCATTTGCGTATTTATGTGGATGAAGAGAATTATAAAACAAACACATCTAGTGGCAAAATAGTAAAATATTATTTAAAAGAATAAGAGTTTGATACCTCATTAAAAAAAACTTTCGCACCATCAGAAGGTAAAAAAAAGTGAATAAGTATATTACATAGCTTGGTGATATAACTTTACGTGGCTAATATTCTAAGGGTGCTTGAGGGCGTGCCCATCTGGAGCAGCGAGGCAATAGGCTCCATGGTGCCCTTGGAGATGATAATATAGAGGCCCTCCCAGTTGGGACCTAACTTGCCAATTGTTTGATCCCCGGATCATTGGAATAACTTCCTCATGACAAGGTTGCCAACTTGGAGACAACGCGATGTAGTTTAGAATTAAAACATCCCCTCATCGGGCTCCTGTAGTGCTCAGCTCGTATACGTGCATGGTCACGTCGTTCTTCAATGAGATCAACACTAATAGCTTGGTTATCATTGTTGGAAGCGTCAGATTAATTGGGGATTCGATGGCTTAGGATAATGACCTCCGCTGGAACCATCGCCTCTAATCCATAAACGAGGGTGAAGAGAGTTTCACTTCTTGTTGTACGCGGCATGGTGTGATAGGCCCACAACACATCAGAGAGTTTATCAGACCACTTCCCTTTGGCTCATTCCAACTTCTTCTTGATGCCATCAAGTATGGTTCGGTTAGTAACTTCAACTTGTCCATTTCCTTAAGGATATTAGGCAGTATAGAAATGTTCATCGATGTCATAGCACTTGCAGAATATGGTGACTACCGAGTTCTAAAATTAGGGGCATTATCTGTCATTAGGATACGAGGGATACCAACCCGAGCAAGGATCTAGTGGTTCATTAAATCGCAAATCTCTTGAGATCTGGTTTGCGATAAAGCCTTGGCTTCAACCCACTTAGTAAAGTAATCAATTGTAACAACTAAGAACTAGCGTTTGTCAATAGCTTTTGGCATCGGCCCAACCAAATCAATGCCCCACTTATCAAAAGGGCATGAGATTAGATTCAGACCCATCGATTCGCTTGGAAGATGGCCAATGTTGGAAATTTGTTGGTAGGATTGTTGGATAATATATTCTGCGTCTAATGCCAAATCGGGCTAGTAGTAACCAAGTAAAAATTGACGGATGTGGCTACGATGACCGCAATGTTCTCTTGCATCGCCAGAATGTAAGTCATGCAGAACTGTAGTAGCTTCTTTATTTACTTAAGCAATGTAGCAGTGGTCGGTTTGCACTTTTCCTATAAAAAGGTTATCCAATACACAGTATTTAGCCGCATGCAGATGCAATATCCTTGCTGTTTCCTTGTCCGAGGGGAGTGTGCCTCTGTTGAGATAAAGCAAATAAGGTTTCCACCAATTAGTAACAATTTTGACTGAGCATATGTTATGTTGGAAAGTACATGTTTCATTGGTTGGGTGATCTTGTAGTGTCACCAACGGGTTATCTTTTGAGGCGGTGGTCTTAGCAAATGCATCGGCTATGGAGTTGTCAATGTGGGGGACCTACTCGTAGTTAACTACCTAAAATTTAGAGTCACATTCTTTAAATATTATGAGATTTTTGCGGATTCCTTCTTTCATGGAATCGTAAATAAACTTAGCTTGGTTGATAATTATTTGTAAGTCTGACCGGACATGGAGCACTTTAGCCCCACATATATGGGTTAACCTCATTCCTCCAATGACCGCTTCGTACTCTGCTGCGTTTTTGGTGACCAGGAAGCCAAAGTGGATGGTTTGTTGGATTTCTTCATCTGTGGGAAACTTTATAATGATGTCAGCTCCTCCACTGGATGTACTCAAGGCCTCATCTTCTTATAGTATCCACTATATCTCAGAGTCTTTTTAAAAATGGGGTGTAATTTCTTATTTAGGGCGAGGCGTAGAGAATTCGGTAATAATGTTGGCAACAACTTTCCGTTTAATTATCATGTGCGGCTTGAACTTGATGTCATATTCATCTACATCAATGAACCACTTAGTAAAGTGACCTAAAATGTCTGGTCTTTGTAATACATTATGTAAAGAAAAATAAATTTGCATTGTTATCGTGTGGCCTTGAAAATAAGGGCAAATTTTATGGGCGGCCACCACAAGTTCCAGGTTGAGATCACGGGTCTCAGCGTCTATCAGGGTCTTGTTTGTATAATAGAGGGGGCGTTGTATGCCCTCGAGCTCTCAGACGAGTACAACACTGACCGCAAAAGGAGAAACATATAGGTAGAGGTACATAATCTCACCCATCGTAGGTGCGAAGAGAATTTTCGGTGATGTGAGATAAGTTTGCAGTGCAACAAAGGCTGCGTCACTGTCCACTTTCTAGTCAAACTTTTTGGCTCCATAACTTTCTAGTCAAAGAGCCTGAAGGACGGAAAGGACCAGCAAAGTCATCTTTCTTTGAGTCGGTGAAGTAATGACCAATGTTCTGAAGGGCTCTATGCCAAGCCCTCCTCCGGCTCCCTCTCCCAGTTGGAAATCTGTTGGAAATTTCTCTACCAAGGTGGGGTCGGAGGGAGCTGGTGGAGGAAGAAGCTCTGAAAGGCAAAGAGTTATTACTCCCCCTAAGGTGACCTTTTTCTTCTTGACAACCCTTTCATCACTACATGCCCCCATTTTATGATCTTTCTTGAGAGGTTTCGGTGGATTTTATGGTTCTCCTGCCTTCTTAACAGTTTCATCTTCAACCACTTTGAGCAAGGAGGCATCGATCCCTCCTTGGTTTTCCCCTCCTTGATTCTCCGGACCGGTCTCCTCAGTGGAAGCCCAAACTGTTTCTGTTAGAGTTCTCTTCTTCTTCCCCTTTATCATGCTAGGAGCCTTAGCTCTAGAGGGCAAGACCGGTTTACCATCTTTTTACTCTGTCTGTTTGATGATGACACCTAGAGGAGGGGTGTGGTCAATTCTTTCCATGTAAGATCTCTTCAACCCGTGGTATTCCAAAAGTGAGATCTCACCATATTGCCGGAGGTAAAATAGTTATGGAAATCATTCCCCCAAAGTTCTGCAGCCCACACATTCAATTTGGCACATGTGGTCCGCCCCTCCTCCAGATATCCAGTATACTCCTTCAGTAATACTAAAAAAGAAGTAATAATTCAGCAGTGGAATATTTGTGAAGTAAAAAGGAGAACATGAAAAACAAAATTAAAGAATTTACTTGTACTCTTCCACCTACTAGTCAGCATACTAGGGTTAGTCTTGGCTTTGATCTTCCTCCCATTTTCCCCTGACCCACTGATGAATAAGAATTGAGTTCTCCAATTCTTCTCCGACTCCAACAAGTCATCTACCACTTTGAAGTTGTTTCCCATGTTGTGGTGGTAGAATGGGATGTGGTGATTCTTGCATAGACTTGCCACAACGGAAAATTGCTCCATATGGAGAGGGATTCCGGACAGCCTTGATGCCATTATGCAGGCAAGGAGGGAGTACCAATCATTTGGACTTAATTGGCTTGGGCAAAGCTTTATTAGGTGAAAGTACTTGACAATCTCTGGGTCTAAGGGGAAATTGAGCCCCCGGTTGAACAATTCGGTGTAGATGACCACTTCATTAAGTTTACAGTCCATCGGAGTCTCCGTAGTGATAGGTATTCTTACCTTCACTGACTCTGGGATCCTCCACTTTGTCCGGATCCAGCCCAGCTCGGACGTATGAGTATAGAAATAATTTATGTTCAACATGGCCAACAAATACTTAACATTGACTTTCTGAAAGCAAGTCCCTACCTTGCCCTCCAAGCATTCCGGGAGATCCGAATGAGCCACACCAAGCTTCACTTTGCATTTTCTTTTTCTATCAGAGGCAGCATCCCTAGTTTTTCCCGAGGCTTCAGTTTCGAAGGGGGCCTCTTCAATGTTGTCCTCCATCACTATGGAAGGCTTATCAGTTGTTGTGGATAGAAGGGTGTTAGCTTCTGGTTCTACGGTCTGTCTGGATAATTGAGCGCCAGTGTTTTCCAAAGGCCTGGTGTCTGGTTGAGGCTCAGTTCCGGAGGACTTTGTTTGAGAAGATAATTTGGATGCCTCCGATCCGGAGGGCATATCTCGTGGGGCTCTTGTGGAAATCTCCGATCCGGAGGGTTTATCCTTGGATGTCGCTTTAGAGGCCTCCGGTTTGGAGGGTTTTGACTGTGAGACAGTCGCTTGGGCCTTCACCAAATGAGTTGTCCGGCGTGGATTGGATTTTTCTGGAGAATTTTCAATATCTGATCCCATGGCTATGAAAGGGGACAGTTTTCTAACATTCGATATTGCCTTTTCTTTGGTAGTGGAGCTTTGGGATTCCTGAACAGAGGAGCCTGATGAGATTGGTGAAAGGTTTGGTTTGAACAGCCGTTTGGGTTTTGGATTTCTGGTAGAAGATGATCCTTGATCAGCTTATTGGGATGGTTTATCAGACTTATCGCTTGGGGAGACTGGGAGACCAACATCGGTATGCCTCTCTCGTTCGACTTTCTTTACTTTCTCTAACTCGGACAGATTCAGCCAGCCGCCTTTACAAGAGCGTTTCTAGCCATGAACATAAAACTATCCAAGAACAATTTTGGAAAAAAAGGGTGAAAAGCTCTGTAAAAGATTTATTGAGTGAGTGATGAAGATAATGAAACAGTGAAAAAATGGTTTGTATATTGGTAAAAAAAGGTAACTGATACCTAGGAGGAGACGAAGAGATTTGTGCAATGATTGAAGACGACGCTGACGTGGGAAAAATTAAATGCATAGGTTACTTTTTATGTTTAGTGGGGGCGCCAATCTAGGTTGCTGGTAGGTCGAATCAGATTGTGACACGTGTCCCACAATCCAAAGAGAAAATCTTAGAATTTTGGGAGAAAGTCAGTCCGAACAAATCTCAAGCCAGATAGACAAATGGGTCAGAAATTTTCGTTACTGACTAAGTGAATTTTATAGTCCTGCCAAAGATTTTTGACAAAGCCTAAAAAAGGGGCTACTGATGAGTCCGGATAACTTCACCACTGCCTACTGAGATTTCCGGACAAGGGCAATTCGGACATAATCTTGCCACTGAACTATCTGGACAGGACAAAAGTAAAGAATGACTAAACACCTTTTGACTAAGCTATACGCTAACCAACTTAATAAGTAAATGGGTCCTTAAACTTGACCCAGTTCCATAATTTGACCCGAAAGCCCATGGGTCCATAATTAAGGGTATAAATACCCCAACTACTTTCATTAATGAGGGTAATGAATATTTAATACAACCAAGCACCTCAAATCTCTCACTACTAAACACCCAAACATTTCATACTCTCAAAAATTTCAAAACATTTGACAAAATTACCCTCAACTTAAAATAAACCCGAGCAAATTCCATTCAGTAAAGGCTTACACATACTTTATATTTTCTTTATCTAGAAGTGTTTTACCTTTGAGTAATGTCGACCATCGGTCTGAGCCTCATTAGTCACTTCATTTAGAAAATACTTGTATCTAAGAGTTTCTTTCAAAAACCATCATAATATTAGTCGCAAACTTTGATATCAAGTAAGATATAACACGAACATACATGAACAACCTTGATAAGAGTGATGTTGGACAATTATGGAGCCAAGACTCATCACAGGTCAGACTTATTTTAGTTGGAGCTCAATAAGTTGTGTTGTTCAACATGTCAAAGCTTACTATTCTGAGATATATGATTGAAGGATGTGTCCAAGACTTCAAGGAGTGAGATTGAACTTAAAAATATAGACACTCAGACAAAATTAGTTGAGGGAGATAATAGAGTCTCAGAGCCTCTCAAGAGTTTCGTGTTGATATGGTCAATGTGTCTCCAGTGAGTAGTCGGCGAGCTCGGGTCCAATGTCATTCTCCTTCCTTCAGTGAAAACTTTTTATTGAATATGAATGGAAGTCGGGTTCTTTCAAAAGACAAATTTTTTGCCGCAGCATGTCTCGTACCATACGTTAAGGTCGGTCTAAGAATCAACATTATTGTTAAACCCTTACCCCATGAGAGGATGAATAACATGATCTTTCCTTTCCCTCTAAAGTAGCATCGCAACAACTTTCATAATCTCTCTATCAGCCGGTGAAACATCCATGGACCCAAATCCCAAACATCATACCAACCCACCTACTACCTCATGCTCAGGGCCAAGAACTGAGACTATATTTATCAAACCCTTATTGTCAAAAATATTTTA
This sequence comes from Limnanthes douglasii subsp. nivea, assembly GCA_036936605.1. NCBI lineage: Eukaryota > Viridiplantae > Streptophyta > Magnoliopsida > Brassicales > Limnanthaceae > Limnanthes > Limnanthes douglasii. The sequence goes on from JAUPFV010000002.1 coordinate 296,413,455, forward strand.
CCATCTTATGGATTTAACCCATACATGAATCATTACCATCAATATGAAGTTATATCAATGTTCCAAAAAGTACTCTTGATGGAAGGATGTTGTCAAGGATCCCTTATATAAACTGAGGTATAACTTGGACAAGTCGCCTCTTGATCCATATGTATAAGCTGGAGACGCTTTGACTAAGTTCAACCAATACAAGATAGCTAATTATGATGGTTTAATGACGAGGATAAACTTCTTAAAATATTATTAATGACTTTCAAAAGAGTGCATTAACTTGGTTCAATCAACTGCACATAGAGTATATATGAACCTTTGTTACACTATTAAATTTATTATGAGATCAGTTTATCGGCAGTAAGGTGATTAAGAGTTATGGTGACTATACAATACATTAAAAACAATCCTAATAAGAGTCTAATGAACCATGCTCAAATTTGTTTCCAAACCAAGAATAGTCTGCAAAATTGTAAAAATGATGTGCCATATGCGTTCTATTATCAGAGGATCCTTAATGGGTTGTTGGTATAGCATATAATAAAGATAAAAGCATTTACTTTTGCCACTTTTTGGGCTCAGTTGGAATATCCAATTAAAATGGATGAGACGACATGTTTGAGTGTAATGTTTTGTAATGAGGTGGCTATTACTGAGAAAGGTGCGATTGGGAAAGATATGGCTACATAGCAAAATACCGAGTGGCATGGACATTCAAAGAAATCGATATAACAACATGATACCAAACGGATGTCGCGCTATATTGATATCACCTATAAATAAGCAATATATAAACATCATAATCGAGACCTAACCGAGGCATACTCACGACATCTGACCGAGGGGACTATGAGACTAAAGACCGAGAGGGTCATAATCTTTAAAATAACCATTCTTAATTGGGCAGCCTGACCTAGCGTCAACTGACCGAAAAAACCGACGTGATACGACTGAGCAACACCTGCGTGATAAAACCGACGTAATTTGATCGAGGCCTAACTAGATAGTTTTATCAACCATCGAGGTCACATGCGAGCAACGGTTCCCACATAACATAACTTACCAGGTGTCATGGGCTTATCGCACTACCTCACGCACAACAACAAGATAGACCTCTTTCGCACTAGTCTATGGTCTAGAGGCAATGATACCAAAAACGTCATCTTACTTAGCCATAGGGTTTCCAATTACTTAGAGGTCGCAAACGATATTGGTCGTGCTGTCATCATTGATCTTATCAAGGAGAGTTTTAAACAGGCCCAAGTGCGTGCTGAGAACTATAAAAGTCTGGTGAAGGGTCGGTTCAACTTATAATTGCACCCACACACACTACCAGGCATCCATTTATTTATACTTCAATGATATTTTGCTATTTTTGCATATTTATTTGTTTGTTATTTACTCTTCCGCTCTTTTACAAAATGTGATTGGGTTACTCACCATGCCTACGGGCTTCACAATTGGCCATACTGAGCCCCTACCATTTGAGTCTAATAAAACAAACATGTTAATTGCCACCCCTACAGGGCTATGTAAAGGGTCACACTGAGCCCAATACCTGATACTAGTATTATATGTAAACTGGTAATAAACCAAGCATAATACAATAGGCCAAATCGGTCTCTCCCTCAAATAAGCCGATTGACATTCCATTCAAGGAGTGCGCGATGGGCCATACTAAGTCACAATTTTGTAAGGAGAGAATATATCAATAAATATTTAACAAACACATCACCTTCCACCAATACAATGCACGACTATTATATTATTACTTCAAGCAGCACACAATCCCACGTTCAACAAAAATACTTTACACCCAAGCATAAACATGTTTAGGGTTTTAATTTCTCCACTAGTATCACAAGTCTAATTACCACAACACAAACTTCCCAACAAACACACAAAAATAAAACAATTAATGTTCGAATTTCAAGTAATTAAAATATCAAGCATCGCCCGGGGGCATAGTGGTTCTCGTTTCATGCACTACACTTCCAACACCAACTCTAAGAGGACTTCAGTTGGCCTTGTTTTCATCGCCAACACAACGGAATTAGAGGCATCTAACTCTTGTTGCTTCGTCATGATATCAACAGCCTCTACAGCCGTCCCCTTCAGAGCCATCTATTCATCAACATGAATAAATTTCCTAAGTGACCCCAAAACCATCACGAGGTTTAACTTTAATAATTCTAGAATGGTCTTCTTATGGTTCTTCTCAATCATTCTCACCGCTACCTCCATAACTTGGCTCTCCCGAGCCACACAATATTGCTAGACATTTTCCATAAGCTCTACCCTTTGTTGCTCATTTTCTGCTCTAGCACAACAACCCACAAATTTTTATTTTCAATAGTCAGCGCCACCACCTTCTCTGACTGATCTTTAATTCTCCTTGTTTGGGCCATGTTTTACGTCAGCACGCCAACAAATTGAGATATCATTTTTTTCATTTTTCTTTGTAAGCTCATTGTTTTGTACAGCCAACAGGGTCCTCCCACTAATCAGCTCTAAACACTCTTTATGATATGCGCTTCATTCATTAGTAACCAACGTAAGCTCATGCCACATATCCTCATTATCGCGTACCGCGTTCTCATGACGCGTCCTCGCTAACCCACATGCATTCTTATACCGCGCCAACTCTATGGTCCATCCCTAGACCAGCCCAAAAAATAATAATTTTAGTTGTCAGTTTTCTATAGTTTGGTAATCAACGGACAACGTACGTCGATAAGCAAGCACCACATAATTGTGATGATTCTACAACATATACAAATAGCTTCATTATTAGCATTTATACCTATGAAACATGTACCATTAAACAACATATACACTCACTTCAATAGATAATTCCAGTTTCCTTTGCAGAATTTCACCCATTGGCATGTTGTCATAAAAACAACTTAGAGTAGCGCTTTAATTACCAGAGCATTACTAATGACGGACGATGCATTATCGGGTCCACCGAGGGGACATCGTCTGTACCAACACTCATCCAAACAAAACCAATAACATATTATCCCAATTTTACAAGATCTGGCCTTAAAATATTTACAAACGATGACCCATACCCAATATTCTTCACAAAATCCTCCCCACATCGAGCTACCTTTTCAGGAAACTTGTTTCCCTTCGTCGGTACGCTACCATCCTCATCCGTTTTTTTGCTCTCTTCTTTCACTGCCTCTGGTCCTGATGTCTCGCGTACCTTCTTCTTCATAAAACCCCCATTGACTTCATCACCCTTATCCACCAACGGTAGCCTACACTGGGATATTGGTATTGCATTAATTATTACCCAGTTCATATTCAAAGGCGAAACTACTTCTTCATCGGTTTTGTTATCATCTTCACTTTAGGGCAACCTCTCTTCTTTTCTTCAATATCTTCAGATTTCTCGCTGTCATTTTCTTAGTGACTATTTTCTCTGACATCATGTATTGTGAGCCTGTCCACCTGTCATACCTTCCTTTCTTGCAAAGGCGAAGCCTTTTCTAGTATCTCTAACTTTGCGACTCCGGGGTACCATCAAGCCAACCTTAGTATTAATACGATCTTAAAATATTTATTCCATCAGTGCTCACAATCGATCCACGATAGTCATCTTCTTGATATCTTTCATTTTCACTTGACCGTCCTTGGTAATCTTTAACTCAGGTACATGTCATAGACCCAACCGTAAGTAATTTACTTACATGAACAAGCATGATGCTTCTAAACCTCACACCGCGTCAGCAGCAGCTGACAAAACTAACATCAGATTCACCATACCCTATGGTCTGTCTTCTCTACACTAATCCTGGTATTTACCTTCACCTGCAATAAAAACAATATTTAAAAATATATCACCAAAGGAATGCGTTTATCAAAACAATCTAAAATGTTCTCGTCTTACACTTAGCCCCCCAACATCTCTTTAACTTTATATTTTTAACAACACTTTCGTGCTCCCAATTCCCAGAAACACATATGCGCATATGTTTCCAATTATAATCTAAAATCGGTAAATCAACTAATCTCTTTACTTCGGTCAGATGGAGATAAAAGAATGGGGACCATGCTAACTTTGAAACATCTACCACGACTAAGGAATCTTCCAAGTATACAGGAATCTCGAGCAATTTGGAATTCAATACTATGCTCATGAGCATTCTCCACCCGTTGGTCGTAAGCTGTGTAAGGTATATATTTATGAAGCTAAATAAATCACGAATAATGGAAGGCAATGGTAAGCGAAGACCCCAATCAAATAGTGTAGTATACATGTAGGTTTCATTTTCCAAGGCCTGTTAAGGTTGTTCACCGGGATACGACACTCATGTTATGACGACACTAAGGATACCATACCTAACCTTAAATATGCAATGAATGTCTTCGGCCAAATACCCATACTTAGGTGTCACACGAGTGAAGTACTCCTCTAAAAATGAAGGACTTTCAAAATTCTTTATTGATGCCATCATCAATGATTTATTTTCTTTACCTTTCTTCTTATCTCCCTTTTCCAAAATCATCAGGATCGTTGAGTGACTGCAACGTTCCAAAAGTGGCTATTAAGACATGGTAATATCCATAGTAGTCTGCGCCATACAGAGCTACTAGCAGGAGGTATTTAAATTAATTGACCAGTTTAGAAAGGACTACCTAGATGGTCCATGGTGAAACCTAACACTAAACGTCTAGCCTTTTACAAGGACAAACACATAAACAGTTTGGATTTTGAATATACATTTTACACAGCATGATCTACAATGAAGACTGTGGTCAGCTCCTGCATCTGACAAGTAAAACGCATTTTTTTTCTCTCCAATAACACCAAACAAAAACTCATAGATGAGTTATGCCAACATATTTAGTTTGCTTAAGTTAAAATTTGGCACAAACACTTCACATGTGATGGAATTTATGTCATGATTACGATTAATTAAAGCTACACGCATTGTAGGAATCTAAAGAGTACACTCATAACTAATCTACACACTACCTTTTGTGTCAGATCTATCATGAAAAAACATCGTCTAACTGCGACACATGTCACCCTACACCTGACATTCCATCATATCGCTCGCTGGTGTGCTATGGCATTATGCCACATCACGCTCCATAAACTTGAATCACCACATCTATGCTGCCTAATTTATTTACATCATTCACAATCTTTCTTATATATCTTCAAGCTACTAAATGGACTATGGGAAGCCCTGATGAGGTGGCTACTACCGAGCAAGATAATATTGGTAAATATATGGATATATAGTGAAAAACCGAGTGACATGGACATTCGATGAAAGTGGTATAGTAGCATGATACCGATGGGATCCCGCGCTATACCGAGATCGCATATAAATAAGAAATATACAAGCATCATAATTGAGACCTCACCGAGACCTATTCACGACATCCAAACGAGGTGATCCTAAGACGAAAGACCGAGGGAGAGCCAATCTTTAACATAACCATTCTTAACTAAGTAGCTTAATTGAGCGTCAACTGAGCGATAAAATCAACACGACCTGACCGAGCAACAGCTGTGTGATAAAACTGACGTAATTTATTTGAGGTCTAACGATGCACTTTCATCTACTACCGAGGTCACATGCGAGCAACAGTAACGATCCATCGAGAGGAGTAGTAATCCATAAAATTAAATTTAAGAGTTAGAGAGAAAATACAAACTCAAAACAATATTAAAATACATAATATCATTGATATACTTACGTGTAGGAAGTGGTTTCCATGTACAAAATTATTGTTAGTCTCTATAATAATTGTTGAAATAAACAGGAGCACGACCACGTATTGGTAAATACGTTAAAAAACCTTGTAAATGGTGCACAAGATATCGATATCGAGTGGCTAGCGCTAATCCAATGTTGGGAAATGTCATCCAATAATGGCTTCCCATATAACTTTTGAACCAATTTAACCTATGTAGTATACTATCTAAATCATTGACTAAACCATAAATCATGGTTGCCATCTAATTCCAAGATCAAATTGTGTCTAACTAATTTCTGATTACCCTCTTACCATATATCACTCTTAATACGGTCCCATAACCGCATTGAACGTTTGGAATAACGTCTACCAAACTAGTAATATAAGGATATATATATATATATATATATATATATATATATATATATAGGTCAGAATGCACTCTGGGCACATAATTAATTTTCTGTTGTTAGTAGTTTTTTTTGCCAGCTCACTTTCTTATTGGTGGTGAGAGGTTTAGGTAGTATAAATGAATGAAATTTTAAGGAATTCGTGCTACCTAATGTGTTCATGGGCGTGTTAGCACTCACGGTTTGATCAATGGCATATTCCTAAGAACTAGAGTCCTGCTTAGTTGGTGATCACGTCCAATGTATCACTTATCCGACGTAGTATTTATGTTTCTTCAATTGCGTAAAAAATATTGTATTTAAGATTGACCACCATGATCAACATCATGATGTTATTTTAAGATAATTATATATCATACGCATGTTAGACAGTTTCCGGGTTATGCATCTTCAAACAAAAATACACTTCTCTATGACGCAAACTAAGAAAAGATAAATTACTGACTAGTTGTTATTCATCCGCCTTGAGTCTACAAGCTTGTGAATGACCGTCAAACCGGACATATTATTTATAGATGTGTTTCCCATTTTCAACGGTCAAACACCATTGTTGAGCTAGTACATCAACCATATGTCCTTTTAATTTGAATGAACTATTGTATATTTTGGTTGTACATTTTCTTTTCTTCAAAGTTTTTGGACTACTTCTGAACCCTTTTGACACCATGAATGTATCAAAACGTTTATACCATTGCCTAGGTGACTGTTTCAAACCAGATAGTGAATTTTTCAGGAGACAAACCTTGTCCTCCATATTAGGTTCCATAAATCCCTTTGGTTGTCTCATGTAGATTCGCTCATCCAATTCACCATGTAGAAACACAAACTTCACATTCAACTGCTCAAGCTCTAAATCTTGCAAAACTACCATGGCTAACAAAACTCGAATCGAACTATGCTTAACCACTGGAGAAAGCATTGATTTAAATTGATTCATTCCCTTTTAGTAAAACCCTTAGCGACCAATCTTGCCTTGAATCGAGATGCCTCAACCCCTGGATTACCTTCTTTTTTCTTGAACACTCATTTACAGCATACTACCTTATATCCTTTAGACAAGTCAACAAGCTTCCATGTTTCATTATTATGAAGAGATTCAATCTCTCCCCCCATAGCACTAATTCATCGATCTACCTCTGAACTAGCTATAACTTCTCTGTAGCTATTAGGTTCCTAAATCTCAACTTTTTTTGCAACTAATAAAGCATCTACAACTAGATTCACATACCTTTTTAGAAATCTAATATATCTTCTTTCTCTGCCCAATGCTATGCTATAAGGTTGTTGTTCTGGTTCGGGCACATCATCATCACTATCATCCGATGCTGACACTTCACCTCCTAATTCCGGATCCACTTCAGAACCATTTGAACTATTAGACCTGCTAGAAGCTGATTCTACTTCAAGCTCCACCTGTTTACTCACAACAGATCCTGATTTAACCATTTCTCCTACTTCCTTCTGACTGTTTATCAAAGCAAACTCGTTAAAAACACTGATGAGAAAACCTAGAGACTTTGGATAGGTACACCATAACCTATATCCCTTCACTTCATTAGCATATCATAGAAATGTATACCTCTTTGCCCTCGACTCAAGCTTACAATCTCTCACATGAGCATACGAGGGAAAACCGAATACCCTCAACTATTCGTAATCAGTCAACGATCTAGACCAAATTCCAAAAGGATTTTTATAATCAATAGCCATTGATGGAGACCGATTCACCAAGTAACACGCTATATTGATAGCTTCAACCCAAAAATTCTTTCCCACACCGGAATGCGAGAGCATGCTTCGTACCTTGTGACAAAGTGTTATGTTTATTCTCTCCGTGATTCCATTATGTTGTGGTGTACTAGAATAAGTGCAATGGTGCACTATTCCTCAGCTTCGTAGAACTCGTGAAACTCACGATTACAATATTCTAACCCATTATCTGTCCTAAGATGTTTGATTTTTCTTCTTGTTTGCTTTTCAATCATCGTCTTTCATTTGATAAAGGTTGAATATGCCTTATTTTTCATTTTTCATAAAATAAACCCATACAATCCTTGAATAATCATCGATCAAACTCATATAGTATATGGCTTCGTTCTTTGATGGAATTCTATTTGGGCCCCAAAGATCTGAGTGAATGTAGTCCAGTGCCCTTTTTGTTTTTTATAGCCGATTTGCTGAATTTGACTCTAATATGTTTACCAAACACACAGTGCTCACAAAATCCCAATGATTTTTCTTTATACCCTTTCAACAAATCTCTCTTTCCCAAAAAAACTAATCCTCTATCACTCATGGGACCAAGGCGCCAATGCCATAACTTATTTTGATCGTGCCTACTTTGGCTATTACTTACTGATGATGCTACTGCAACATCACCCATAACAACATTCCATAGAGAATGTAAAGACCCTTCTGCAAGCTGCCTTTCATGCACACCATTGAGCCTTCTGTCACTTTGATTACACCGTCTTCTGCACAGTACTTGTAACCCCGAGAGTCTAGTCTCCCGTAAAAAATTAAGTTTCTCTTTAACCCAGAAATATGCCAGCACGTCAAGATTATAACAACCCCATCAAACATTCTGATTGTGACGTTATCGATACCACCAACAATCCATGGATGATTGTTCCCTAAATAGACAGTTCCTTGCATTGGATTGTAAGTATTGCACCACTGTTTGAACTGACACATGTGATATGTAGTGCTAGTATCGACTCCTCAATGGTTATGCCCACAGTCTGAACTCATGGATAATAAATCTCCTCTACCACTGTTTTCACTATCTTCAGAATCGTTCACACCTTCAACAATGTTTGCTGCATTTTCCTTTTAATTTCCCTTCTTACTATTTAGTTTAAGACAATCTCTTCTATAATGATCCTACTCACCGCATTCATAATAGTTTGAGTTCTTTACCTTTGATTTGGACCTCCAGTCCTTCCTTCTTAAAGAACTCGCGTTGCTTCTAGATCTTCCCCTAGTCATAAGGCCTTTCCCTTCAACCTGATTGTCTGGCTGCAACTGTCTCAACTCTTTTGATTTCAGCGCTCCTTTGACATCTGCTAGCGATACCTTATCCTTACCATACATTATGGTATCTGTGAATTTTTAATAGGGAGTTGGTAACGATCTCAATACAAACAAAGCTTGATCCTCATCCTCAATGTTGATATCTATGTTCTCCAAGTCCATTATAATTGATTTAAAGTTATCTAAGTGCTCAGTTATGGACATACCTTCTTTTAGTCTGAAATCGTACAAACGTTTCTTCAAGTATAATCGGTTTACTACTGATTTCTCTGAGTAAAAATTTCATAGTTTCTTCCATGTACAGGCATTAGTCTTCTCACCACTAATCTCGCGAAAGATTATTGTCATTCACACGCATTAAAATCCAGCACAAATCCCTTTATTGAAGATCTTGCTTCTCCCATTCTTTCATCTTTTATGGTAACTTATTCTCCAAAGCCTTCCACAACCCTTATAATGCCAATAAAGTTTCAATTTAATCTTCCACAATGCAAAGTTGGATCCCCCATCGAATTTCTCAATCTTGTATTTGGTTGTTGTAGACGCCATTCTGAAACCCTAATTGCAAACTATAATTTCAGAGCATGACTCTGATACCAATTTTGTTATAAATCACAATGCAATTGATCACAAATGGCTCAAGCATAGAACACAAATAAAACAGAACACGTGATAGATGACAAAAAAGAAAAAGAACACAGAATTTAACATGGTTCGACAATTGTCTACGTCCACGAACGCCGCTAGAGAAAAACGTTTCACTTTGATAGAAAAATGTTATTAATTTATAGAAAATAAATAGAACTTACTAGATAATGAACCTGATAATCTTATACAACAAGACTAACAATAATACTGGCACAATTGTACTGTCAAACACAGTACACTGTCAAAATATTATTCGACTAATTCACAATAAAAATAAATAAATCGGAGAATACCTAGAGATCCAAAACCCCAAGTCAAATTAGGTATTAGTACATTTAAGAAATAAAATAAGTCCTTATATTTATAGAGGAAAAAAACATTAAAATGAAATTAAGTAAATAAGTGTATGGTTTGAATTTTAGCCATTAATTAAATATATTTTAGCACATTTAGATACATATTTGAAATAGTTTAGGATGTATATATATTTAATAGCAAACGAGACGATAGTAGCAAACAGCGACGTTGCCCTAATAAGCCTACTCCCGTTCTCTTTCTCCTTCTCTTTCTCTTTCTCTCTCTAGGTAGCAACCATCGTAGAAGGGATAGTAGAATGGGAAGCTCTGGAAACGGCATGTTTGGCGGTCGAGGTAGCAACCTTGGAGGAGGGGGAGGAGGAGGAGCTGAGGTGGACAAGAAAGTTGATTTCGCCAACTATTTCTGCACTTACGCTTTTCTCTACCACCAAAAAGACATGCTTTCTGATCGAATTCGCATGGACGCTTACTTCAACTCTGTTTTCCAAAACAAACACCACTTCGAGGGAAAGGTATAGGGTTTAATTTTATTTTTAATTTTAATTTTTTGATTTTATACTTTAGTTAATTTATTTGTATTATTGTTGTTGGATATATGTATTAGTATGACTTTAGCTTAAAGGAAGAGTGATTGACAGTTTAAAGCTTAGATACTGCAGATTCTTGCTCCCAATGTAAATTGTAGACTGCTTGAGTACACAATGTCTGCTATTTTAGTTGAACCATCACCGTCTTAAGTAGTTTGTGTTCTTTGAAGAACTAGTATCGACTGACTTTTCAATGTGCTTATGTGGGTCAATGGTTCTGTCACTAAATTGGTGACTTTGTTTTTTTGTGTAGACTGTATTGGATGTAGGAACTGGGAGTGGTATACTTGCAATCTGGTCGGCACAAGCAGGTGCTAGAAAGGTGTACGCAGTTGAGGCAACTAAGATGGCAGAGCATGCTCGCGCCCTTGTTAAAGCTAACAACCTTGAAGATGTTGTTGAAGTCATCGAGGGCTCTGTGGAGGATATTACACTCCCGGAGAAAGGTTAGGATTCTTAAGACGATCAGATTCTAGAACCCTCATTTTATTACTGATTATTTGTTGTTTGATTTCTAATCTTGAATTATATTTGACTTGAGCAGTGGATGTAATTATTTCTGAGTGGATGGGATACTTTCTTTTGCGCGAGTCGATGTTTGATTCTGTGATTTGCGCTCGGGACCGCTGGTTGAAGCCAACAGGAGTCATGTAAGTTAATTGATATTAGATATATCACAATTTTTCTCAGCTATTTTTTTTTGTGAAATTGTCAAAATTGCAGTCTACTGGGTTAGCAATTAGTTTTATTGAGTAGTGTTGTATAAACAAGTTGTCACTGAAGCTAAGCTGCATTGCATTAACTGATGTTCAAAATCGATGTTATCTAGCATGCGAATGGTAGATACTTGATTCAGTTATGTAAGCAGAATTGTATAAAGTAGCCTTCTACTAAAATGGTATTGGATGTTTCTCTCTTGAAAAAAGAACCAGTTATGTTTTATACCAAATGAATTTTAAGCACAAAAACTCTATTGAGTCAATAAATTTAGCAAGTAACAGTGTAACACAACTCTTAGACTTTATCTACTATGCTTACCTTCATTGCACTATTCTGAATGTGCTACTATGCTTACCTTCATTGCACTATTCCGAAGGTGCTCGTCCTTTTAATTTATTGTCATTTTCTTAAGTTGTTCACTTGTCTCGAATTGGTTTGTTATAGTTTCATATCTTTCTGGAATTTTCATGCCCATGCGTGAGACAGTCCAAATGTAATTTGCATACTTGTTCTTTACATGATTAATACGATTGAGATTTTAGGTATAGTATGAAGTTTTATATGGATAGGCCATACTCCATAGCATAAAAACAGAATCAAAACATTTTTTAAGCTACGGAATTATTGTAATGTCATTTTGTAATAACTCAAAATGACTTGTTATTACTTTATTATTCTCACAAGGTAGTTCTTTGCTTATTTCTCAATTCCCCTTCTTTTACTCACATCAGAATCTGTTGATACTTTGGTTGATGTTATATTCCTTACCTTACTAAATAAGTTTTATCTCTCAGGTATCCTAGTCATGCTCGCATGTGGTTTGCACCTATCAGGTCTGGAATAGCTGATCAAAAGAAAACCGATTATGATGAATCAATGTATGATTGGAGTACTTTTGTAAGTGATACTAAAACACTTTATGGCGTGGATATGAGTGTTTTGACAAAGCCCTACTCCGATGAGCAAGAGAAATTTTATCTACAGGTTAGTTTAACCTATATATCACCTCTTGAATCTTTATCCTTATGTAATAAAATTGTTTTTGTTCTTGATGACAAATAATGAACCTTTGTTTGAAATTTAACTTTTTATCTACTGAATTTGTTTTGCAGACATCTTTCTGGAGCAACATTCATCCAGAACAAGTTATAGGGACAGCTGCGGTTATTAAAGAGATGGACTGCTTAACGGCTACAGTGGATGACATTGCCGAAGTTAGAACAATGGTGTCCTCATCTATCACTGCAGAGAACTCAAGGCTATGTGGGTTTGGGGGATGGTTCGATGTCCATTTCCGAGTAAGTTGCTCTTCGTTAGTATGTGTCGCAGATCTATCTATAGCAGAGGGAGAGATGTTTTGACCCCTTTTTGTTTTGGTGCAATAGGGAAGAAAAGAGGATCCAGCTCAGCAAGAAATTGAACTGACAACTGCTCCTAGTGAACAAGATTGCACACATTGGGGACAGCAGGTTTGAATCTTGAGAAAGCAAAATGATTTATATAAAATGATAAAAACTTAGCTGCAATTAGCTTCTTTATTTATCATATAATATCTGTTTCTTCTCATTTGAAATATAATTGGGCAGGTTTTCCTACTTCAACCTTCTGCTCGTGTTAAAGAAGGCGACGAGCTAAATCTTTCTTTCGCAATGACACGTTCAAAAGAAAATCATCGACTGATGGAGGTTAATCTTAGTTGTGAGATGAAGTCGTCTGGGATGCATGTTCCGCAGATCCAGAAAAAGTTCTACATAGAGTGATCGGTGAAACACATCACAAGAATATGCTATACGCTAACCGTATTTGCCAACTTTATCTTTTTTCTATTTCTATCATCCATCTTTAAATTTTGTTTTCTGTTTTTTTTTTTGTTTTAGTTTTTTCTTTGCTGTTAAAAGCAAACTTCCATTTGAAAATTTAAGTTAAATGCGATTTTCTGGTCGAATGCGATCATGTTGTAATCTAACTTATATTGTCATAATATTAGGGCTATATATTCGCTTCTACTTTTACCTTTTTTACTTATAGTTACACAGTAGATCATTGTTATCTCATCTTCTATTTCAACAAATGTAATGATCTAAAACACCATACAGCTCATTAGACACAAAATGATTGCTCAATATAAGGAGTTTCGTGATAGAAAATAAACATGTATAGTGCAATGAATAAAATGAGTGGTTTCATCACTAAAATATGACAACCTTTCCCTAGGATGGTTGTATTCCATATAAAATCTAAGGTTGCTATGTCATTAATGGATCGGACCAGCTTTTTGAAGCAGCAAATTAGCTATCTAGAGCTCACACCAAGGCCAAAGTTACCTTGAAGATGGTAGATTACTTGAATATTTTGCCAATGAATATTTTGCAGACAATATGCTCCTACCATGACTTCAATTTGCTACACCAGGCTTAGTCGCTACAGCTATATCAAGGATAAAGCTACAAACCATTCTGCTTATAAAACGGCACACCAAAGTGTTTGTTGGATTTCATTCTAGCACTTTCTTTCGAATATTTCAATAGTAGGGAAGGTCGTACTAACAAGAAGAATTGTCGACGAAATCTATAAGGTAGACCAGCTCATAGTCTTAAAAAGCGCCGCCGCAGCGTGAGATGCCGCAAGACGAGGCTGCAGCGCCTCCTACCATCGTGAGGTGCCCTGATCGATAATGCGCTCGCCACAGCGACGCCTCATTCCTGTAGCTAGACGCCATAAGGTGGTGATAAGGCAGCGCCTTATCGATCACCAACTTGCATTTTTCTAAAAATATACCTCTATCCAAGCTCAACAACTATTTTGCAACCTATCTTGTTTCAAATTTTACTGAGTCAATAAAGAAGTTTATTAGTCTAGTTTTTCATCGTGCAAAAAATCTATCTTCTTCTACAAATATTTCCAAGTCAATACGTATGGTATATGACCCTTATTCTTCTATGTCGACAAGTTGTTTATGATTAGGGTATAATTTATTCGACCTGCGAGTCAAAATCGGTAGATTATTGAACAAATATATAGTTTGTAATATAAATCCAACAAATGTATAATGGTGAGGATTTTTTTGTGTAATAAAAAATAATATCTTTTTATTTAGTATGTTAGTGGAAGGAATAACCTTATACACACTAATTGTCCATGCCCAACAACCCCAACATTGCTACTATATAAAGTAGCTTATATTTTTTTGGCCAAGAAGGTTCTAGGGTTTGGTTGATCGTTCTCTTGGTTCTTTTCGTCTTTTATCTATAAGTCTCGACATACAATATAATGCATTTTTTAATGAGGAAATAATGCTCTTCAATTGAGAAAGTATCATGCTTTACATTTCACAAATTTAGAATTTAGAAACACATGTTAACGATCTCTAAATGAAAATCGTACTAATTTATAGACCAACTCCTCTCAGGTATGCTAATGGATCTATATATTACATTTATTAATTTTATACTGAATTGTACGGTCAAATATGTGTTCATCTTAGGATACAGTGACGAGTCAAAATGATTTTAATATCAAAGTCCTATCGGTACACCATATCTCTCCAGAAATCTTATATACAATGAACGAGAGTATCGTATTTTTAGTGGCATTTTAAACACAAAATTTCCTCATAATCCATAACTCAAGAATACCTTTCATGGCGCAAGTTTCTACTTCATTAATCTCACATCATAACGACTCGCTTGTTTCGTATCCTTTTTAGTGGTTTCATCAGCTAAAAATCATGGTTAGTCATCATAATTGGTCACTTGTCTCAAAAGAGCCACTAATATTATTTTGTATCAAAAGATTTACTTTTGTTGAGTCTATTGTCATTTTTATTAATCTATTTTGCATTTGATAAAATGTAACATTAATGATTTTTTTTATACACATGACCAACTCCGATGACTAATCTTGATTTTTAGTCTGACTTCGTCTATAAATATTCGTATCCCTACCCATTTTCCTATTTCTACTAGCCGTATACTGCTTAAAAGAGTTAAATTTGGTATCTTAAAACTTAAGAAACTATACCTGGATGTCAGTGAACCTGCTTCTAAAGGAAGTGAACCTACTTAAACAAATGTTGATTTAACTAATCTTAGCTAGAAAAAGGCAATGGATAATGACTTGCATATGCCTTGATGAAAAATAACATACGTTTTTTAGTTTCTCACTACCTTAATCTTAATATGGTTATAAATAGATAGGTTCTAAGGTTGGAAAGTTTTATAGGCTTAGACTAGAATAACTCAAAAAGCATATATCCCCATCCAAAAAATGCATTTGACTAAGGTTAATTTATCAAAAGTTGGATTTATTTATGAAACTACCATTAATAAAAAAACATTAAGTGTATCCTATTCTCATCCAATTTCAAAATCAACCTAATTTACTAACCCCACCATAAAAAACACTTTCAAGTTCTAATATAAACTTGTTTTTCTACGATTTGTGATGTTCTTACAGAAATTTGTTCAACATTCAAACCTTATTCATCAACCTTCAGCATATGCACCATGGGTGTTCAGTAGTGTGCACCATAGGTTCTCACGACTTAGTACTTATGGTGCATTATACTTGATATTTTTTGAATTTTTTTTCAATTTTTTTTAAATTGTATGTTTTAGGGTTTTCAAAAATTAAATTCGAATATTTTTGTATGTTTTAGACTTAGTTTTAGTATAAATGTAGGCTTATTTTTAATCTAAGTTTTAATCAACTTTTTAATGTAAGTATTAAAGTTTCGTAATGGACAACAGAATAAACATAAGTGTCAGAATTAATTATAACTAAGCATAATAAGGTAGTAGATATTCAATTCATCAGTTGTCCGATACGATACAAAACATAAGCATAAAACCTAGCATAACCAAAAAAAAGTCCGACCATGGCAATATTTTTTACAGGATGAATCACTCTCGATCGTGGGAGATCGTCCTTCCAGAGGACGTCAGTCCGTGTACCAAAATATAAATGAATTTTTTTATTAGTAACAAAAATACATTAAAAGGTTGCTATTAACTACATAAATATTTCATTAAATTAGATTAATATTTCAATAATTTAATTTTTTTAAATAAACAATTAAATAAACTAGGTTAATATTTAGATAAATGAAAAAAAGATTGATAATATCGGAACGAATTAATAAAAAAATTGATTTTTTTTTTATAAAAAAACTCCTGTACCATAGGTGCTGAGTGTTGTGCAGCATAGGGGCATTGCACCTGTACCCATAGGTGCAGACCTTATGCACCAATGGTGCGGGCTATTACGCACTGATGGTTCAAGCCATTAGGAACCAATGGTACGTAATGGCCTACACTATCGATCTTGGCCATTTCCAGCCGATTTCGGCGACGAAAATGGAAAATGCAAAAATACAACCAACAACCCACATAAACCCTAGTCTAAACCCTAAATTTTGACCCCAAATTTGTATATTTAAATCTTAACACATAAAATTCATACATCAAGCAATTCAAATAAACAAAAGCTAACCTAAAAACAACCTAAAATCTAGATACAAAATCAATCTAACTAAAAATTTAAAAAGATAAAATTAATTACTATGGTGGAGGAGAAGGAGCCTCGCCTCTTCTCACCATGGTGGAAGAAGAGAGGAGGATGCGGCGGAGGAGGAGAAGTGTACGAAATAAAAGGGATATTTTGAGGAAAGAAGAAAAGAATTGGAGAGAAGAATTTTATTTTATTTTATTTATGTTCTTGATTTCTTTCCTTCGTACATCTCTTTTATATAATATATTTAATGACAAAAATATATATTTTACTTAATATAATATTTTCTTGAAAATATAAAATTAAATCACTAAACATATTTTTCCTAAATTGAATGTTATATTCTCAATTGAATAATATATGTTATTCAAAATCACATTAATATTTTGTTCAATTTTTTTTATCAATTAATTAATTAATTAATTGTGTGAATTAATTAACTAATATATTTAAATCTTAATTAATTTTGTCCTAACAATGCGTCCCTTAAGTTAAGCCTGCTCTTGATTCCCAAACTTTCAATATTCCTTTTGAAGACTTGTGTACTTTGTGGCTTTGTATCTGATCTTCAGTCTTGCAATACTCAACTTGAAAATCACCATTATTCACGAGCTGCCTCTTGAAATGATATCGAATCCAGAGATGTTTTGTTCTCCCATGAAGAACTAGATCCTTTGTGACTGAAATAGTAGAATTATTGTAACAAAATAAAATGGTTGAGTTGACTTGATTTTTTTTAGACTCTCCAAAATTCCGTGCAACCAAACAATTGATATCTTGCATAAGATGGAACAATATATTATGCTTTCCTTGTTAAAATCGCCACAACTGATTGTTTCTTTGCGCTCTATAAAACTGCACCGTTACCAAGGTAAAACACATACCCATAAGTGATTTTGCTATCATCAATGCTTCCTGCTAAATCACTATCTGTATAACCAATGAGATAAACTTTTGTATTAGCTTCATAAAAAATTCCGAAGTCAATGGTTCCCTTCACATATCGCAATATTCTTTTGACAGCCTCCCAGTGATTAGAATAAAGTTTTTCAATGAATATACTTATCAAACTAACAACATATACAATGTTAGGCCTTGTCGAAGTCAGATACATCAAATTTTTAACTAGACTTCTGAACATGGTTGAATTGAAATTTTTTCCTTCACCTTCTTTAGATAACTTCCGACTTGTGACGCATGAAGTAGTGAGTGGATTAGCAGCTTCCATCTTGAACTTTTTAAAAACTTCTTTTACATAGCTGATTGTGAAATAAAAATTCCTTTCTCAGATTGATGAATTCCAATGTCAAGAAAATGATGAAGTTCTCCTAAATCTGTCATCTTGAATTCTGCCGTCATTGACTGTTTAAATTTTTACAAATTTTTTACATAGTTTCCTATGAAAACAAGATCATCTACATAGAGACTAACCCCCATAAATCTTGTTTGGGAATCACTTTTGATGTAGATAGTATGTTCATATGGATATTTTTGGAATCCATATTTTTCAAAGTAAGAATTGATGCAGCTGTACCAGACTCGAGGTGATTGCTTCAACCCATATAGCTTGTAATTTTTTGAGCAACAAGATATATGAGTAACCGAACTATTTCAAGTTTAGAAACGAGAGCAAATAACGCTGTAAAATCATCTCCTTCTTTTTACTTGTATCCTTTTGTAACTAGCCTCGCATTGTATTTATTGATAGAACCATTTGGATTCATCTTTGTCTTGTACATCCATTTTACTCCAACATAAATCTTGTGCGGCGGTAAATCTGTAAGCTCCCATGTATCATTATTTTCAATTGACCAAATATATTCGTTCATGGCTTTCCTCCATATTTTTTCTTGATATGCATGATTAAATTAAATTGGATCTTCTCTTGCAAAGAAAGCAAAAATACAGCATCGAGTTCCACGATTTCATCAGTTACATCTTATAGTTCTTGAATGCTTCTCATTTTTCTAATCAGACTAGATGAAGTGTTGTGAATATGAGTGTTGTGAATTAGGGGTCCGGTCCGCATATTCCGTCTCCGTATATAAGTAAGAACAACCCGATCTCAACACTAGTATGATATTGTCCGCTTTGGCACCCGAAGGCCCTCACGACTTTGCATTTGGTCCACTACCAAAAGGCCTCATACTAGTTGAGGTATGTTCTTACTTATATACCGCTGATCCTTCCCATGTTTAACCAATGTGGGATGTGGGACTTTGGTCGCCACCCTAACATATCCTCCTCTCGAACAAAGTACTACTTAGCCTCCTCTAAATTGACTTTCATCCGCTCACTCTAATTAGAGAATGCTCCTCCACCTGAGAAATAGAGCTTTTACAACGGATCTATCTACTCACTCGACCATCCTGCGCTTGTTCCTTAGCTCCACTATCCACTCCAATCAAGTACCACCGCTTGATGAGTCATGGACGCTCCGAACTAGGATGTATAGAGTAGATCATTCACCTTGAGCATGACTACTGGTTCATCATGTTCGACCTCCGAGAATATTACCACCATTGCGCTCCGTCTGGGTCTGACGCTTTGATACCACGTGTTGTGAATATGGGTGTTGTGAATTAGGGGTCCGGTCCGCATATTCCGTCTCCGTATATAAGTAAGAACAACCCGATCTCAACACTAGTATGATATTGTCCGCTTTGGCACCCGAAGGCCCTCACGACTTTGCATTTGGTCCACTACCAAAAGGCCTCATACTAGTTGAGGTATGTTCTTACTTATATACCGCTGATCCTTCCCATGTTTAACCGATGTGGGATGTGGGACTTTGGTCGCCACCCTAACAAAGAACTTAATGAAAATTTTGGGGAATCACGAGGGCTTTCTGCTGGAGTATTATTTTTACCATTTTTAAAATCTGCCTATTATTTATCTTCAATTTCAAGTGGAAAAATTTCAAATAACGAATTTTCATCAAACGTGACATCTTGACTTATCACAATCTTCTGTTACCGGATAATATAGCTTGTATGCCTTACTTCTTTCACTATAACCAATAAAGATATATTTTTATGACTTGTCATCTAACTTGCTTCTTATTGCATCCGGAATATGAGAGTAGGCAACACTCCTAATGAAGATGCATTTTTCCCAAGATGCTTCATATGATTCGACTCATTGATATATCCAAAATAATGCTTTCTGATTTTTTTTTCTTGATTTTCTTAGATCTTCCTTTTGCATTGGTGTTGATTTTTATTCTTAAGTAACTTTTACTTCGTTGTTCTTGTGGTCCTAGCAGAGTCTTTATCTGAATACTCTAGAGCTCTGATACCAATTGTAGAGAAATAAGGAGATATTTTGAGGAAAGAAGGAAAGAATTAGAGATAGCAAAAATATTTTATTTTCTTGCTTTTTTTATTTCATACATCTCTTATATATATATATTAGTATAAGTATATTATATTTTAATGACAGAATAATATCTTTTACTAATATATTATTTTCTTGAAAATATTATGATTTTTCTTTCTTGATTTTCTTATATCTTCATTTTGCGTTGGTGTTGATATTTTTTCTTAAGTAACTTTTACTTTCTTGTATCATTTTTCAACAATCTCCCATTCTTGTTGCGATCCTAGCAGAGCTTTCATCGGAATACTCTAGAGCTTTGATACCAATTGTAGAAAAATAAGGAGATATTTTGAGGAAAGAAGAAAAGAATTAGAGATAACAAAAATATTTTATTTTATTTTATTTTCTTGATTTTTTTATTTCATACATTTCTTATATATATATATATATATATATATATATTAGTATAAGTATATTATGTTTTAATGACAGAATAATATCTTTTACTAATGTATTATTTTCTTGAAAATATAAAATCAAATTGCTAAACATATTTTTTTCAAAATTGAATAATAATATCAATTAAATAATATATTTTCAATTAAATAATATTCTTTATTAAATAATATATTCTCAATTGAATAATATATATATATTATTCAAAATCACATTAATATTTTGTTCAAATATTTTGACCAATTAATTAATTAATTTAGTGAATTGATTAGCTAATATATTTGAAGCTTAATTAATTTTGTCTTAACAAAGAGCACGCCGGAATTTGGGTGGCCGAATTTTAGAGAGATGAAGATTTGTAGATAGAATGTAAAGAGAGTGAATAGAGTTTATGCTGTTTTTTGTTCTTGAAACACGAAAGTGTGTGGATAGGATTTAGAAAGAAATAAAAATATATAAAATACTAATAAAATAGTATTTTGGTCCAAAAAAGTGGACTTATACCAGTTTTGGGTGAGCTCAAAATTGGGTGGGGATAGATGTGTTTTGGGTGATTTTAGCATGATCTCATTATATATATTCGCGACCATTAATCTCAAGTGATATGCCCTACACATCTTTGTAAGCTTTACAAAGTTGTATATTGGTAACGAGAAAACCTTAACACTTATATGGAAAAGTAGTAAACTTTTATTCATTCAGGAAAAAGAAGATGGATCCTATTACATTACTCTAGATCCATATATATATATACTACTTTTGGCAGTTAAAACATCATTTATTACGTGGACTCATTTATTTTGCAAGTAGACCATAACTCTTACTAATGGTCATAAATTCGTGTCCATGATTATGGAAGTTATGGTCTTCGTGGGTTGACTCAATTAAAACGCTTGACTGTTAACAATGTTGGTCGTTTCTTGGTTTCTTCTGCTTTACTCGGTCTCGAGCACGTTCAGGTTCTTCTTGATTTGATTTAGGTCTGCTCGTCTTGCCTCTACTACGTATCCGCGTTTTGATCCGAGCGAGATATAGTTGAACCTTGCACACTTCCTCTGAACCTTCTTTATATTATTTACCTATGGTATGCTCAACTTTAGACTTAGTTAGATCCCTCAGCTTGCTCTTGCTAAGTATGCCCAGTCATAATCTTTTCTTCATATCTAGTGTTGTGCTGCTATGGGTATCTACGACCTCATCAAGGTTCCCCCTAATCCACGGAGTAATTATGCAACGGTTATTGGATGGAATAAAATCTTGAATTTTGGTAGATATGAAGAAAGTGTTTGAGTGACGTGGCAACATTTTGAAGTAATAACGTGTGCATGTGACGTGTGAAGGTAGATTTGATATACTGACAAGTAGATTTGAAAAATTTATTTAGTCGTTTAGTCTCCCAAAAATGATCTGACATGAATTAACGTCTCGTGGCGGTTAAGTTACGAGTCCATATATTTTGAAAAAAAGAAAGTAGGAGAAGTTTCTTCATAACAATTTGTAACCCATTTTGGATTTTGCCTTCAAAATAAAAAAATTGTTGCTTTTTTATTTTTTGAAGAAGGTGAAAAATAAAGTGTCCCTTTCGTACTGTTGGAGATCAGCGTTGGTTGCTTTCTTGGTTTTGCAGTTTCTTCTTCTTTATCGGCGAAGAGAAACATAAAACTCGCTTACAGGTATGTTTATTTGTTTGAATACTCTGTTATGTGTCGTGGGTTTCACTAGAATAGTGTGGCACTTGTAGTTTTAGGGCATTATATCCCTCTGGTGTTTAGGAGATTCTGGTATTTTGATATTATGATGTGGAAGGGATGCCTTCTAGAATAGTGTGGCACTTGTAGTTTTAGGGCAATATATCCCTCTAGTGTTTAGGAGATTCTGGTCTTTTGATATAATGTTGTAGAAGGGGCTGCCTTGTCAATAAAACTGAAACCTCGTAGAGTACGATAATGCCAGATTCTAATAACCGTTGTTGGGTAATTGCAGTCGGTTAAACCATGACGCCCAAGAAAGGTGTGAGGAAAAAAGCTGTGGAAGTTGTTGAATCAGAGTATGAAAGTGCCCAATTTCTGGAGGAATATTTTGCAAAAATTACCCACAAATATGGGTATTTGACTGAAGGTTCTGCATTGGAGTTTAGGGCTAGGTATGGTGTGCCCGATGATGTGACGATTATGTCACCTTGTGTGGGAGATCATCCTTATAATACTGAAGAAGACGAAACATGTCTATACACCACTATCTTTGACTAGGGTTTACGTCTACCCTTGCCTCCATTGATTAGGGATTTTTTTTTAATTTTATCAAGATATTCCCGACTCAGCTTACGACAAACGTATGGATAACTTCATTAAGCATGGTGATGAGTTCTCTATTTTTTAGGATACGTTTCTGCCTAGCTGACCTGTTAGCAAGAATAGAAGTGTCGAAGCTAGTGCGGTCACCATTTTTTTTTATCTACAATTAACCGGTGCAAGGCATATGGTAGAACTTCCCACCTCAGACAAGAACTGGAAACATAAGTTCATTTACGTTTCTGGTAATTGGGAGCATGATAATGCTAAGATGAATTTAAAATTAGAAAGGCGTTGGAGAGCAAAGTGTAAGGGGATTTGTAGTTGTCTAATTTTTAAAGTCTTAAAAGATTGTGGGTTTTAATCATGTTGTTGGTTGTTGACAGGTGAAGAGAATATCAAGAGTGGTGTAAAGAGGGCCGACCCAAAGGCTCAGTAAGTTTTCTGTCGAAGCTAGCCGCAGTTGCTAAAGTTTTTTGAGGAGTGGAGCCAACATAACTATTTTGTGCAATAAATTATTTGAAGTCCGGGCTGTGGCAGATTTCTGAGTTGCATATTTCACAGGAAAACAACCTTATGAGTGGGAGCGGAGAGACGACGACATTTGAGAGGCTGCATGCCCTTATGGAGAAGAGGTATAAGGAGGAGAACAATATTGGCCTTGGGCTGCTGGTGCCACAAGGGTGAAGGGCCCGTGAGACAAGTATGTCATCTTTTACCCTGGAGGGTGCTGATAAAGGTGATAAGGTGGATGGTCGAGGTCCAAGAGGGGCATTTCCCAACGTTGTGGAGGAGACAGAGGGTAGGGATGTGGACTGCTCACCCTCGCGAAGAAGAATTTGATGTGGACGATTTTCCACTGACGAAGAAAAACAAAGTAATGATCAATGATGTGCCATTTTCTCAACGGGAGATGATGATGGTCGATGAGGTTGAGATTGATGGTAAGGTGGATGATGATGAAAGTAATGCACCCCCTTCCTTGGAGCAAGTAAACCCCACGATTAGCAATCCGAAAGTGGTGGTGATTGGGAGGGATGACAAGGTGCATGATCCAAAGGGACCTGCTAAATATATGGATGGGAAGGAAAAAAAGAATGAGATACCCCATACAGTGGCGCAACGGATGAAGAATGTTGTTCATGGTTTATTGTCGGGTTCGACATTGGTGGATGTGGTGGTCCTTGAGAACCCACCCTCGTAGGGACAAAGTGGTGGAGCTGGAGAAGGGGTCCAAGTGCCTGAGGGTGTTCATTCGCTTAAGATGGTGATGCCGAGGGCTTCCCATATGATGATTGACCAGCTTCGCCATGGCTTAGACTTGTCGTTTTATGACACGATGCCAATGAGTAAAATTTTGCAACGATAGCTGGAGTTGGCGATGAAGGTATTTTGAGTTTGTGCCCCCTTTGTATTATGTGTATTTTAATCTGGTTTTTTATTATTATTTTAAAGTGGCGAACGTAGTGAGCTGATCGATTTATGTTTGTTGGAGCAGATACAATATAATTCGCATGCGCTCGCTTATCGTCAGATGTCACCTATTGATTGTGCATTGATGGAGAAGTGGAAACCGGAACCATTGTTTTTCGGCTCGGTTCAGGGTTTGACAACAGATTTGGCACGATTTAAGAATGCCTACGGCTCGATGAAACAACGCTTGGATAAGGCCATGAAAGAGAGCGATGATGTTCATAAACAACTGCTCGATGCTCATAAAGAGAGAGACGGTATGCGCAAACGTGGCCTAGAAATTATAAGTAGTACAACTTTGCTATCTGCTGAAAATAACGAGCTAATGTCGAAAAACAATACCTTAATAGCTCAGAATTTGAAGCTGCTTGATCAAAATGTAAGTCAGGCTAGTAGGAGGGAAGAACAAGATGAGAAGATAGAAAATTTAACAATGGAGATGGCAGAGCTAAAGATACAGTTGGCAAACGCTCAAAAAGAGATGGAGAATAAGCGAGCAACTATGAAGCAGCAAGCTTCAGCGAACCTTGATGAAAAGAAACATCAAATAATGCAGATAGCAATGGGCATGATTCATAGGGACAAGATAAAGCTTGTGGCGAATCTAGTGGCGTTGAATCCACAAATGAACCTTAGACCGCACCAGAAGTTATTGACAGCTTTGGATAAAGGAAAAATTGAGAAGGCAGGTGTGGGTGATGCTGCCGTTGTGAAGACCTCATACGAGCCTGCAGATCCATAACTGTTTTTCCAATTTTATAACAGACATTTTCAAAATTTTTATGAATTGTAATATTTCACTGTGTGATTGATACTTTTTGGGCAGTACAATGTTGTGGTGTTTTGGTGATATGTGCGTTTATACTTTTGATTGTTGTATTTAAATTTTCTTTGCAAGATCGAGCATAGTAGGGCTCATTGCGTGACTAAAACGAGTTAAATTAGTCTTAGTCAAATTCGTGGAGCGACCTGTTTGGCCATTTACGTAACCCAGTAGGCTTGGAGTGATTCACATAAATAATACTATCGTATGGTATTGGGTACAGTATGGCCCGTGGCATAGCCTAAAAAGACGTGGCCAATTAGCCTGTTCGTCATAGGTTTTTATATCATGTCTAATTATGGAACAATATGACCCCGATTAAGTAACCCGTAGGTGTGATCAGTGACCCTATCGTAGAGTTGCAAAGAACAAGTATAAACAAACACATTCAAATGGCGAAAACAATAAAATTATATTAAGTGTAACACATAGGTAGATGCCTAATTAAAAAACCATTTCATGCTATGAGAAGGGAAAAATAGTGCATGTATTCATTACATAGGGGTGACATAATTTAAGGTGACTGATGTTCCACGGATTCTTTAGGGCGAGGCCATCTTGGTGGACGAGGTGAAATGCTCCTTGGTGCCCATAGGAGATGATTGTATAGGGTCATTCCTATGTGGGGTCTAATTTTCCTGAATTTTGATCTCCAGCTCCTTGAAATACCTTTTTCATAACAAGGTTGCCGAATTTCAGTATCCATGGTCAAAGTTTGGAATTAAAATGCCATCGCATTAAGATTTTGTATTGCTCGGCTCGCACACGTGTCTGGTCTTGTCTTTCTTCAATTAAATCAACGTCTACTCCTAGATTAGCCTTGTTATATTCCTCTGAATAATTTGTGATTTGGTGACTCGGGATTATAACCTCCGCGGGCACCACGATCTCCGATCCGTACACGAGAGCTAATAGTGTTTCACCTGCAGAGAAATGACCTAATTATGTGCAAGAGGTGTTGTGGGCTTATCTTACAAGTCCTAGAGAGGCTACTCAAGAAACATATTATACCTTGGTGTATGGTATCTTTACATTCTTATAGAGTACTTCAATAGTCTGAAGAGGTGAATGAAGAGGAAAAAAGAATAGAACTAGACTTGATCGAAAAACAAAAAGTTAGAGCTCATTTGAATATGACTCATTATCAGACTTTGATGAGGAGTCAATATAATTTGAAGGTGAGAAGAAGGTATTTTAAAGTGGGTGATAAAGTCTTAAAGAAAGTATTCCTTCATACAAAGGATAAACGACGTGGAAAAATGGCCCCGGATTACGAGGGTCCTTATATGGTGATGGAGAATATAAAGCAGGCTACGTATCCCTTTCGCGATGAACAAGAAATAATACTTTAACATCCTTGGAATATAGAACATTTAAAACTATATTGGGAATGATTTTGTATTTTTAAGATTGTTATAAATAATCGACACACTCTTTCTTACCCTATGGGCCCATAGAGGTTTTAATGAGGTGTCATGTACATATTCGAGGTTATTAATACAGTTTTTTTTTGTCAATGGTTGTTTTAAGTATAACTATTTATGAAATTTTGATAACTAGTCAAAGACTGGTCATCTTTGAGGCTGTTGGCCAAGAGTAACTATTTTATTCGAAGTGCTATGTTCTTTAAACACGCTTATTTTATTCGAAATGCTACGTTCTCTAAAGGCACTCATTTTATTCGAAGTGCTACATTCTTTAAACACACTTATTTTATTCGAAGTGATACGTTTTCTAAGACACTCATTTTATTCGATGTGCTATGTTCTTTAAACACACTTATTTTATTCGAAGTGCTACATTTTCTAAATACACTTATTTTATTCGAGGTGCTACGTTCTCTAAATGCACTAATTATATTTGAAGTGCTAACATATTCTAAGAGCACTATTATTATTTGATAAATTAAAAATTCATCTATGACATATGTTGGAATTCGTAGTGGAACTGACTCGTTAATAAGATTAAAAGTATTAATAACACTAGAAACAAATAAGGAAAAATGAAGGGTACTTGTCGATTGAAGTTAGAATCTGATCTTACAAAAGATATTTTAATACCACACAAAAATGAGTCACCTTACAACATCCGATGACTTTATAACTTGGACAAAAAATGAAACAACAATTTATTATCTTTTTCGAAGTTCTCTTCAGATGAATCTCCTTGTTCATTGGAATTTTATTCTGACTCCATCTTTTCGGAGGAATCAGTGGGGATAGGATCAAAGGCTTCACTGAGATAATTATCCATGGGGATTAAATCTCAAAAGCTTGAATTTTTTTCTTTTAAGAAGGTTGCGTGGATTTGTTGAAGTAAATTAATTGTTTGCTGCTCTTCGACATTTTGATTGCAACAAGTATGCCTACTTCACACTGAGTCTTAGCAGTTTCCACAACATATTATTTTTCCTCTTCGAGTACCGTCTTGATAGAAGCCATATCATTTGTCAGCTTTTTCTTTCCTTCTTCACTCTTATTTAAAGATTCTTGAAGAGTAGAGTATCTTTTATACTCATCAGATAATTCATTGGCATGCTTGGTCTTAAGATCATCTATCAAAATTTGATGATAAGTTTGAGTTCTTCCATTTGTTGATCATGCACAGAGCGTAGATAATGTCTGAGCTGGATAACTCTATGAATATATTGCGACCTGCCAACTTTAAACACATGAAATTGATCCTTGAGTTGTTTCCCAATTATTTCTCTTATCTTTTTCTCTGCAACAACATCATTTCTATGCATAATGCTTTTGCTGTTGCTTCAGGGTTGGAAAAAGGTTGCACTGTATGTACAAATTCTTTGGATGGCTCTTGGACAAGGATGAACCTTTGATTATTGTAAGGCATACGAGAAGATGAGGAAGCCAGGGGAGGATCTGAATTCAGAACTTCTTGTAAAATAAGAGCAGTAACTTGATGACCAATTTGTCAAAGTTATTCCTGGATTTGTTGAACCTTCAGATCCATATCTTTGTTGAGAGCTTGAAGCTCCTCTTCACTAATGGAATCATCAGGAAATAGGTGGTCATCTTCTTAGTGATTTTACGCTGCCATTTCTCCTTATCGATGATCATCCATTGTAGTTTCTCCAGCCTCGGTAGGAGGAACTTCTAAGACAGTTTCTTTAGAGTTCTTTTCTACTCTCTTAGCTGGTGAATTTTTCGACGTGTTCTTTTTCTTTGGGCAATAGTTTTCTTTCTTTTCGAATAAGGTTCAACCTCGACGCCTTCTTTGATTGTTGAAAGGCTAAATTCAATTGTTTTTGTTTTGGTTTTAGTCTCTTTCTTATTTTGTGGCTTTAGTTTAGTTGAAGGGCTAGCACCAGATGTACTAGCTGATTTTTCCTTTTCCTTTTCTTTTTCGAGGGCAGATAACTGTCAGATCTATTTAGCACAACCAAAAAAACCTTATTGTTAGGCGCTAACAATCTCTTCAAAACAAGATTTGGGTTTGGCGGCTCTATCAAATTTTCAGGGAGGTCAGAACCCAAAGAGACCGCCCACAGATGATTATTGATAAAATTTATGGGGTGAAAAATTGAGTGGAACCCATTGCCCCATTCATTCTCTGCACAAGTGGCCAGTTGAGAAAAAATATATTTTGCATCCTCTTTGCGACTATTATACCTCTTCGAAATTCCTAAGTACAGTAAAAATGCATGTGAAAAAGTTTATTTAAGCTACAAAAAATAATAAGAGGTAAAAATGAGAAAACTCTATGTTGCCTCTCCAAACAAGGTTAAGTTTAGAAGGGTTCTCCTCAGATATTTTTTTACCATTCTACCAAGTTCTTGATATAAAGACAAATTTCTGCTTCCAGAATTTGTCAGCTTTGAGCGGGTCGTCGATTATTTTGATGTCGTCAACCAGTGTAAGATAGTAAAAGAGCAGTACAGGTCCCTTCGAAAGTCTAGTCATGGAAATAAATTCTTTGATGTAGATAGGGATTTGGATTAATCTAGAAGCCATAATCACTGACAAGAGTGTGAACCATAAATTTGGTATCGCTTGTTTAGGAAAGAGGTCCAACATATCAAAGTACTCCACTATCATTGGATCTAGTGGGAATCAAAGACCCCAATTGATGATCTCAGGATAGACCACCAATTCATCCGCTCCACACTCACTGGAGTCTCTCCCTCCTTTGGTAGTCGAAATGTAATGTTATCTGCCATTCCCCATTGCTTCTTCAAACGACCAACTTAAGCTTCGTTATAATAAATGTATGGCATATGTTTTAGCATCATGACGTACTCGAGGAGAAGTGGTGTCAAGTTTACACTCATTGAGGTAACAATATCCTCGGGAAGCTCAACTGGAACTTTATTTTTCTTTCTTCTTCTCTTTTTTGCTCTTTGTTTTGAGGTATCATCTTCTGTGTCAGATACAACATCACTTCCCTTGGCCTCGCCATTTGAATGAGTCGTTTCTAAATCAGTTTCTTCCTTAGACACTTCGTCTATTAGTGGAGGATGATTTGATGTTCAGATTGGGTTTTCCTCTTAGGTGTTCGAGGGAGTTTGTTGAGACTTTATGATTGTCTTAGAAATATCGTTTAAGGGAGGAGATGATGGTGTATAGTTATTGGTGATGTTTTGTGAAGTTTCAGCTTCGACGTCTCACATCACCATAAATGTTCTTTTTTTAACAGAAAACTATGAGAATTATAAGCTTTTGGCTGAATACGAGGACTTACCTTGCGTGATGTTCGAGGAGGATTAGAATTGATAGGTGACGTAGCTTCTTCTAGACCTCTTTGAGTAGATGAGATTTCTGTTACTTTATGATTCTTTTGAGGAGGAAAAGACGTGAAGCTAGAAAGAACTGGAGAAGAATTTCGAGGCGGTGATTGTGAAGAATTTATTGGTAAAAGCTGTTAAGATTCTGGGGTGGATGAACTTGGAAACACAGGAGAACTCTGATTAGGATTGAAATTAGCGAAAAATATGATGTGAGTTGAGAACTGAGGAGAGTTGTCTATTACACCTACCGCGTTGTATTCAACAACCATCTCACTAATATTTAAGTAGTCGTAAGGCCCCAAAATTGTTTTTTAGTAGCTAGAGATCTTCTCATAAACTAAGATGAAGAAGGATCTTCAAATTAGTTCACAAAATTTGAAAGTTGGTTGTAAAATATGAG
The DNA here is from genome assembly GCA_036936605.1 of Limnanthes douglasii subsp. nivea. NCBI lineage: Eukaryota > Viridiplantae > Streptophyta > Magnoliopsida > Brassicales > Limnanthaceae > Limnanthes > Limnanthes douglasii. The sequence goes on from JAUPFV010000002.1 coordinate 296,443,895, forward strand.
TTTTCCGACGAAGGTAGCCAAGAAATTGAATTTTCAGGCGAAAGGTGCTAAAAATTCTCTTAGGAAAAAATATATTTCTCTTACTAGAGGGTATTTATGAAGCGCAAATAACGGGTGAGAAAAATATTTATAAGGAAAATGAGAAAGAAAGTATGGTCTGAGAAGTGAGAGAGGTCAAAAGGATAATTGGGTAGAAAGATGGAATACCAAGCGGTTGCTTGTAAAAAGTGGCGTGACATCTGTTAACTGTTAGACCTAATGACATGCCTAGTGAGTCACAACACGCATTCTAGACCATTCCAAACGAATATGACCGTTATGAAAAAACCAGTTCATGATGCTACATGTGAATATTTAAAGTGCAAACAAAGGGTCAAGCTGGTTCCGAGGTAAACATGTGTACTAGTTCATTCGAGGATGATAAGTACATGGCTTGACATTTTTGAGTTAATGTTCGAGACATAATTTGAATATTTATTTATTCGAAGACAACATATGTTGTCCAAAGTCATTTTGACAAGGATATAAGAAATTTTAATTCAAAACCGATTGAGTTTTGACAAAGAACAATTTTTACTTATCAAGATGTCCGATGATTACTAGTTTGTATTCATTATTATTCATATAAACTATGGACTACTAATAAGAATATAAAATATTAATGACTTTTATATATATATATGATAAAACTAAAAAAAAGTTAAAAATTAACTAACCGAATCATTTATACAATTTTTCCGCACTTATAAATAAAAACCGATGACAATGAATAAAGTACTACACTTTCTAATTAGATAAAGCTTATTATTTCTGTTTTACTTTCTCTCTACCAACTCAATATTTTTTTATATAAAAAACCAAATTTATACTCCAAGGGTATCTTTTCAACCATAAGGGCAACAAAATATAGAATGTAGGAGTGACTGAATCACTTGTTCTTATTGATACTCTTTTAGTTGTTGTTAAAGTCTAAGCCCAATCTATAACTTTGGGCTAGAAGTCTAAATACATTTTTTTTATTTATGATTTCTTGAACAAACTTCATTTATTTTTAAATATTATTTTTAAACACTAACACTTCCATTCACGTTTTCTCTGAATATAACTTTTTATTTATTATCTCACTAGCCTTTTTTTTTATAAAAATGCGTTAAATTGATATTGAAAAGTTGTACATGAGTTCGGGAGGCAAGTGCCTCATTACAGTGCTTAATCCGGGTTGGATTGAGCATACTACTAGAATGGAAATTAAATTACATTTGTGTTAATGACGAGCCTTGGTGAGTAGCATGTTATCCGGTGAACCTGGCTTTTGTTCCTTTGAATCGATATCTGATGTCGGATAGTACATGATGGGCTATGCTTGTGAAAGAGGATTGTTTATTATTGATTGAATAATGAATATTATATCTTTTTAGTAATCAATTATCACTTATAGCTATTTTATTTATTACTCAATTTTACCAGTTTCGAATCTAATCTGTTTTACAATAAGTCAAAACAAACTCCATATAAATTAAATACAACAGTAACAAGAAGAACAGGTGTTTCTGTCTCAATCCGTCGATTCCCCAAAAAGGTTAGTGAAAATTTCTTCTATCTTAATTTGATTCATAATTTTAGGATTTTATCTTCTTCTCGTTGGTTGTTTGAGCTTGAATTTTGTTTACAATGCTTTTTTATTATCAGGTCTTTATATAACGATGAAAACTTTGAAGCTTCTATTGGCCAAGAGTGTGATTGTCTTTTGATTTTATGTTTGGTTTCTAAGAAAATGGAAGAAACGAAAAGAAATTAAGAATTTTTTTGTTGACTTATATGTTTAGTCTCCCTCTATTAGATAGTATAATAGTTTTTTATTCAATCGCGACTCTTATTTTCTATATATTTTTTCGCTAACAATCATTGTTAGGGATTACTATATCTTTTCTTAAAAGCAGATCTGTGTTAGATGTGTTGAATATTTTGTGTTGTTTATAATTGAACTATGTGCTTATGCGAAAACAAATGACACTAAATTGGCTCCATACGAAGAGTTTAGCTTGTTCTTCATTTTCGGGATCTAAATAAAAAATTGTCATTTTGTTTTGTCTAACATCTGAATATTGATGAGAGCTTAGCTTTTGATGCACTGTTAGATCTTTCTTTGAGACTGCATATTGGTCGATATTATTATCTGACATTAGAGCATATGAAGTATATGTGATTGTTATAGAGAATAATATTAACACCTTTTGTGATGTGATTCTGAGTTTTGATGCATTATCTATCAGTTCATCTTGATTGTGCTTCAATCTAGTTTTAATAGACTCTAATTTATTGAGTTTTGGCTCATCTTTTACTGATGCAGCTCAAGCTAGCTCAGGAATGGAATGCAGGTGAAGTAGTAGTACTAAACAAGTAAAAGAGGTATCTTCGTTTGCTTGACATTGCGCCAAAATAATATGTGATGACATACGAAATCATACAGACATATAATTTCAAGCTATTATAGCTTACATAGAATGTATTTTTATTCATATGATAAATTTGCTTCTCTTATAGGGTTTGTGAGGTTGGGAATCTTATACCTAGTTGATTCTTCAGTAAAAAGTAAAATTGAAGATGGCTAAGCAGACAAAAACAAATTGGATGAATCCTGCTAAGAACAAAATGAATATCAAGAAACCTATTGCTTCTGAAGTTCGTCACAAGGCACCACAGAGATTGAGAACCACCAAGAGAGATGTCGGGCTGAATCGCGTCAATCTATCAAAAAATTCGAAGAATTCCAACAGCAATACGTCTTTTGTGGGTAGCTGCAGCCTAAGCATGAACAACTGGAATGAGATGTCTATACATAGCATCTCTTCCAGAGCTTGTGACGATATCAGTTGTCATTCAAGTGATGCACAATCTTTTTGTGCGCCAAAGTTCACGAAGCCGGAATTAGCAGCTGAAATTCGTAGGTTTGAGCTCCATGCATATCGAAGCACTATAAAGGCATTACATGCTTCAGGACCTTTGAGTTGGGAAAAAGAAACATTGCTCACAAATCTTCGTCTCTCCCTAAATATTTCAAATGATGAGCATTTGATCCAAATAAAAAACTTAATCGCCGGCCATACTGGAAGATAGTACATTTTGGCTCTTTTCTTATATCATCTTGATGGCAGAGATTATAACACAATAAGTAACATCTTTTGTAAAAGTTATATGAAGAGTGAACCATTTTTAGTGTTTCAGTTTCAAATGTCAATGATTTAAACCTGTTTCGTTAGATCGTTATTGGGTTTTTTTATTTGAAATGTGCGTTTGTTTAAATTCCAATCAAGATCAAAATTGATCGCCGAATATCTTATAATTATAAATAAAATTATTGTTGAAGCTATAAACACATGAAAGATATGTTTTGACATGTGAAACTTTTGGTGAAATGTTGATATGATAATGTTGAAATGGTTTTCTCGTTTCAAAAGATTATAGACACGTGTCAGCAGGAAGCGAAGACAAAGCTAACATGAGGATATGGCCAAGGATCGTTGTGGGAAAGTTTTTGTCGCTTAAGGTGTACATTTTTTTAGTGCAGACAATTCAAATTTGTATTGATTCCTAAACTTATTATATTTCATATTCATTAATATACTGCATACAAAATAATAATGACAATATTATTCCTTTTGCGTTTTAATGTCATATTAACAAAGAAAGAAAGAAGAGATCTAATTATTGATATAATATTTTTATTACTATTATATTAATTGTTTTTTCGAAGGAAATCCACAGCCGCTACTCAAAATGTAATGAGTCGCACAAGGTAAATCTTCAGCCTGATGCAATAGCCTGCAAAACAACGTCAGAACGTAAACTACGCAAGGTGACAGGCTCAGCCGAGAAAGCGTATGTAGAGGGACTCGAATTCATGACCTTTGGTCACAAGCATGCCTTACTCAACCAACTCTGCTACCCCATTGGGGGCCTATTATTATATTGGTTGTGATTATTTTATGTGTGATTTATTTTTTTGGTATAAAAAGTTGTAAATTCTATTAAAATAAAAGGTTCTTACAAGAAGGTCCAGATGGCCTGATGCCAATATGCCAATAGAGATTACAAATAAATGAGGCTATTACAAATAATATAAAGAATTATAACGGAAACTAATTTTGGTTCTATGGAATCGATATCGGAGGTCCGAGAGGATTCAGTGGGCAATACTCGAGTTTTGCGAAGGGTTGTTGTTGTATATGCGGACATTCCGTTCCTTCCAGATGTGGTAAATGATTGCAGAGAAGGCTACCCTCCAGATATGAGGGAGGGTTCGGTTATCCCACCTGCAAGCGTCTTCAATCCAAGCATTCCAGTTTGAGGGAGAGGTGGGAATTTACAGTTTCCTGCAAATGTTGTGATGGTGGAGGCGTAGGGACAAGAAATGATGATGTAGTCGAGAGTCTCCATGTTTTCAGAGCACAGAACACAATCTGAAGGTGTGTCGAAGCCCCAACTAATGAGCTTATCACAAGTGGATAGCTTATTTTGAACAGCCATCCAAGAGATGAAGGAGTGTCTCGGAATTGAGTACTTATTCCAAATGAGAGGTCCCCATGATATGTTGGTACCGGAGGGCCTGATGGCAGAATAGGTGCTGCTGATGGTGAAGATGGGTTTCGACTTATTAGGAGTCCAGAGGAAGGTGCCCTCCGAGTTGTTGGGAGGCGGGAGATTAGAGAGGGCTGCTCGGATTTCTGTCAAGTGAGAGAGTAGATGTCTGTTCTGAGCTCTAGCATTGGATGGCCATTGCCAAAAACCGTTAGCATTGAGGTCAGATACCCGTGAGATGTTTCTTAGGCGGGTTATGCTGGCGATTCCATCGCCGAAACATTTGATTAGCGAGGAAAGGAATAACCACGGGTCGTGCCAGATTGAGGTATTTGATCCATTCCCAATTTTAACCGTGTAGAGGTCAGCAACGCGAGGTCTGAGCTTCAGGATTTTTCTCCAACCCCAACTAGCATTGGGAGGGATGGACATGGTCCAGAAGTTTTTATTTTTTATTTTTTCCGCGATTGTCCACCTGGTCCATATTGAGCTTGGGTTTTTTTGTTAATATGGACCAAAAGAATTTTAGGGCGGCCACCTGATTCCAAATTTTTAGGGTTAGGATCCAAAGGCCACCCTCGTCTTTGGGCAAGGTGAGCTTGTCCCAGGCTACCTTAGCCCCCGAGATTTTCATGTCCAATCCTGACCAGAGGAATCTTCTGAGGAGTTGAGAGAGCTCCTTAAGAACCCTGACCGAGAGGATGAAGATGGAGGACCAATAGAGTTGGTTGTAAAAAAGAACCGATTTTATAAGCTGGAGACGACCTGCGTAAGATAGGTGTTTTATTGTCCAAGAGTTTATACGACTCGTGATCTTTTCAAAAAGAGGGCGGTAGTCATTGTAGGTGAGCCTGAAGGTGATGAGTGGAACTCCCAAATAACGAACCGGAAGGGTGCCTTCGCTGAGGCCCAAAATGCTGAGCATAACTCCTTTTTCAGTGAAAGCCAAACCGAGGGATCTGGCTCTTTTCCAAGAGGATGCAGGATAATACCTGCATGATAATGAAAAAGATATATGGGGAGAGGGGGTCACCTCATCTAAGACCTCTCTCCCCCGTGAAGAAGCTAGTGGGGCTTCCATAAATACAAACAGCGAACGAAGGGATAATAATGCAATGAATGATCCAGCCTATCATTTCGAATGGAAAATTCATCACGTAAAGAGCATCAAGAACTAGCTCCCAGCGGACGTTGTCAAAATCTTTCATAAGGTCAATCTTAAGGGAGTAACATGGGCCTTTGTGGTTAGTATGGTAGCCATGCATAAGGTCCTGGGTTAATAGAATATTATCTGCAATTAAGCGGCCCGACACAAAAACAGACTGAGAGGAGTCAATCAGGTATGTAAGGGAGGGTTTGATTCTGTTAGCCAAGATTTTCGAAATGATCTTATACGTACCATTGCAATAAGAGATGGGCCTGCATTCAGAGGGAGATGAGGGGTTATCCTTTTTTGGGATTAGGGCGATGAGCGTTTTGTTCCAATCCGGGTCCATTTTACCCTGGTGGAAGAAATGCTTTGCCGCAACACAAATGTCTGGGCCAACAATGGCCCAGCAGGATTTGAAGAATCCCGCACTAAACCTATCAAGCCTAGGGGCTTTGTCACTATCAATGTCAAACAGGGCATCTTTGATTTCCTCATCCAAAACGGGTTTTGTCATGTTTGCTTTTTCAGCCTGGGAGACCTCTTTGTTGAGAAGGGTTCTTACTCTATCAAGGCCCGACTAGTTATTTGGACTAGACGATCCTAGACGGCTCTTAAAGTGAGAGAGGTAAGTGTTCGTGATTTGCCTAGGGTTAGAACTAACCATACCATCAAGGGTGGTGACCGATAGAATTTTATTACGGGCTCTACAGGCTTTTATGGTGTTATGGAAAAACTTAGAGTTTTTATCCCCCAATTTGAGAAAGGTCTCTCTAGATTTCTGCTTGAGAAAAGATTCCTTAGCCCGACTATAAAAGATGTAATTATTTTCCGCTTCCCTCTTCATCCTTATTAGAGAAGGATCCATCAGGTTAGTGGCCAGGGTTAGCCGAGCTTGCGCGAGGGTAGATTGGGCTTTTCCCACTCTAAGGCTTATATTTCTAAATTCTCTCTTGTTAAGGTGGTCCAGTATGGGGGCAAGCCGATCAAGCTTAGCGCAAATATTCTTCATAGGGTTTTTTTTGCTAGGATGGACCAACTATTAGAGATAATATCAAGGAAGCTAGGGTGGAGGCTCCACATAGTGAAGTACTTGAAAGGTTTAGGTTTTGGGATGAGAGGAGTGATTAGGTGACGGATGATCGGAGTGCGGTCGGAGGTCCTAGAGGGGTCAAGATGGGCGAAAGAGTTTGGAAATGTGCTGTCTCAAATGTCATTTACTAAGGCTCTATCAATTCTGGATGAGATTGGATTGTCAATTTGGTGGTTGAACCATGAAAATTGAAAACCCGAGGTGCGAAGGTCATCAAGGTTACAATCGCGACAACAATTGTTAAAGTCAGAGATGAAGCTATTCTAACGAGGGTCGAATTTGGTTCTTTTTATGGGGTTACAGATAACATTAAAATCTCCCAAGACGATCCAAAGGAGGGGGGAAGACTCGAGACAATGGAGATCAGGTCTCTCCAGAGCAGAATTCACTCAGGAGGGTCGTTGAAACCATATGTAAAGGAGGTGTACAAGATCTTTTTCGAGGAGGTCCAAGTTATGAGGCAATGCATAATCTGAGCCGATGAAAAGATCGGGTTTACATGGAAAACCCTAGGGTTCCAAGCTATCCAGATGCGACCATAATGATGGCAATGGTGATTGGTGAGGTAATGCCACCAATGGAGCATATTGTTCATAATAAGGCTAACATTGTTAATATTGACTTTGGTTTCAAACATGCATATCATGTTAATGCTATTGGAAAAGACAAAATCCTGGACGTTCGTATGACGAACGGGATCATTAAGGCCGCGAACGTTCCAACAAGAAAGTTTAATTGAAATAAAAACAGAAGACATAAGGAAAGGATAAACAATCAAACATCAAGGGGCTGAACCCCATACATACTAACATTAACACTAATATGACCTTGTGCGATTCCAGGAGACGTGATATCGGCCGACGATTCCGCCCTGCTGCTCGGACCGATCTGGCCCGCGGTGGAGCTGTGGCTGGTCCTTACTTGGCTTTTCGTCCATCCTTTCCGGGTAGTCATGGGGATCAGGTTTTCGTAGCTTGGGGGGGGGGGGAGTCACTTCCAACCGATTCAGTGAATGCAGTGTCGGGTTGGTTGGACATTAGTTCTTTTCCAGGTCGTCGAGGAATTGTTTGTGATGTGTTGGGATTGGATGGGTGGGGGAAAGATGCTAATGCGTGGCCAAAGGAGGAGCAGCGAGTATACACAGTTAGCAAGCCTTAGAATTATACTTGGATAACATGTTCTTTTCCAAGGAAGCCAATAGTTATTGAGGACGGGAATGAGGCAGAGGCTTGCATAATATTGTAGATTCGGGTGTAGCTCAGGCGAGTGTGGTTCGCGGTTTAACTGTCAACATATAAGAGTGGTTCCCAGCGAGCTTCCAAGGATGCTGAGTCCCTTCTGAAACCATAGCTCATGTGGCATGCCATGGAACTTGACCCACACAGGGATGGCTTTGAGAGCCTCTTTCTGCAAGGTCTCCATGGGGGCCCATCTTTTGAGGAAGACCGGGTGGTTGATGAAGAACCAGGGGGCTCGTTCCAGAACGTCGGTAGTAGTATCCGCCGATGAGAACCTGAAAAAAGTAGTGCCCCGAACGGGTTGGTTTGCACTCTTGAAGCCCCATGGAGCCCCATATCTGGTTTGCTAAGAACTGCATGTGCAAGGTTGCTCTTCTTTTGGATAGGAAGTTGCCCGAAAAGCATTTATTCCAGTCTTCTGGTCCTCCAGTGAGTGCATCTTCCGGGAAGATTAGAATGCCGTCATCATAGAAGACATCGTATATTTTCTCTATGGCCATAAGCTTCTTTGGTTCTTGATCAGGAGCAGCGACGTTGGTCCAAGAGCGGAAGGCATAGGGTGGGGTGGGTTGGGTCACATTAGGAGGAAGGGCTGAGTCTTGAGAAATCAGGTTTTGGTTTGGGACTAAGGTAAGGGCTGGTTTGAGAACGAGAGGACGGAACGCCTTTGGATAACGCGAGATGGTGTATTCCTTACTATTTCGACTAGGGAAGGATTCAAGAAAATATTTTAGGGCTGGGATAGGGTTCATACGAGGGGCGGAGTTAGTGGTGGAAGTGTAACTTGAGGTGTGGATGACTGTGGATCCTAAGAGGGATATGAGAGGATTTGCTAACGATGTTTGTTGGAAAGAATAACTTTGAAGCGTTTGGACAATAGTAGAAAGTATGCTGGTTGGGGGTGGGCTTGTGGCATAGAGGATATGGTTTGAAGTGTTTATGTTAGGGTTACATAAGTAATTGATGGTCACAGAATTAAGGTTTTCGTTTTGGTGATAGGGGACAGGGTTTGCATGCATAGGGTCGAGGGTATTATGGGGAAAGAGAGGGATGGGAGCAGTTGTTTTTGGGTCGTTTTGCATAGGAATCAAGGGGGAGGGTAAGGCAGCTGCATGGCTCAGGGGGTTTGAGGTAACCGATGTCATGGTGGTAGTTGAGGGATCTGGTGAGACGCTGGTAAGGATCAAAGGAGTATCATTCTTTTTCAGCACATCCAGACCATGAATGGAAGCTGATCCGCTTCCATGCTGCAAGCCCCGTTTGGATGAGGAATCAGGAGTGACAACGGGGGGGGGGGGGGGGGGGGGGGGGGGTTAAGAGCGGCAGAGGAGGATCCATGGACGATTGTGATGGGTATGACTGGCGAGATGAGAGACATCATGGCTTGGATGAGGTGGTCGTTTTGGTTGAGGATGTACTGGAGCTGTTCCTCATGGGCCGAGGAGCGTTCCGATGGGTCGTCATTATCAGAAATGACATGCATGACAGGGGGATACAAGGAGAGGGGAGATATCTCCATATCCCATAGGTTTTCATCAGAGTGAGCGCTGACTGAGCTTTTTATAAAGGTAGGGGGAGGGAAAGAGTGGACCGAAATGGAGAGACCAAGCATGCAGGAGATGGAGGTGGCGAAGATGGCTGGTAGGGAGGATGGTGCAGTTTAGAGATACATAGAGGTGTTTGGGCTTCCAAGGCGAGAGCTGCCACAGGAGGAAGAGGAGGTGATTTTACGGTTTGGGGGTAAGTAAGATGAGTTGCGTTTGTTGGATCTTTGAGTTCGGGTTTCCACCATATTAATGGAGATGTTGAGAGAGTGAGGAAGAGCAGAGTCCAGGTGAAAAAAGAGATGGAGTGGAGGATACTAGATGGGTTGCTTGTTTGCGAGGCGTTTGAGTCGAGCATTTATGGAGGGAGAGGGATAGGATTTTGGGTATAGGGAGGATCAGGGAGGTGGAGGGTTGCCGTGTGAGCAAGGTAGGAGCATTAAATGAGTAGTTAATGAAGGGTGGAGCTTATTGGTCGAAGGAGAGAGAGTATGGGTGCTGCAATTGGAATAACAGAGGGAACCAATCAGATTGAAGAACAATCTGTTGCTCGATATGCGGGCGAGGTGAGGGGCAATAGAGAGAAGCAGTAACGATAACCACCAGGAGGGGTTTCCGTTAACGACATTAGCCACTCTAGGAAGCGGGTATCGATGCACGATAGGGGCTGGGTTTCGAAAAACAAAGAGAGTATTAATTGCTTGTGGCTTTCAGTAATCATGAGCAAGGCAGTATTTAGCTGAGGAAAGTATTAAATGCCATAAGAGGTAGGTGAAAGGGTGGGCGACCTCTTTTATGAGGAGGGAGCAGACTCCATTAAAGGAGATACAACATACTAAATTAATGGAGTTTGAGAAAATCAATGAGCAGGTACTACTCCGAAAAAGGTAAGAGGCGATGTTGATCTCCCCATTACAAGCAAACATTGTTTGTGATGAGGAGAGGAAGATGAAGGGAGGCTTGGTCAGGGTTACTCAGGTGGGGGATGATCGATGAGAGTAAGGAATATGGAGGGTTGCTAGAAAGAGTTTTCTCTCTCTAGAGAGTTTTTTATCTCTAGAAACTAGCCGTTTAGATTTATGTATGGTTTATTTGTTGTCTAATAATCTATCCTCTGGTGATTGGAAGATTCAGAGGTTGTTTTGGTGGTGTTATTTGTTGAGTGATTTATATGTATAGTAAATGGTAGTATGGTGGCCGGTGATGTATGTAGTTTGATTAATTATTCTACATGGTCTTATATGTTAAGTTTATTAACGAGTTCACGATTTTAACTTTGTAAGCTGAGTATGGTTTTCTGGGTGGCTTTATATGTTTGGCTTAATAACCAGTTTGCGTTTATGACTTCATAAGTCTATGCTCAGTATGGCTTCTTGTGTGGCATTATAGGTTTGTTTTATTAACCAGCTTGCGAGTTTAACTTTGCAAGTCTAGGCTCAGTATGGCCCCATTGGGTGGCCTTATAGGATTGGTTTATTAACTAGTTTGTAATTTTAACTTTGTTAGTCTAGGCTCAGTATGGTCCTTTGTGTCGCCTTATATGTTTGGTTATTTAACGAGTTCACTAATATTTTTTCATTATACCCGTAAATCGCGTGTGTGCTATTTCTTTTTGTCATGTCTTATCTATTGGTGTAGCAACTCGAAAACACTTAAATACAAGTATGATTTTAAGTGATAAGTTTTGAAATTACTTTGCATAGTAAGGTAAGGCTGAGTATAATTGGTGTTTTAGGCCACACAATGCGAAAAATCCTAGCGAAAAATTAACCATATGACTACCAACATGGCCAAGACCAATTTGGCGAGCTTGGCCAAGGCCAATGCTGTCAACTTAGTAAAGCTTGAATCGGGCCACATACAATCTTTCCTCGAGACATGGCCAAACTTCTCTCGACACAAGGCCAAAATTCTCTCGATACATGGCCAAACTTGCCTCTATAAAAACAATTAGTAAACCTCGAGTAAGTGTTTTGGCTATGTAACACTCTCTTATGTATTAAAGTGAGTTACAACAGAAACACATACCGGATGTTCACTAATAGTTCTTATAGAGCATTAAAGTGTTTATAAAGCACTAGCGTGTATTGTAGACTATTATAGATTGACAAGAAATAAAATATCATCTATGTGGGGCACGATCAAATCCATGCAAGAATCTAATACTCGAGCCTTGTATGATACATTTAATCAATAATGACCCCAACTTGGCCGAATGGCCAAACATAATCGAAACTAGCCTCATTACAAAGTTCTAGATGAACCATGGTCGAATACCATAACACGACCATAAGCTTGGACAGAAAGCCAAAGAAACATACCTACTATGCCACACATTATAGAAAAAGTAGCTAATCTAGCAAGCTTACCTCAAGACTTGACCAAGCTTGCCTCAAGACCTGACCACGATTTCCTCCACGTATGGCCTAATCTGCGTTAAAAATAAATCTATGTAACCTAACTAATGAATACACTAAGTTACCTAAGCATGTTATGTCACAAAAGTAGAAGGAACTTGGCTGGAAGGAAAAGCCAAAGCCAGAGCCAGAAAAGATCGGCCTCGGTGGCCATGAGCAAAGCGTCCAGCTTGGCCAGATTGGCCTTAAACAACCAATTGGTCGCTTAAGTCCTGCATTGGCCAATGCCTAAGGTGTCAGCATTAGACAACTTGGCTATTTGGCCAAGTCTGAAGCTGCAAACGTTGACCAGCTTGGGCGCTTAGCCACTTGGCCAAGACCAATTCAGCGATCTTGGCCAAGACCAATTCAGCGATCTTGGCCAAGGCCAATGCGGTCATCTTAGACAAGCTTGCTTCGCGATATGGCCAAGGTTTCCTCAAGATATTTCCAACCTTTCCAGGAGACATGGCCCACCTTGCCTCCAAACATGGCCAACAATGCCTCTACAAAACTTTTAATGGATCTTGAGTAAGTGTCTTTGCTCTATACTGCTCTCTAATGTTTTAAAGAGCAGTACATACTAGGGGTTCACTAACATTTTTAGAGACAAAAACACATACTGTAGGTTGACTAACACTTTTCAGACAACATTAAATTAATAATAACGCACTGGATTGTAATAGAGATCACTATATTATATTATAGAGTATTATAGACTGGCACGACATGAAATACCATCACAGTAGGCACGACCAAAGCCAAGTAAGAATATAATACTCGAGCTTATATGACTTATTCGATCAAGAATGAGCCCGACTTTACCTAATGGCCAAACGCAACCTAAGCTAGCCTCATGACCAAGTTCCAGATTAATCATGGTTGCACGCCATAACATGACCAAATCTTTGTCCCAAAGCCAAACATACATACCTATTATGCCACATATCATAACATGACTAGATAATCTAGCCAAGCTTACTTGAGATCTAGCCAAGCTTTCCTCAAGATGTGACCAAGGTTGCCTCCAACCCTAGTGAAGTTTTCCTCGAGATATGGACAAGCTTGCTTTGAGACGTGGCCTATCTTTCCTCAATACATGACCAAAATTGTCTCGATATAAGGCCAAGATTTCCTCGAGAGCTAGCCAAGCTTGTCTCAATACATGGGCAATATTTCCTCGAGGCTTGGCCAAGCTTGTCTTACTACATAACCGAGTTAGCCTCAAGCGTTGGCCTAACCTGCCTCAGATATAAATCTAAGTAAACTAGCTAAATAATAGACCAAGTTACCTAACCATGCTACGTCACACAAATAGAAAGAATTTGACCGGAAAGGCAAGATTTAGCCTTAAAATCTCGGCCTCGGTGGACACCTTAAACACTTTGCCAAGGAAAAATCCACTAGATTGGCCAAGACCAAAGCGGAAAGAATGGGGCTGAAATGACCAACATTGGTCAGCTTGGCCACTTGGCCAAGGCTGAAGCAACCAACTTAGCAAACTTTGCCAAGGCTAGTGCAGCCAAGTTAGCCAAGCTTGCCTCAGGATATGGCCAAGCTTTCCAAGAGACATGTGCAAGATTTCCTCAAGACATGGCCAACCTTGCTTCAGGACATGGCCAAGCATGCATCTAGATATTGACAAACTTATCTCGGCATTGATGAGTCCGAATTCAGCATGCTCCCCGGACAGGGCAAATCGGTCTAGTCTCTCCGAATACCGGACAGGTTACATGGACATGGATCGAATAGGTTATTTGGACCGGACAGATTTCTGTGAACACTGTGAACTTAAGGCTGTTCGAACTATGACAAAAGTACTAAAAAACCTAAACACTTCTTGACTAAGCTACTTGCTCTCCTACTTAGAGCTCATGGGTCTTTAAACATGACCCGGGTCCATTAAACATGAGCCGAAAGCCCATAAGGGCCCAAACATTATACTATAAATACCTAACCACCCGCATTAACTAGGGGTAATGAGAATTAACTGCTACCAAACTGCTTAATCATCTCTCTACTTTCTACTCTAACCGTTAAACACCCACACACCACCGTTAAACACCCATACACCACCTTAAAACTCCACTTGAAATTACTAGCCTACCCTCCGGCGGTTATTATCCACACCAAATTGGCGACCACAGTGGGAGCAGAGAGGTGCCTGAATCAAGCATTCAAAACCTGCCAAGAAATTCTGTCCGTATGAATCCGGACAATCCAGAGCTTCCACCAGCTTTGCTCGAAGTGGTGGAAGAGAACGATGAGTACACTGTCCAAGAGCGCGACAGGTTAAAGCTTGAGATAGAAGCTCTGAGGGCTGAAAAGGCCAAGATGGGCGTGAAAGAAAAATCCAAGGCATCGGTTGTTCATCACACCGACAACCCGAGGGAGCCTGAGGCTTCGAAAACTCGTGTGAGCACTAAAAAGACTCATGCTAGCTCTAAAAAGTCTCACCGGTCCAAGCCTGTGGAGAGCTCTGACTCGAGCTCAGAATCTTCGGGTAGCTCTTCGGACAGTGAGGGAAATGAAAAATCCTTGTCCTCTAGCAGCGATGAGGGTCGAACCAAGAAAAAGCAAAAGCAGGTTAAGAAATATTCAAGAAAAAGAGACCACCATGGAAGAATGAAAAGGCATATTGGAAAGGGGTCATCTCACCACCGGAGGTATACAGACAAGATGCTGATGGATCCTTTTGCTTTCCACGATGAACCAGGTATCTTTGCAACTCCCAATGAGGATACTGTGTTCAGTCGTGGAAGGAATTGGAGGCAGTCTCCACTGTCTTCTAAAATTCTGTCCGGAAACCTCCCCAAGAGGTTTGATAGCACTAAAATGGAGAAGTACGATGACAGTACTGATCCGGACAATCATCTGGAGCAATTCAAGAACTTCATGATGAACTTCGATGACGATGATAAACTACTGTGTAGGGCATTCTCCCAATCTTTTATGGGGAGTGCTCTGAAATGGTACAACAGCCTGCCTCTGGGTTGTATTAAAGATTTTGATACGTTTTGGGTGGCCTTTCGAAGGCAGTTTGTAGGGAGTAAGGAGCTGAAGGGCAATGGAGATACAATAATCCATTGTGCCCAGGAGCCAAATGAGTCCTTGAAAGAGTACATAAGTCGTTTTGCGAACACAAAGAATGGGTTGGCTGATTGCTTCGAACAGGTGGCAATAGCATCCCTAAGGCAAGGTTTGAACCCAGGCAATCTGGCTGATTCGGTGACCAGAAAGAAGGCTATGACCTGGGGAGGATTGCTAAATCAAGTTGGCAAAAAAATAAACGTTGATGAAACAAAGAAAACCAGGGTGCACAGACAGGTGAGGTCCACCCCAGGGCAAAAGCTCAGTCTCAACCAGCAGCTCCTGCTCAAAGTCAACAATCCAGAAACAAGAGAGGGCCATGGGTCCAACCGGAATGGTTCGCAGAGCTCAAAGAAAGTGTGGCCACCATTTTCGATAAGACAAAAGATGAGGTGCATTACCGGAGACCAGCAACCTTGCAGTCTCCCAGAGAGCATCGTAACAACTCCTTTTGCCAATATCACAATGATATTGGCCATACCACTGATGATTGCATAGCATTGAAGCAAGAGGTTCAAAACCTGATTGAAAGGGGAAAGTTGGGAGCTTACGTTAAAAGAAGAGGAGGCAACAGGCCTGACAACACTCACCGGGTTGGTCCAAGTAATGCTTCCCCGGAGGGGGCCATGGTTATAGTTGAAAGGTTTGATGTGGAATATGAATACTTGGATCCTGATCCAACTCGAAACAGGGTGGGTGCTATAGAGGAATGTTCTAGGTCGGTCTCCGGGCTCATTAAATTCTTCGAGTCACTTACAATTTTCGGAGGGGACACTATGACAGCTCCTACTGCTTCTTCAAGAAAGAGGCATGTTCATAATTTAGCCTCCCAGCTAGAAGGAGGCATGACATCTTATCAGTCACCGAACTCATTCCCCTTCATTGTCTTTGATGAGGATGATTTGAGAGACATTGCTGGCCCTCATGAGGATGCTGTTGTCATAGGAGCCTCTATTGGGGCAAAAATAAGGTGAATTTTGGTGGATACTGGAAGCTCAGCCAATATCCTTTTCCTAACCACTTACAAGAAAATGAGAAATCCAGTTGTGATTCAAAAGTCGGACAGGTCAATCGTGGGCTTCACAGGCAGCTCAGCCGATGTGATCGGAGAATTCGAAGAAGAGGTGTTATTGGGCAGGGGCCCTTTCAAGAAAATGGTTAGAATACTCTTTATTGTGGTGGATTGTCCCACTTGCTATAATGCTATTCTAGGGAGGTCTTGGTTCTCTAGGATGCATGCAGTGGCTTCAACAGTCCACCAGTGCTTAAAGTATGTTGTTCAGGGACAGGTTGGGGTTGTCCGGAGAAGCCAAAAGATTGCAAGAGAATGCTATGCCACTGCCCTGGCTCCTCGAACACTGGGGGCAGTCCGAATAAATGATCAATAGCAGTTTGAGGGCCTTTCTGGGGGTGAGGGTGAAATTGATGACCCCAGAGAGACCCCTGGAGTGTTGATTCTAATTGAAGAGGTTGAAAAGCACTGTTTGGAAGAAGGCAAGAGTGTCAAGATAGGGTCCAAGATGCCACCTATGTTGAAAGAAGAGATGTTGAAATTTTTGAAAGACCATCAGCATGTTTTTGCTTGGTGCAATGCTGATGTTACTGGAGTTCCATCAGAAGTGATATCCCATCACCTATCTGTCCGGAGAGATGTAGCACCAGTGGTTCAAAAAAGAAGATCTTTCTCAAAAGAAAAGGCTGATGTCATAGTACAAGAGGTTGACAGACTCACTAAGATGGGGCACATTAAAGAATCTCAATACCCTTTGTGGACTGCCAATCCTGTCCTGGTAAAAAAGAAAAACGGCAAGTGGCGCATGTGCATTGACTTCACAGACCTCAATAGAGCTTGCCCAAAAGATTTGTATCTGGTCCCCCGGATAGATCAGTTGTCAGACTCTACTTCTGGGAACAAGCTGCTTTCCTTTATGGATGCCTTCTCCGGGTACAATCAGATTCAAGTAGATCCAAAAGATCAAGAGTATACCACATTTGTCACTGACAGGGGTCTCCATTGCTACAAGGTGATGCCATTTGGTTTGAAAAATGCTGGGGCTACTTATCAGAGGCTACTCAACAAGGCATTTGCTGATCAAATTGGAAGAAATATGGAGGTTTACATTGACGATATGATGGTGAAGAGTGTGGATGAGCAGTTACACTTTCCCGATCTCCAATAAACTTTTGCCAACTTAGTAAAAGTAAATTTAAAGTTAAACCCTGAGAAATGTGTCTTCGGAGTGCAGTCCGGGAAGTTTTTAGGCTATATCATAAGTGAGCATGGAATACAGCCCGATCCGGACCAGCTGAATGCTCTTTTCCAGATGGAACCTCCTCGAAATGTCAAAGAAGTACAACGGTTAACGGGGAGATTAGCAGCTTTAAACAGATTTATCTCCAGGTCTTCGGACAGGTGTGCTCCTTTCTTCCAAACCTTGAAGGGTGCAAAGGGTTTCGAGTGGACCCCACAGTGTGATGAAGCTTTCAATGAAATCAAGAAACACCTGTCCTCCCCCAAAACTTTGTTCAAACCAGTTGATGGGGAGACTCTCTTCGTATATTTGGCAGTTTCAAGTTGTGCCATCAGTGCTGTGCTGGTAAGAGAGGTCGATAGGTATCCCCACCCAGTGTACTACATCAGTAAGAGCTTGATAGATGCTGAGAGACGTTACTTGAAACTTGAAAAATTGGCATTAGCTCTGGTAATAGCTGCAAGAAAGATGAGGCCTTATTTCCAGGCTCATCCTATTGTTGTCCGAACCTCTTTTCCCTTAAAAAATGTCCTTCAAAAAGCAGACATTTCAAGCAGAATGACTAAGTGGTCAGTAGAATTGGGGGACTGCGACATAGACTTTGCTCCCCGGACAGCAGTAAAAGCCCAAGCTGTGGCTGATTTCTTGGTTGAGTTCCACTCCGATAGGGATTCAGAGCAAGCTACTGATACAAAAGACAAGAAAGTCTGAATCGTCCGAACAGATGGTGGATCTAGCACTATGGGATGTGGTGCAGGAATATGTTTAACTTCCCCTTATGGAGATAGTATGTACCAGGCTATTTGTTTTACTTTCAGGGCATCTAATAACGAGTCCGAATACGAAGCAGCTATAGCTGGGTTAAAGTTAGCCTACATCTGTGGGGCTAAGAGGGTCAAACTGCTAAGTGACTCCCAATTTCTTATCCACCATGCCTTAGGCCAATCTGAGGCTAGAAAGGAGCAACTTGTGAAATATTTACTCCTCCTCAAGAATGAAGCACTAAAATTTAAAGCTGTTGTCTACGAATACATTCCCCGGGCAGAAAATGAGCTAGCAGACTCATTAGCAACAATAGCATATACAGAGTCTTACCCATGGATCCATGTGCTTGAAAGCCCTTCTATTCAACTTAGTAAGGGTGAAGAAGAGGAAGTTTTTGAAATACAGGTGAAGCAGCCTCAGGATTGGAGGTCTCCTCTCATGCAATATCTGTCCGATGGTATTGTGCCTTCAGATAAATCACAAGCCAGAACATTGAAACACAAGGCTTGTGGTTTCATTATGTTGAGAGAAGTGTTGTACAAAAAATCCTATAGTAAACCTCTCCTACGTTGTTTAGGGGATGATGAGTCACAAGTGGTCCTCTCCGAATTACATGATGGTGAGGGATCAGCCCATTGTGGGTTTAGAGCTTTAACAAGAAGAGTATTACTCTCCGGATATTATTGGCCATCGATTATGAAAGATGCTAAGGAATTGGTGAAGAGGTGTGACCCATGACAGAGGTACAGCAATGAAATTCATGTACCAGCCATTCCTTTGGAGTCAATTTCTGAGCCCATCCCTTTTGCTCGATGGGGGTTGGACTTAGTAGGGCCTCTCCCTGTGGCGTCCGGAGGGCGTAGAACTATAATTGTGGCCATTGACTACTTTTCAAAGTGGATAGAAGCAGCTCCCCTGGCAGGGACAACATCAAAAGCTGTCATAAAATTCATTCTGTCCAACATATGTTGTAGATTTGGTGTCCCACAGAAAATAACAACAGACAATGGGCCACAGTTCGACAATAGAGAAATGGAAAGCTTCTGTGCCTCAAGGGGTATACAGCATTGTTTTTCTTCACCTTTCCACCCACAAGCTAATGGGCAAGTTGAAGTGGCTAATAGGACTATACTGTCCGGTTTAAGGAAGAATCTGGAAGGGGCTGCTGGGAAGTGGCCTAGTTATTTACAAGAAGTCTTGTGGGCCTACCGGACAACACCTGGGGCTGCAACACAAGAATCACCCTTCGTCTTGGTCTATGGAATGGATGCAGTAGCCCCCATAGAGAAGACACTCCCTTCCTTTCGTGTTCACAACTTCTCCGGACACGCTAATGAGATGGCCATCAGAAATCAACTTGATTTAATAGAAGAAAGACGGGTTAAAGCTCGCCTTAGAGTGGTACACTATCAGGGCTTGATGAGAAGCAGGTTTGCTTCTAAAGTTAAAAGAAGAGATTTCCAACCAGGGGACAAAGTATTAAGGAAGGTCTTCTTACACACTAAAGAAAAGCTCTTCGGAAAGCTGGCCCCTACCTGGGAGGGTCCGTATATTGTGGTTGAAAGAATCAAGCCTGGAACTTATTGGTTGGAAGACAAAGATGGCAGGGTTTTAACTCACCCTTGGAATATTGAGCATCTTCGGATGTACTTGGAATAACACTTGTGTAAATATTTACTTGTTTGAACTTCCATGTAAATATTTGGGGGGCATACTCTTTCCTCCCTGGTGGCACGGGGAGGTTTTAATGAGGTGTCCGGATGGTTGAATAAAATTCGATGCCTTCTTCAAAATTTTCTAAGTATTTTCAAAGTTCTATCTTTTGTTATACTACCCGGACTGAAAGATCTAAGGGCTATTTAAACTCTAGCCGGAGAATTTAAACACTCTCACAACGCAATAACTAAAAGCTACTTAAACTCTAGCTATCTAAACTAAAACAAACAATGAAAGAAGATAATGGTTGTGCAAAACAGAAATATTCATTAAACAACTTAAAATTGCCTTGGCCTTCCAAGGACTTTCGAGTGAGTCAGGATACAACACAAAAAACCTGTCCGAACAAATACCGGACACCACAACAAAAAGAGTGCCTTGGCCTTCCAAGGACTTTAGTTTGAATAAAATATAAACCAAGTAAATCATAAATTAAGGTTGAGCCTTTGAAGATGTCTCCCCTTCCTCTGTTTTCTTACCCTTAGAGTCGCTCCCCCCTTCGACTACTTTCTTGCCCTTGGGATCATTCTCCTCTTCGCCAGGGCTCTCTCCGGTCCTCTCTTCATCATCAGATGAAGACTCACTGGGAATTCCATCCTCATCAACCATTGTATAATATGGAAGGTCATCGTCATCCACATAGAGCCATAAGTCCCCTAGGGTCCTCTTCGGAAATTTTTCATGAAAAAGGAGAACCATATCAGACTTTACCCTTTGAATCATTAGCTCTTCGCTTTTAATCATTTCCCTGGCATAGGCGTTAATCTTGGCATTGATTGTGGCCTCTTGGTCCTTTAACAGAGCATTTTTCTCCTCAGCAGCCTGGGTCACTGCATTTTCTAGAGCAATCTTGTCAGTAGTCAAGTTGGTGATGATCTTCTCCTTTGCAGTAGTCTCTCCCCTTGAGGTTGTAAGGTCCTTCTCCATACCGGACAGCTTCTCCTGAAGATCTTTTATGGTTTCTTCTAGGGTGGCAACTTTTGTGTTGCTTTCATCTTGCTTCCTCTTCAGCTCCTCATTTGCTTCCTTTAGCAAGTCAGCATTGGTGGTGGCAGTGCGGAGGTCTTCGGACAGCTTTTCCTTCTCAGACTTGAGGTCTTTGATGGTGTCTGCCTGACTCCGGACTTGCCTCTCCAATGTGAGAACTGGCTGCACATTACTAAGCAAGGAATGGGCTATAGTGTCCTTTTCACTAGAAACCATGAAAGTCTTACCATTGAAATTGACCGTATTGGAGCTGCTTGGAGGAACGTAGGGCCCTACAAATTCGTCTCTCGGGAGGCCAAGGAAATACTCACCAAGTCCAGCTAGACCAGTGATGTCCACTCCATCGAGGTTGAGATCTCCCCCCTCTACCTCATCGGTATGAAAATCCCTTGGGATCTCTTCGGCCAATGTTGGGTCAGAGGGGTCAGTGGGGAAGGAAGGCTCCGGATCCCGGAGAGCGAGCTCATCTCCTTGGGAAGTCTTTTTCTTCTTGGCTTCCCGGTCAGTGCCTTCTCCTACTTGCTTGCGAGTCCTCTTGGGAGCCCTTGGAGGTTTTGGGAGGTCTACTTCATGCCTTTCGGTCTCTTGCTCTACCACTTGCAAGAGGGCTGCATCGATTTGAACCTGGGCCGGCCCCTCCGGGTCTGCTGGGGCATCCTTCTCAGCATCACTCGCTACCTTTTTGCCTCTCTTCTTGCCCTTCATTTTACTTGGGGCTTTAGCCCGGGCAGGCAGGTAGAGTGTCCCATCTAACTCATGGGACCTTCTCAGCACAACGTCTTCTGGAGGCTGGGTGGTGAGCTCCTCCCAAGTTAGGTCTCTCCGACCTGTGGTGTTCCACAGGTGAGACCTTGCTAGATTTCCAACGGTGAAGGCTTTGTGGAATCGATTCTCCCAGTTCTCTGCGGCCCAAGCATTGATTTTGCCACAGGTAGTCTGTCCGGCCTTTAGATAATCCCCGAACTTCTTTGGCAGCTCTGTTAGAACAAAAGAGAAACTGGTTAATTTAAACTAACTTTAAAAAAAAAAGGAGAGAAACGGACAGAGATTTAAAGTAAGGAACTTACGGTCACTCCTCCACCTACTCCTGAGGAGGCTTGGGTTCTCTCCGACCTTGATCTTTTTGCCATTTTCCCAAGCGCCACTGACGAACAGAAATTGGCTCCTCCATTTGCTCTCTGACTCCAAGAGATCATCAACATCCTTGAGATCGTTCCCCATATTGAAGTGATAAAAGGGGAATTGGTGATGCTTGCAAAGGTTGGCCACCGTTGCGAACTCTTCCATAGGGAGAGGGATCCCGGACAGCCTGGATGCCATGATACATGACATCAAAGTAAACCAGCCATTAGGGCTCAGCTGGCTCGGGCAGAGCTTCACCAGGTGGAAGTATCGAACGATCTCCGGGTCCAATGGGAACCTGAGTCCCCAGTTAAATAGCTCTGTAAAGAAGACTATTTCGTTCCTCTTGCAATCCATAGGGGTCTCCGGATCGATGGGGATCCTTATCTTCACATTTTCCGGGATCCCCCATTTTGTGCGCATTCGCCCCAGGTCAAGAGTATGGATGAATGCATACTTGGTATTTTGTAAGGCTAAGAGATATTTGAGCTCAACTCTGTGGAAACATGGCCCCACCTTCTCTTCAAGACACTCCGGCAGCTCCGGATGCCTCAAGTACAGATTTTCCTTGCCTTTTTTGGCAATAGCAGCATTTTCAGTCTGACTGGAAGACTCAGACTCGAAAGGGACCTCTTCAGCAGAGTCCTCCATCCTCTCCTCCATAATTGTTGGGGGAATGTCTGTTGTAGAGGTCCGGGGAGGGTTAAAGCTTGGCTCAGCCTGGCTTCTAGACTGCTGACCTTCTATGTTTTTATGACTTCTCACCTCAGGTTGGGGCTCGGAGGCAGAAGTCTCTCTTGGAGGTACCGGGCTGCTGGCCTCCGGACCAGATAGCCTCTCCAGGGGAGCTCTAATGGGCACTCCAGACCCAGAGCCACTGTTTTTCGCCCCCGATTTGGAGGGAGTATTCTTGGAGGCTAGTCCCTTAACTAGCCGGCTTGGCATCTTAATAACTAGTTTCTCCGGAGAGTGATCAGAGTCAGATCCCATAGCTATAAAAGGAGAAGGTTTCCTAACGCTTGTAGCAGTAACTCCTGGCTCAACAGCAGGTATTGACTCCTGGACCTAGGAATCAGAGACTATGGGCGAGAGGGTAGATTGAAAGAGTTTTTTGGGCTTAGTACCTTTGGAGGAGGACGAGCCTCGATCTGACTCTGTAACAGAAGCAACTGGTCTCTCAACAGGTGATGATGGTAGCCCTGCTGCTATTCGTCTTTCCTTCTCGACCTTTTGCGCTTTCTCCAACTCCGAAAGGTTGAGCCAACCACCTTTGATCAATGTTGTTCTTGCTGTAAACATAAACTGCCAAGGAAACTTTTTGCTTTAGAGAGAGAAAGCTCTGAGTAAATTTGCAGAGTAAATGTGAAAGAGATGGTAAAACAGTGGAAAATGAGTTTGAATTTATAGTGAAACTGAGAAAAGGAGTTGATTCCTAGGAGAATTCAAAAAGTTTGGCAATGATTAAAAGACAGCGCTGATGTCACTACTTGTAATTTAAGAGGTTACTTGTTAAAGAAGATGGTGCGAAATTCAAGGTGAAAAAACGGCTGGAGTGTCCAATCAGAAGGCGACACGTGTCCCACTAACTCTGGCAAAAACCGTTCTGAATTCGTAAAGTTTAACCTGTCCGGGTATACCCATAGATCTGTCCGGATTGAAAACCACTTCAGACATCAGACTGTTTTTCAGTTCTTTGACAAGAATACTTGCTCAAACACCTAAAAAAGGGGCTCCTGATGAGTCCGAATTCAGCATGCTCCCTGGACAGGGCAAATCGGTCTAGTCTCTCCGAATACCGGACAGGTTACATGGACATAGATCGAACAGGTTATTTGGACCGGACAGATTTCTGTGAACACTGTGAACTTAAGGCTGTTCGAACTATGACAAAAGTACTAAAAAACCTAAACACTTCTTGACTAAGCTACTTGCTCTCCTACTTAGAGCTCATGGGTCTTTAAACATGACCCGGGTCCATTAAACATGACCCAAAAGCCCATAAGGGCCCAAACATTATACTATAAATACCTAACCACCCGCATTAACTAGGGGTAATGAGAATTAACTGCTACCAAACTGCTTAATCATCTCTCTACTTTCTACTCTAACCGTTAAACACCCACACACCACCGTTAAACACCCATACACCACCTTAAAACTCCACTTGAAATTACTAGCCTACCCTCAGGCGGTTATTATCCACACCAGGCATGAACTATTATTTAGTTGGGGCACGACCAAAGCCATGTAAGGATCTAATATTCAAGGGTTGTATGATTCATTTAATAGAGAATGATCCCAACTTGGCCGAATGGTCAAACGTAACCCAAGCTAGGCTCATGACCAAGTTCTAGATTAATCATGGTCGAGCACCATAGCCAATACGACAAGCACAATCAAACTTACCTTGGGATATGGCTAAGGGTGCCTCAAGACATGCCCAAGCTTTCCTCGGCACATGGACAAGCTTCGATCTATAGAGTTTTTAATGAACCTCGAGTAAGGGTTGTTTCTTTATAATTATCTCTAATATATTAAAGAGAATTAAGGAGAAAAAACAGATATTGGAGGTTTAATAACCATCTTTAGAGAGCATTAAAATGTTTATAGAGCATTATCATGTCTTAGAAAGTATTACAGTGTATTGTGAAAATACACTAACACGATATGAAATATCATCTAATTGTGGCACGACCAAATCCAAGTAAGGATATAATACTCGACCTTGTATGATTCATTTAATCATTAATGAACAAAACTTGGCCTAATGGCCAAAAGCAACCCAAGCTAGCCTCATAAACAAGTTTCAAATTAACATTGGTCGGGCGCAATAGCACGACTAGAAGCTTAGTCACAAAGCCAAATAAATATACCCACTAGATCACAAATTGTAGCATGACTAGCTAACCTAGACACACTTGTCTTAAGACCTTTGATAAGGATAAGTTCCTAATAAAATACCTAAATAGTCTCGATAAAAAGAGAGAGAAAAGATAGGAAAAATATAATAATAATATTGTGTATAAAATCTGATGCCTTTACATTTCGAGCTCCTCATACTTATAAGAGTTATATAGGACGTTTCGTCTCTCCTTATTTATTGCTATCACTTATAGAATTTAAATAACAAATATAGCATCAAAACTAATGATGTAATATCCGAATAATAAAACTTAAGGACAATATAATGGTTGAATGTAATATATGAATAGTGAAATATTCTTTATTTTTTCAATTGTTGTAGTTCTATTTTCATTTATATTTTATGATGAGGCATCGTTGATCATGACGAAGAAACTATGCCAGCTATGTCGGTTAGACTATGAAAAATTCATAAGGCTTGGTTATATTGATTTTCCTTTCTTAAAGGTTATCATAGATGTCTCCAACTTGGTTTGTACTTAATTGTTTCTGCCTCGTTAAAAACCTTTACCGGCCAAAACCTCCCTTGATGATAAAAAGCTCTATTTTTCCAAAGGAAAAGAGGGCAGCTAACATATTGCAGGCTGCTAGGATGTTACCTGCTTCTTTAGCATGCTTTAATTTTTTATTGGATATGGATGAGTAACCTTTCTAGTCTTTGTTGAAGGATGAAGTGAAGATTATATGTAGTTTTACTTGCTTTGTGTGAGTATGTTACGTTGTAAATATTGTGAACCTTGTGTTGGAGAATTAACCGAATGTCGTAGGTGATTTTGTATAGATGGTAAGCATGTAGGCAACACAGTAGTGTTTGTATGAGAATGTGCTTGGTAGCGTTCGATGTAATGAATAGTTATAATTTATACGAGTGGAGATCTATGTGTTTGTTCAATATTTGGTGATTTAGTGTGTCCTTACAAAATCGGGCCTAATATGGCCCATTACATAGCCTTGAAAGGGTATATGCCTCGTCTTGTTCGTTGAAGAGACCGATTCAAATTTTTTTATGGCCTAATAGGCTTGGTCTATTTTGCATATTAATACCGATACAAGGTATTGGGCACAACATGACCCCTTACGTAGCTTCAGTGAGCGTGACCAATTAGCTGATTTATATTATTAGACTAAATTGGTCTAGACATAGTATGGCCCTTTGCGTAGCCCGTAAGCGTGGTCAATGACCCGTCCGCACTTCTGTAAGGTGGCACATGCGAAAATGGTAGAAGACCAAGCCGAGAAGATAATTGACCTAACTGTGGATAACTCTAATAAGAAGGTGTCCATCAGGAAGACAAAGGAAGAGAAAGATCAACAGAGGGCGGAGTTGCTTAAGAAAACTGAGCGAGACTTGGAAGATAAGGAGAGGCAAGCTATGAAGGTTGCATGATAATGATACATAATAAACAACATGAAATTATTCTACAATTGGTGGCACTGAACCCCGAGATGGCACTGGGTCATTTTAGAAGTTTGCATCCTTATAAGAGCGGATGAACTTAGAGGATACATATCCTATTGTCCAGAAGCCGAAGGAAGTTGTCCCCAAGTTTGTGCACAGGTAGAAAAAGGCAGTATCGACCGAGATGTATATTGAGGCTATTGCTGCCACTGGCTTAGTGAAAATAGGGGACATTTCAATAATGCCGATGCTAATATATGTTTTGTAGCTTGAACAACAGATCTTTTTGTTTTCAATTTGATGTATACTGGTGATCCTGTTTTTGTATGTAGGAACAATATGTGTGTTAGTTTTTTTGTGAATGAATGTTCTTATCAACGATTGAAGTAAAGAATAGTTGTTTGTTATTTCAATGTAAATCAATGTGTTTGTTAAATATTGGGTGACTTAAGCATGTCCTTACAAAATAGGTGCAATATGTCCCTATGTGTAGTCTTGAGAAGGGTGTACCCTTCGGCTTATTCATAGGAGAGACTGATTCAGCCTTTTACGTGACCTCATAGGCTTGGTATATTACTAATTCGCATATTAATACCGATACAAGGTATTAAGCATTTTACAGACCCTTACGTAGCCTCAGTGGGCATGGCCAATTCGCCCGTTCATATTGTTATACTCAATTGGTTCTGGTACAGTATGACCCCTTGCGCAGCCTGTAGGCCTTGTCAGTGACCCATTTACACGTTTTGTAAGAAGGGAAAGAAGTATGAAACAAACACATCAATTGGTGAAAGAAATAAAATATCATTTATAAGAAATGAAGTCCGATACCTTTTAAAAACCTCCTCTACACCATTAGAAGGGAAAATAAATGCATCAGTTAATTACATAGCTTGATGATACAAATTTAAATGACTTATATTCCAAGGATGTTTAAGGATGTAACCGTCTTTGTCAACGAGGTAGTAGTCCAAATGGTGTCCCTTGAAGATAATTGTGTAGGGCCCCTCTCTATTGGGGCGTAATTTTTTGGTAGCTTTATCACCTAATCGTTAAAATGTTTTATTCGTAACAAGGTCCCCAATTTGGAAGATACATGGATGTAATCGTGAATTAAAACGTCCACACATTAAAATTTAATAATAATATGTGCGCACTCATGCTTGATTGCAACAGTCCTCGATAATTTCGATGCTGAAGGCTCGGTCAATTGGATTGGGGGCCTCCGAATATTTGGAAAATCTATGGATTGAGATGATAACTTCCACGACTACCACCACCTCTATACCATAGACGAGCGCAATTAGAAATTTGCCAGTTGCTGTGCGCATAGTGGTACGGTAAGTCCATAATACCTTGGATAGTTTATCAGACCACTTTCCTTTGGTGCCCTCCAGCTTCTTCTTGATGTTGTATAACATCGTTCAATTTTCCACATCGACCTGTTCATTCGCATGCGTGTAGTAGGGGGTGGATAAATGTTTCTCGATGCCATAGAGCGTACAGAACATTTTCATGACAGAATTTTAGAATTGATGGCCTTTGTTCATCATCAACACATTGGGAATACCAAACCGCGGGAGTATATGGTGATGCATAAAGTTGTAAATATCGTAGGCTCGTGTAGCTTTGGCTATGAGCCACTAGTTAAAGTAGTATACACCACTATTAAAAACTAGGGCTTCTTGGTACCCATTGGTAGTGGTCCGACCAGATGGATGTGTGATTTATCAAAAGGGCATGATATTAGATTAGAATATATCGGCTCGCTGGGTAGATATACAGTGTTAGCCAACTGTTGGCAGGGCTGGCATTGCTGTACTATGCATTGGACATCCGCTGCCAGCTCGGTCCAATAATAGCCCGCTAGGAAAAGTCGTCGGATGAAGGTTTGGTTGCCATAATATGCTCTTGCATCGCCCCAATGTAATTCATATAAAATTGTTGTAGCTTCTTCTTGACTTATACAACATATTAGTGGTCGTGCTGCATATTTTTAGTGGAGAATGTTATTTAATATGCAATAATTAACGGTGCATAGTGGCGAGGAGAGTGCCTTCACCAAGGTAAAATATCTAAGGCTACCTCTAGTTAATTGCAAACTCGTTCGTACATATTCTTTCGGTGAGGATAAAAGTTTCAATAGTTGTGTGTTTTTCTAGTATCACCATCAGATTCCCTACTGAGGCTGCTGCTTTAGCCAAGGCATCGACTACAAATTTATCGAGGTGGGGGAACTATTCGTAAATGACTTTCTGGAATTTAGACTCATATTCTTTCACGGAAGTCAAGTAAATGAAAATTCCTTCTTTTTTGGTGTCGTAGGTTCCCTTAGCTTGGTTAATGACCAACTGCAAATCAGACCAGACTCGAAGAACTGTAGCTCAACATATGTGAGCTAACTTCATATCGCCGATGACCGCCTCATACTCTACCGTAATGTTTATTATCAACTCCACCACTTTCAGTACTTGATGCTCCATTTATTTTAAGAACCCACTCTAGGTCAGAGTTACCAAGCGAGGGATCAGTCAGGCTAAGTTGACTTCAAATTATAAAGAATTCTCTGATGATATCGACGATGGTTTGTTCTTTAATGGCGGTACGCGACTCAAATTTGATAATAGCTCGATGAACCATTTCGTTGGGCAGCCAAAGATATCAGGTTTATGCAATAGATTCCTCAGGTGAAAAGAAGTGTGTACGGTAATGGTGTGGCCCTGAAAGTGGGGGTACATTTTGAGAGCAACCATGACAAGTCGCAATGCGAGCTTCTCCAAATTGAGGTACCTAATTTCTCTTTCTATCACATTATTGCTCGTATAATATATTGGTCGTTGGATGCCATCTGGTTCATGAACGAGCACATAATTAACTGAAAAAGAAGAAACTAATAGATAGAGGAATAAAGGTTCATGTGTCGTAGGAGAGCAGATGATTTCTGGCAACCTCAGATAATTTTTAAGCGCTATGAAAGACCCGTTATAATCCTCATTCCATGAAACTTATTTGCACCCCGTATTACCTCGAATAAAGGGTGGCTCGTATCCAATGCCCTTGAAATGAACAAGATAGCACTACAAAGCACCCCGTTAGGCATTGAACATTTTTAATATTCCTTAGGGTCTCCATCTAGATCATGCCCTTAGGTGAACAATGTCTGCTTCAATCCACTTTTTATTGATGATATATCCTAATAATTCGCCGCTAAGAACCCCGAAGGATCATTTAATCAGATTTAGTTTGAGATTAAACTTACGTAACACAGTAAAATTATTACTTAGTTATTCCAATTGCTGCTCGATTGTGTTGGTTTTGACGACCATATCATCGATGTAGGCTTCCATGTGGTGTCTTAGTTTATCTTTAAAGATGTGAATGGAAAGGCGTTGATATGTAGACCGTGCATTATTTAAACCAAAAGATATGATAGTATAACAATATAGCCCCCACTCAGTCTGAATTTTGTATGTTTCTCATCGTTTGGGTGCAAACAGGTCTGATTATAGGATGAGTATACATCTATGAAAGATAAATACTTACAACACGAAGCTGAGTCCACCAACTAATCGATATGAGGTAATAGGAAGGCATCTTTTGGGCATGCTTAATTCAGGTAGGTGAAGTCGACGCACATGCGCCACTGTCCTCCTTTCTTCTTGATCAACATGGGTTTCGCTACCCATAACGGATACCAGGCGTGGCGTGTGTGCCCAAACCGAAATAACTTATCTACTTAATTATTTATAGCTTCTGTCTTTTTTATTCGGATTGATCCAGATTCTTGTCTGACAGCTTAGCGTATTTATGTATTGCTAACTCATGAAAAATTACCAAGTGGTCTACCCTCGACACATCACTAGCATTCCATGCAAAAATATCCAAGGTTTTATGTAATAAAATTATCAAAGGAGTTCTACAAACACAATCTAAATTGTTACTTATTCATAATATTGGGCCCTCAACCATAAGCTTATCATTTGCGTCTCCAAGAGTGTCACATGGTCTCTCCATTTCCCGTGGATCATCCATTGAGTCAAGCGAGGGGATATGCTGTTTGATTCGTCCTAGTCCCCTCACTAGTTAGTTTTTATCACAACGGTTTGGTATGATCGATGACCATTGCATAATAAGATATGGCGGTTTGCTAGCTCCACCTTATGATACCGACCGAGTTCCTGACTGAATACATAATGCATTTCCTGAAGGTGCATGGAGTTGTTTCCATCTAATGCAACCATGGTCGGCCAATAATGGCGTGGTACGATCTTGGGGCGTCAAAAATTATAAACAATGTCTTATTTTCCTTCTTAGTAGCCCGTGGTCAACTTTAACAATGAGCTCGACCTCGCCAACACACAACGATGACTTTCACTCATATCTCACTAAAATGAACTGTGTAGATCTGTACAGCGGGACCTTTGACATTTTATCATAACTTTCTTTGAAGATTATACTGGTCGAGCTGCCCCCATCGATCGACAACCTGGTTACCATAACTCCTCCAATGTCTTGGTTTATAGTCAAAGCATCATTGTGGGGGGGGGGGGGGGGAGGGACAATCTCTCTCAAATTATCATCATTGAAAGTACATAGACCTTCTTCTTGAACAGTTCTTTTCCCAAACTCACTTCTCCCTCGAATTCCCTAGTCACACGAGCTGTTACGTCCGTAAATCCTATAATTGTTCATTTGGATTGATAAATTCGAGGTGGATTTATCATTCTATCATAAGTTGTTTTAAAAATAATATTAGTAGAAATACAAATGTCAATACGTCCACGTTGAATTTTGATGCCAACTACCTCTGCACCGATAACCATTGTGTCTTCAAGCGGTCCTGCTGTTCCCCGCAGGTCATCTTCATCGAATAGGATGAAAAGGAATGGCCTTTTTTCTATACAAATGTGTGAACATTTTCCCTTCAATTTGAGTTGTCAAATTGATAACATGCCTCTTTCTCAAACTATCAGATTTTCCAGTTATTGAATCGCCTCAAAAAATGGCTAACGACTCAATTTGTTTGCATAAATCTCGCACACGCGCCTTTTCTATTGGCTCTTCAACTGCCATCAAAATCAACCTGTTTGTATCCTTCTCCACATATTCCGAAGAAGCATCAAATTCTTCAGCTTTCGAATCTAAAATCATCAAATTCTCAGCTGGCGCAGCTGGATTAGCCTTCGAAGTTGACGTTGCATTTTTCAAACCGCTCCCTTGTGACTTCATATAAGTCAAGAGCTTCCCATTTTCGATCAAGATGTGAACCTCCTTTTTCAACACAATGCAATCATTGGTATCATGTCCGATGTTTTCATGATACCTGCAGTATTTATGAGTTCGGTCTTCCCTTAGCCTCCTTATAAGAACTGATTGCCTAAAATTTACGAGCTGTTTTTCTTATACAAGATTACAACCACATTCTGTGTCAAATCATCATAATATTCCGGCCTAACCCATTAATTTGGCCTTGTCCTATTATAGTTATACGATGGAACATGATTTGAGAATCCACTAGTTCGAGGTGGCAAGTTGTTGTTCTTCTGACGTGTCTGTTGATTACCATTCGAGGGTTGCCCTTGGTTATTGGCCACCTGACTCAAATTCTTTGGAGTACTAACTAGTCCTCCTCCAACCCTGGTTGACTCCTCAACCTTAATCTGATCCTCTACTTGAGCCATCAATGCTGCAAAAGTTAGAGCTCTCCTCTTTGTAGTTTCATTGGCCAGATCCCCTGGTAATAGACCTTGTCGAAAAGCTGCAATCGCCATATTTTCTTCGCAATTGTCCAAACTTGCTTTAGTCAAAACGAACCTCTTCGTATAATCCTTCAATTTCTCTCCACCTGCCTGCTTACACTACATAATTGTATTCCCATTCACTCTCATTTATTTACTCCCCACAAACTGCCTTAAAAAAGTAGTGTAAAAATCCCTGAAATTTGAGATGAAGCCCCTCAGAATCCGGTTATACCACTTTAAAGCCCTTCCTTTAAAATTCTGCAAACATTGAAACACCAGCCGATCGTCATCTTTAAAATTCATCATGTAGTTCTTAAATTGTTCAATGTGGTCATCGAGGTCTTGCATCCCATCGAAATTTTCCACCTTAGCAATGTCAAAACGCTTCAGAAGCGTTATAGACCGAATCTCACTTGTCCACGGAGAGTTCTTCCAATCGACACCTGACACAAACTGATCATGAGTGCCCATTACTGCATACAAATTTTGATCA